>JANJGK010000005.1:43741109-43808609 GCA_039081455.1 Macrobrachium rosenbergii | reverse complement strand
GCAAGTCATCCTAGGTCACCTGTCATCCTTGGAGAAGCTGGTCCTTCATGGACACCTTCACCTTCTCTTCCTTCAGTGGAGGCTCAAAGGGTTCTGGTTCCCTGCAACAGACCCTCCTTTCTTTCCAGTTCTGCTCTCTTGGGTAGTGAGAGAGATCCTTGCTTGGTGGTAGGGTGACAAGAACCTCACAATAGGGGTACTGCTTGGCACTCCCCCTCCAGAGATACTTCTGTTCTCAGAAGCATCTCACAAGTGGTGTGGCGCACACACATGGAGTTGTTGGTGTCAGTTGTGTGGAACCAGGACAATCAACACCTTCACATCAATATCCTGGAGTTGGAAGCAGGGTTCATTGCATTGCAGAAGTTCCAGGACTGAGTGATGGACACTCCAATGGTGTTGGTGAGCATCAACACCGTGGTAGTGGCATATGTCAACCAGCAGGGAGGGCTAACCTCTCTCCCACCATACCAGTAGACAAGACAGGTGTACAAGTGAGAGCTGGCTTCTTGGTGGCACCAAAATGGCCTCATGCTGAGTGATATCCGTACCTACTAGCTCTACTTCCCAAGGTGCCAAGATAGCTGCCCCTATGGCACAACCTGTTATGTCAGCCCCCCTCCCCCCACACACACACACACACACACACACACACACACACACACACACACACACACACACAGGTATCAACTGGCCATGAAGTTGCTGGCCCTTCATGCCTGGAAACTATTATTATTATTCAGAAGATGAACCCTGTTCATATGGAACAAGTCCACAGGAGCCATTGGCTTGAAATTGAAGTTTCCAAAGAATATGATGTTCATTAGGAAGTAAGAGAAGGTAAAAGGAAATACAGACAGAGATCTCATTTATTAAAAAAGAAAAATAAATCAATAAATTAATAGATAAAAATTCATTAAAATGCAAGGAGAATAGCATTAGGGTAGTATTGCATTGCATCTTTACTTTTGAAGTTCCAGTTGCACAACATCCTCAGGGAGACTGTTCCACAGTCCAATGGTGTGTGGAATAAGGACCCCTGGAACTGAAAAGTTTGACAAAAGGAACATTTACTGCAAATTGGTGCTGCTGTTCAGTGAATCTGGTTGCTCTCGGCAGGAAAAGAGGATCAGGGATCAATTACGAATGTGAAAGATTTCTGTTAAAATGCAACTCATGAGAAAGTGACAAACAAGAGACCATCCATCGATGGTTCAAGGCAGAACTGCTAATATTAGGAAATAGAAACCTGCCACCACGAATCACCTTCTCTTCCTTCAGTGGAGGCTCAAAGGGTTCTGGTTCCCTGCAACAGACCCTCCTTTCTTTCCAGTTCTGCTCTCTTGGGTAGTGAGAGAGATTCTTGCTTGGTGGTAGGTTTTTTGCACTGAACTGTGAGGGGGATACCCAGATACTTAATAAAATCCTCAGCGGCTGTCTACCAGGAGAAATGGGCCATCTTCTGTGGCTAGCTTCACAGACGGGTTATCTCTCCTACCAGAGCAACTCTTCAGCAGGTAGCAGACTATCGTCTTTCTGCAGTGAGAGAAGCTCCTCTCTGTCTCAGCCACTAAAGGCTACAGGTCTGCCATAGGGCAAGTATTGAGACATAAAGGAGTGGATCTCTCCTTGTGGTAGATCGTCATGCTCCTGAAGAACTTCGAACAGTCTTGTTCTCCCAGGGAACTCAGGCCCTGAGTGGGATATGACTCTCATTATGAGGAGCCTTACTCGATGCCTGTACGAGCCTTTCAGAGAGCCGTCAGATAAGGGTCTGAACCTTTAGACTGTTTTTCTCCTTGTCCTGCCTTCAGCGAAGAGAATAGGTGAGCTTCATGACCTTTCTTTCACTGTTAAATGCTCGAAGGGATGGGGATCTTTTTCACTCTATTTTGCCCCAGACTTCATTGCGAAGACTCAAAATCTGTTGGTCCCTGACATCAAATTCAAGTCCTTGTTGATCCCCTCCTTAGAGGATTTTGTTGGAAATTATCCGGATGAGATGCTACTGTGTCATGTTAATGTGTTTTGGTACTACTTAAAGAGGACTCAACATCCGAGGCCTGAGTGTCGTTGACTCTTCGTTAGTACTGGCAGGTCCAAGAAAGAGGTGTCTAAGAACACGATTTCTTACTTGCTCCATGAGACGATCAAGCAGGTGTATGACTCGTCCAGTGAGTAGGGCAAGTGTATAGTTTGGGCAAGAGATCATGAAGTCAGGGGCATCACCCTGGCCACGACCTTCAGAAAGAATCAGTCAATACAGCAGTTGTTATGTGTGGGCGTCTAGTCAAGTCAGACCATGTTCACCTCCTTTCACTTGCAGAACATTGCTCACAAGTCCTTGGACACGTTTTCCTTGGGTCCTGTGTTGGCTACTCAACAAGTTGTGTACCTAGCCCAGCTCCCCTAAAGGGACAGGTAGCATTGCTTCTAAGGTATTTCTGTGAGTGAGAGACTGTGTTAGTGGCTGGTCCCCACCCCTCTTCTCTTATCCTTTCGCTTTAGGCAGAGAGTTGGAGTGCTGGCTGAGTACATTCTGAATAGACGAGCTGTGCAGCTGAGTTACACAATAGGGGAACCAGTCATTGGTTAATTTGTTTTAGTTTAAGGATGCATGTCCCTCCCCCTTCCTCTTGGCAAAGGAAAGAAGGAACGTACATTAGAAATGTGTTGGTTACAATAGCCTGATTTGGTTGTCTTTTTACATTTTCCATGGTTTTTCCAGTCTTATCAAGTAATCACACCAGACCCATTACTTGATGGTCCAGAAGTCTGGCTGCTGCACATCCCGTATGCACAGCACGCCAGAGGTGCGGGGTCCCTTTCTCTGCTCCTCTCTCAGACTAGGGAAGGACATCCCAGGTTGGGCAAACTTCAGAGAGCACCCAGATTTCCTCCCATCAATGAGTAATTCTCCTAATGTAAAAGAACGAAGGTTTTTGTTTGTGTAGGAACAAATAGCAAATTTTAAAAGTAATTTGTATTTTTCTTAGCATACAAACCTGAAGTTCTTTACATAAGGCCCACCTCAGCCATCCCTCTCATGTGGCACCTGGACTGAAAGGCAAAGTGGAATGCAGACTGACAGGTTGGCATGGCTTTCCCCCTACCTGTAAGTGTTAATGACCTTGTCAGTAAGATTTTAATAGCCATTCCAGCTTGTGTTCACAAGCTTATCGTAATGTAAAGAACTTCAGGTTTGTATGTTAGGAAGAGTACAAATTTCTTTTAAAATCTGGTATTTTGTTTTCATGGATGTAGACAAGTTTTCTGTGTATTGGTCTGATGATGCTTAAGATTTTTTTTTTTTTCTAGATGACAAGACTCGTTTTGAATGCGATGTATGTGGACGTGTTGTTATTGGCCAGTTGCAGTGGCATTCCCATCTAAAAGGAGCTAAACACAGGAAGATGTTAAAACGAAAACACCAAACAAATTGACTTGTGTTTCTATAAAATAAATATATTTTATATCATAATTGACTTTGATTCACCATGTATGGACAGATTTTGAAATGGGCCGAAGGGCATGATTAGATTTCTTGTTCTACTGCAACGGCCAATAAAGCCATTAATATTTTACAAAGCTTGTTGTTAACAAACATGCAAATCATCATTACTTTTAGCTTCAGGTAGGTTGTCCACACTAACTGGTAAAGTACATAAGTGACTGCACTATTGGCTGATCCTCCCTACTTAAAGACACCATGCTGTGTCCAGACAAATGTAGTTTACTCCAGACTTCATTAAATGATAATCTGTAATATTTTAAGGGATGCTTTCTAGTACCTTCTGAAATATGACGGGATGTATTAAAGACAATGCAAATTATTCTAATTTTATATAAACATACATTGTATAAGCTTGAAAAAAAGTGTTTGCAACCTACTTTGTATGAGGTTGTTCACACAGTGGAAAGTTTGCACACTAATTAAGTGTTTGGTATGTCTAAGATGGAATTAGAGCCTTGAATTCTATTACCTCTCACATGTAAGATTTTATATCCAGAGCATTAGTTATGACTAGTTGATTGAGCTACCATGGTTTATACTTCTCATCAGGCAGCAGAAACAGTTATGAGCATGAGTCTCTGTCTGGTAACAAAACCTTCAAAGATCAGAGTAAAATGCATGGTAACAAGTGTAACTCAAAAGATCTTTCAGAAATTTTAATAGCCAATGTGCATGTTGAAAATATACTTAGGATTTTGATGTGAAGTTAAGCTTAGCCATTATCATACAGATTATGGAAAAAATATACCAATGGGCTGCAATATAGTATAAAAAAAGGATCATCCTAACAAAGCAACCTGAGATAAAACCTATGCAGTAGCAATGCCTGCATTATAACATTCCAGCCTTACCAAGATTGTGATTACTGACACCACAAGTTACTCTTAGGGAACATGATGAGGTATACTTAAGACAGTAATGTAGACTATTCTGATGGGATAGTCAGTTATTATGATAATTTTAAAAACTATTAAAAGGATAAAATTGCTACATTATGCCTTTGAAAAGCATTTGAGTGACACACTAGGATAATCTCAGCACTAGATGGTTGTCAAAGATAAACATTTTATTTTTGGCATTATCTTTTTTCTTGAAATTTGGTAGTGTGCAAACACCTTTGAGCCCTCCGGTGCTTCATTCTCACTACACTGGAATAATCATCTAATAATATAGGAAAATAATCATCAAATAATATAGGAACCACTTAGCTCTTTCCTTCATTAGCAAATATTTTTCAGTGTACTATTTTATTCTTTGGGTAGTATTTACTACCAGAAAGCAAGCATCAGACTGCAGACTAGAACCTGAATTCAGGAATTGCTGCTACTTTCATATTTTCATTGTTGTTCTTATCTGGGACACACTGTAGACCTTTGCAGAGAATTTAAGAAGAGAGAAATAAGCTACTCTCACTCTGGATAACTTAGCAGGGGATAGTGCTACTTCCTGACTCATGACCAAACAACAAATCATCAGTTAAAACTGAGCACGTAAGGCAGTGTAAAATGAGCATGATTCACCATCTTCCGTCAAACATTGGACCAAGTAACCAATTACAGATTGATTTTGTATCCATGAAATAGTGTCTTAAATTAGCCTAAACTGGTGACAGAAATTTAGTTACAATGTCTAAGTTCTCCCTAATATAATGAGCGTATGTTGCTTCTATTGCAAACAAATATGAAAGATTATCTGTGCTACTTAGTGCAAAGTTTGACAGAAAGATGCTGGAAAATGTGCTTGCGTAATGCTACCTATTACTCAAGTCACAAACTTCGCGGCACTTCTCAGGGGACTGTTTAGAACTCTATTACCTGACAGTATAGCGAAGTTTTATAGTAATTTGTATTTTCCCTAACACACAAACCTGAAGTTCTTTACATAGGATTTAGTTTGCAAATGCAATCTGGAACAAGATGGACGCTATACCCCTGTCATGTCAATCAGCGCGTGAGGGCTTGCTATCTGCCTCTCTGCCCTACGAGAGAGAAAGTAAAAGAGAAAATGGAGGAGACCAGTCACTCACACACACCCAGTCTTACTGAACACCTATATGTGTATATGACATAAATCAGCATTAATATGTAACCTAACCGAGTACCATTCATAATACAGCTTGTTCCATTTTTTTATTATCCTTGATATTGACAAGTACGTAGCATTTTCCGTTGACACAAGACAGCATGTTGAGGGGTGTGTATGATTTAATCTCTCTCATTCTCTTTGTCTCCCTCTCAAGATATGTACTTCCGTAGTTTACATTTATCCCGTGTTGAAAGTGTAATTTGATATATGTAAATTTAAAACAGAATAATGAACATTATGATACTGTACTCAGGTTATGTAACCAAACTGTTTTACAGTATTTTGCACTTTATAAAGACAAAAATGAAATATATAAAAACATTCAGCATTGTTAATAACATGTAGGCAATGTCTATGACACCAAATAATCAAACAATGTCATTTGAGTAAAATAGAAAGTCGCTTCCATGTATTACTTCAACAGTTGTACCAAATACTGTACATGGACATCTGCGGGAAAAGACAATTCAACGAAACATATGAATATTTAGGAAAACAGAGGGACAAATAACTCGTGTAGCAACAAAAGAAAACTTTACTAAATCATACATACATATAGATAAGATTTACAATGGCAAAATGGACATGTTTGTAGTACAGTAAGCAAAAAAACTCATCATTACTCTTCATACAAATTTATATAATTATATATATAAATAAAATATGTACACTGTAGTGCTAAGGGATTCAGAGCCAATGAAACAAGGGTTTTTGGCAACACCTTTTTATCAAAGCATCAGGTAAAGGTGAAAGTTGGTATGTGTATATTTTATAACCATACCTAATTTTTGCAAGTATTATTTAGTACCTAAGTTCAATAGTTCTGGTACTTATCAGAGCAAAAGTGTGTTTCCTATGCCAGAGCCATCAAAATTGCAGGTAAGGGTTTTGAACACAATAGTGATGTTAACCTATGACGTCATGAGGCTCCACCCACAGTGAAGAGAAGTTTACATATGGGGAAAATGTCTTTTCACTGTGGCTCTGCCCACTTGCTGATGACATATTCACTAGTTGACATTAGTACCCATCCTAGGCTTCAGTGATATTAATGAAGGCGAGCAGGAATTGTCATCGTCCCCTTGATTGCATTATCATTCTCAATAATTTTATTATTAGTATTATTATTATATTACTATTTTGCGGAGGTTTCATCACAAATTCCACAGCAGTCATTGGGACTAAGTTCCTATCTTGGAATTCTTCCATTTTCTTGATATTTATATTGTTTCTACTTTACAAATAATTCAGTGTAGGCCTACTGTCTGTAATTCATCCACATAATGAACCAGTCTATAGCTCATTTGTTAGATCTACATCTATTCAGGGTAAGAATACAAAAAGACAATCCGTTTTGTTTTACCACAGGTTTCGACACACTAGCCTTCTATTTACGGCAAGTCAAGAGCGGTCACTAGAAGTAGAATTCAAATGAAAAACATTGATAACTCATTTCCCTCAACTGTTAGCGTTGTAATTCAGTTCATGTAACCCATTGCTATTTTTTTTATATCATACAGCACCCTCAACAGCCCGCGTATACTTGCTGCAAATAAAAGATAATGGTAGTAGTTAAGATTTTGAGGGCAAGCTATTATTTACCTAATTAATATCAATCAAATGAAACACGATTTATATTGATATGCATAGAAAGGAAAATATAATGAAATTAGTTTGAATGAGGAACATATTGTTATAATAATTGTTTTATTAAATATGTTTTGGATGTACAAATAGAGCCTCGGTGGCTCAGTCGGTTACAGCAGCAGCTTCGGACTTCGTAGAAGTCTGTGGCGCGGGTTCAAACCCGCAGCCGGCTGATCAGAGAGGCAGACACTTTGCTATCCGTGTAGACATCCCGGGATTATATATGTAATCAACGGATAGGTTTGCTTAAAAAGCAAATGGATGTTACAGACTAAATACACACACAAAACAAAGCCACTACAACACCTTCTAAAAACATAACAAACATCTCACACGTCTCGAACTCTCGCCATACCCACGCAATAACTTCTCGCTGCTGGGAAGAAAGGGCGTTGGGTCGGGTATGATACATGAAACATACGTACCGGGGTCTAAGCGATGTCAGGCAGGGCAGCCGATCGAGACCACAGGTCTACCCCAAAGCCAAATCAAAAAGTCCTTCAAAAAGAAGGCATCGTGCGTACCCCATACAAAAATGGGAATAAAAGCACGTTAAAAGAAAAAGAAGAAGAAGTTTTGGATGTACAAATAAAATGTCACTCACTATACATAATTTATTTACAAAATATCTTCATCATCACTCTCGAGGAAGAGGTCATCGTTCCCGTCATCATTGTTGCTAGCGATGTCAATGATGACTGGGTTTCATGCCCTCATGGATATTGTTCGACTTCCAGTACTCCTCCTCAAAATGACAGGATTGTCTGACAGCTCCTGCTGTGGCGGTATTCACACCCACAAACAACACAACACGCAACACTCACCCTGATCTTCGGTTGCTGGAGATGGATAAGGTCCACGGTCGCCAATCACAGCACACACCCACGAAACAAAAAAACTTAAACCGACCCTCCACCAACAACGAACCAACAAAAAAAAGAAGAGACACATGAACCATTAATGTGGTCCCAAAAAAAACAGACGAACTCCCGTTCACTTTCAAGGTTGGACCTCAACTGCCCAAGACCTCCCCAAAAAACGAAAAACTCCCGACAGACCGACAGACAGAGAGACAGCCGTAAAACCAACTCCAACAACCGAACCACTCACAACGACAATTACACTCTCTCTCTCTCTCTCTCTCTCTCTCTCTCTCTCTCTCTCTCTCTCTCTCTCTCTCTCTCTCTCTCTCTCTCTCTCTCTCACACAAAACGTTGGGAAATGCTAAATAAAAACAAATTTCTTCATCCCTCTATATTTCTCCCCCCTTTTAGCATTTCCCAACCAACACCTTTCACACCCCTTTCAAATCGCCTTACGCAACACCCACGGATGCTCACTAGCAGGTCCTCTAGATCGCGTTCGCGGGCACGCAATCATTCTCTCAGACTCGCTCTCTCTTCCAGCAACATTCAGATTTACATTTTCTCCTCCATTCTCTCTCAGATTCACGCTATCTTCTTCACTATTACCACTCTCAATTTCATCCACAATCTCATCTATACCCTCTAACTCGTTCCCAAATACCTCCCCCAATTCTTCAACTAACCCATCCCATTCGCTCATTGACCTTTCCAATTCTTGCAACGATTCATTCATGCTTTCAATCACTCGTCTATCACTGCTACGCTCTCTTACTCTTACACTTTCGCTCACCTCCAACCGTTCACCAACCCCTACACGTTCAGTCAACTCAGTTATATCAAACCCGCATATGCTATACGTTCTATCCATACCATCCCATTCATCCGTATTACACGCTTTATCACTCATTTCCACTTTGGCACTCACACCCCTATCACACAACTTACGACCATTCAGTTTACTTACGTTCTTCCCTTTCTTACGTTTTTTACCATACTCTATCAAAACAAATTGCTGATCCTCCATACACAAGCTCTCATGCATACTTGGTTCACCCACATTCGATTTCAACCATTTATACACCCCATTCTCTCTCACATATTCCGGTACATCCTTCCATCTACGCAATTGGTTGTGATGCGCTCGCATTTCTCTCACACTACCATCTACACATACTTCCCCTACAACATAACTAAGACCACTGGGACCAACTTCCAACACCTCATACGGACCCTCAAATTTTCCACGCACTTTATTTACATTCAACCGCCCTTTCTCGATTACTTCTTTCAACACTTTCTCGCCCACCTTGTAACTTTCAAACCTTTCATGCGCCTTCTTCCATACCTCCCTATCATTATCAGATAGACCCAATCTCGGTCTCACTATCTTTTCAAAATTTAACACATATTTACACGGAGACATACCAATACCCTTATGCACGGTGGCGTTGTATACCCACAACGCTCGCCCAACGTTTACATCCCAATCATTATCACATTCACTCATCATACGTAATATCTCTGTCAACGTTTTCACCGTTCGTTCCGCCAATCCATTCGCACTGGGCATATACGGCGTAGAGTACACATGTTCTATGCCCCAATCACGCAACATTTGCTCAAACTCCCATCCAACAAATTCAGGCCCATTGTCACTCAACATTCGCGTCGGCTTGCACACACACATTGGCAACATCACTTGACCCACCATTCTCGCTACAGTCTCACTCTTTTTGTTCCGAATCGCTACCGCATATGCAAACTTACTCAAATGATCTACCATTACAACCATTCCCACATGTCCTCTAGCAGTCACAGGCAACGACACACAATCAATCACAACCATCTCAAATAACTCTTTCATCTGCAATCGCAACACAGGTGGATTCGCATGCACACTTTGATACTTACCCTTCTGACAGTCCGCACACGTAATCGCTACATCCGCACAAATTTTACTCAATCCAGGCACATACAATCTCTCTCTCATACATTCCCATAATTTATTTTTCCCCAGATGCCCAAACCTATTATGCACCAATAAACACATACCCACAGCTGCGTCTTCCGAAAATACTGGCACATACACTTCCCCATCCCATATCCCTTCCTGATGCAAAAAATAAACTATACCTTTACATACAACAAATCTCTTAGCACTTCGCTTATACACTTCTAACTCAGACGGCCAACTTCCTACTCTTACACCCCCTAACACACACTCTCTTAACATATTTATTTTCATGCACTGATTTTGCATCTGCTTAATTTCCTCTTCACTCAACAAATCATTTTCACTCCTTGCAATATCTACCATACCTACAAAACTAGTTTTAGACACATCCCCTCCTTTAACCTTCGTTATTTCCCTGCCGCCCTTTCCTAAAATTCCCCTCCCGACATCCACACTTATATCATGCATTCTCATAAAATCAATTCCTAATAAAAAACATGTTGGCATATCATTCTCATCCATGACTACAAAATTATGTATTATTTCAAATTCCCCTAACTGAATTTTTAATTGTACCTCCTCCCATACTAACACACTCCCTTGTCCCAAACCATGTATCCTTACACTCGTTGATTTTCTTTTTATATCCCAATCGCACCTTTCCAATTCACTAACTACTGTACTACTCACTAACGACACTTGTGCTCCCGTGTCTACCAAACTACAATATTTATTCTGATCCACCACTACATTCGTTACTAATTTACCTTTCGCTTCATGCATACACGCTCTCACGGCTACATTCACCTGCTTAGCTTCCTCACAACCATCCTCATCGCATTCATCTTCAACGATATCCTCAACCCTACCCCTTATTCCCTCATTTTTCCCACAATCACCTTTCTTAACCAGCCAGCTACAAGTATCCTTTCCACAGTGAACATTTAAAATTACATTCGTACCACTTTCATTCACCCTTCCTTTATACTCTACCGGCCTATTCCATCCAAAGAATAATCGTACTGTAACTTTAAACATTTCCGCCACCACCAACAACACTTTCACTAACTTTTCCTCCTCATCTAATTCCCTTCCTTCCTCACGCACTCCTCCTTCCGGCATCTCATTCATCACCTTTTCACGCAACTCGTTCATGCTCGCAGGTACTCCGTCAATCAACCCGTTTATTTCCAAACTACCCAACCCCACAAACAGACATTCCCACACTCGATTCTCCCCTACATACTGTTGCTTTACCACAAATCCTACAGGTACTTGGTCCGGGTCCCAGTCGCTCCTAACCCTATCATCTCGTTCAGTCCACATACGCGACATAGCATCTGCAACAATATTCTGTCTACCTTGTACATACTCTACCTTAAAACTAAACTCATTCAAATCCTCTATCGTTCTCGCAATTCTAGCATTCACACTCTCCTTTTTAACCATATATACTAGCGGTCGATGGTCCGTCCGTATCACAAAATCTACCCCATACAAAAATACTTTCAACGCTTTCACACAAAACCTTATTGCAGCCAATTCCTTTTCAATCACCGAATATTTCAACTCTGCCTTTCCAAACGCCTTGCTCACATACGCAATTACTCTCAATTGTTCTCCCCCATTCGCCTTCTGCATTTGTACCAAGCATCCTCCCATACTATATTTACTTGCATCCGTATACAGTTCTAGTTTATTCGCATTCTCACTATAGTCCGGGAAAGCCAACGTCACGTCTCTTGCAGCCTCCTCTTTCAATCTCTCGAACGCTTCGATCATTCGCTCATCCCATTTCAATCTTACACAATTTCTCTTTCCCGTCCATTCAGTAAGTGGTTTCCCGATCCCTGAACAATCTTTTATAAACTTCCTTCCAAACTCAATTAAACCCAAAAATCCTTTCAACTCACGCACGGTTCGGGGACGTGGAAATTCCCTCACCTTATTCACGAACTTATCACTCTTCCTTACACCTCTTCCACTCACCATATGCCCTAGGAATTCCACCTCCCCAGCCAACCAAGCACACTTTTCAAATTTTACTTTTATTCCTACTTCTTCCAACCTTTCTAACACTCGTTCTAGCAGTTCCATATTCTCTTCTACAGTCTCACTCGCAATCAAAATGTCATCTATAAAAACAGTTACCTTCTTGCGATCAAACCCAGCCAGAACCACATTCATTGCCCTTTGGAAGGCAGCAGGCGCATTAGCCAGTCCGAAACTCAATCTTCGGAACTGGTAGTGGCAGGAACCACTAGAAAAGGCCGTAATATGCCTGCTCCCCTCCTCCAGAGGCATCTGGTAATAGCCCCTTACCAGATCTAATTTTGTAAACACTTTCATTCCATTCATCTTGTATACACAATCAGACACCACATTCATCGGAAATCGCTCTTTCACAGTTACTTCATTCACCTTCCGATAATCCACACACATCCGCAAACTTCCATCTGGCTTACGTACCGGTACAATGGGGCTATTCCAGGCGCTCGCACTCCTTTCAATCACTCCCACCCTCTCAAGCTCCTCACACTGCTCCTCTATCTCACGATTGATAGACGGAGAAAAATGTCGGGGACGCTGATATATGGGGGTGTCGTCTTCCAGAACTATTTTAAATTCGGGAAGCTTCGATCCCCCAAAATCCTCGTCTCCACGACTCAATGCCCCCCGCCTATCCCACAACATTCTCCTCAATCGTTCTCTTACGTTATCACTTACATTTTCATCTACCTTTACTCTTTCCTTCAACTCCTCATACGTCCAATCATTAGCTCCTTTCAAATCACCTGTCATCACCTGCCGTACCTTCACGTACCTCTCATCATCCACATTCACCAACGTACGTAATATTCCCACGCAATCTCCCTCACATATTCCTCGGACTCGCTTCTTCCTGCCACTCGGCAATGACGTTATATATACCCTCGGATCTCCCATGTTCAAAACCCCATCATATACACACACATTTGCCCTGACTAATTTATTTATGTCTATTCCCTCAACCACATACTCACACCTATCATTGTTGGCTATCCCGAGGCTATCCGGCCATGCCACTTTCACACTCACAACTTCTCCAATATCATGTGGCACTTTTACCCTCTCTGTCGCAATTACAGGCACTCTCTTCCACAATTTTTGCTCAACCCTACCATCCTTCCCCAAATACAAATCCCCAAGCACATCCCCTTTCATACGTAATTCAATTACATTCATACTAGGACGGACCACCATCCCGCATTTTTTCAAAAACTCACATCCCAATAAAATATCATATTTATCATTCGTACTCTCAATCACACAAAAATCACTTTCATCCATCACTACACCCCCAATTTCTAACCGTTCACACACTCTTCCAACTACTGCTACCCCTAAATTTCCAATCCCTCTTACTTCCCCCTGACAGTTCCTAATCTCACACGTATTCCTCAATTTCTCACATCCATTCTTAAATATGACATTCATACTACACCCGGTATCTACTAAGGCAATCAATCTTACTCCCTTACAACACACTTGCACACTCATGCACTCGTCAGTCTTTCCAGCAAAACCTCCCTCATGCAACAACCCCTCACGTACATGCATCACACGCACCGCTTGCATCCTGGAGGATCCACCCATTTGAACCCCCTTCACACTCAGTTTCCCGAATTCGCTGTCACAGTTACCCTCTTTCGTCTACATACACTTGATACATGCCCTTCCATTCCACATTCGTCACACTTCGCTCTCGGTTCTGAACACATTCTCGCATAATGCCCATTCTTACCACAGTTACCACATATTACATTCACTCGGGTACCCCTACAACCATTAGCAACATGACCCACCTGTCCGCACCGGTAGCATTTAACCCCCCTATCTTTCATACACTCCCTTACCAAATGTCCCGGTTGCCCACACCCGAAACACGCTCCTAAAGCCCACCTACACTCATTCTTTGTATGTCCTTCCTTTCCACATCTAAAACACTTCGCTCGACTTCCACTCATCGACCTTCCCCTTTGTACACTACTATCCCTAACCCGTCCAACCCGTTGTTCCCTTACAAACCCATCATTCATCCTCACTGGCACCTCTACATTACTTGCTCTTACACTCCTATCTATTACACTATCGGCCATTCTCATTGGGCCCCTCAACACTGCATCCCTAAAGCTTCCGAACTCTGGTACTCTCTCATCTACCCCAGCCCTTACACTTACACTTCTGCTCTCTTTTATAACCCTGTCAAGCTCATAATCTTCTACAATTTCCAAAATTTCTCCCCAAGTCAACCTTTCATTCGTCCATCTTTTCTTCTCCTTCCGCTTCAAGTTCACAAATTCTCTAACTCCATCTGGCACTGTCCCTAACAACTTCCGTACTAACTCCTTACATTCATCTATCCCATCATCCCCAAACTTCTTCCTTGCCAACGTCTCCAGCCGACAAGCATACAGTGACAAGGTTTCCCCAGCTTTCATTCTTGCCTCATCAAATTCATTCTTCCTCTTATACTTAACACTCGCTTTCATACGCCTCGCTTGCTCAACTAATCTAGCTTTCACCTTGCCATACTCAACATCTCCCACACTCATAATAACCCTATACATGTCAAGTAAAAACCCAGTCAAATACTCTCCTAATTCTCGTGCCCATACTCTCTTACTTTCCCCATACTTATCCTGACAAAACCTTTCATACTCCCTAAAGAAATCATGCACATCCCTACTTCCATACTCATTATACTTTTCACACCGGGGTACCTCCCTCACATACATAGCCTTTCTCACTTCTTTCTCACTTTCGCTACTTTCGCTCTGTCCTTTCATACCCTCTTCCGAATACAAAGAGTCCACTTCTGCACTTACATTCATCTTACTCATTACACTCTTCTTCCCCCTCTTTTTATCCACTTTTATCCACTCACCTCCATCCACCTCACTATCACTACTGCCTTCACCCTCTCCCTTCTTTCCTGCCTTTCCCACTTCCTTTCCCTTCTTACCAGTTTCCTTTCCCTTTCCCTTCTTCCCTTTTTCTTCCCCTGACTTATCCTTACTTTCCCTCTGTTCCTTCCCTTGCTTTTCATTCCCCTTTTCCTTACCCTGCCTCTCATTCCCTCGTTTCTTACTTCCTATTCCCATATCACTTTCATCACTCACGCTTCCATTCACTTCTTCCTCCTTTTCTTTCTCTCTTGCCCCTTCACACGTTCCAGAGAACCTGCCTCCAACAGCCCCTTCTCCAAAAACACCCTTGAACATACCTTTCACCATTTCTTCCACACCTTTCATCATTCCCTCCAACTTTTTATCCATCCTCTCTTCCATCCTCTCTTCCATTCTTTCTTCTGACTCTTTCATCTCCCCTTTCATTTCTTCTTTTGCACTTCTTAGTATTCCCTCCACCTCCTCCAACTGACTCCTCAATCTCTCATTCTCACCCCTCAACCACGTATTCTCCTCTCTCAACCTTACCAGTTCCTCTTCCATCCTTCTCTTCAGTCACACTACCAGCCACCAACCTCAATTGCAGCTGCAATACCAGCTGCCCCACGTTGGGCGCCAAATATTATGTGGCGGTATTCACACCCACAAACAACACAACATGCAACACTCACCCTGATCTTCGGTTGCTGGAGATGGATAAGGTCCACGGTCGCCAATCACAGCACACACCCACGAAACAAAAAAACTTAAACCGACCCTCCACCAACAACGAACCAACAAAAAAAAGAAGAGACACATGAACCATTAATGTGGTCCCAAAAAAAACAGACGAACTCCCGTTCACTTTCAAGGTTGGACCTCAACTGCCCAAGACCTCCCCAAAAAACGAAAAACTCCCGACAGACCGACAGAGAGACAGCCGTAAAACCAACTCCAACAACCGAACCACTCACAACGACAATTACACTCTCTCTCTCTCTCTCTCTCTCTCTCACACACACAAAACGTTGGGAAATGCTAAATAAAAACAAATTTCTTCATCCCTCTATACTGCCCACACTTCTGAGGTGGCAAAGTAACTGTAGAATTATAGAATATAGAATAGAAATAATTTGAAATAATTACCTATTCACACTATGGTAAATCTTTGCCACCATGGGTCTTCTTGCTTGTATACAACGTGGCAAGCTGTAGCACAAATGCAGTCTTGCAACCACGGGGACAATTCCATATCCTGCAGGCCATTATCGAATTTGTTGAAGCCTAGACTGTGTAAGCACATCCATTCACCTATTAGTGACTTACTGCCGACCTTGTGGATGGGTGGAGCCTCATGACGTCATACGTTTACATCACGAATTGTTTTAGGATCCTTGTCTGTGAATTTCTCGGTTCCAGCATCGGCAACTCCATTTTACTCCATGAATATCAAAACTATCGAACTTAGGTACTAAATAATACTTGTAAAAATTAGGTAGGGTTATAAAATATACACTTACCAACTTTCATCTTTATCCAATGCTTTGATAAAAGGGTGTTTCCACCGAGTTTCATTGGCTCTGAATCCCATAGTAGGTACTTAAATAGAAAAAAATACCTTAATATTCTATTCCCAAATATCTTGTGAGTTTAAGCACCATATTAAAAGTCCATTACTGTGCCTGTAATGAGGTCCAGTCAGTTCAGGTGTTTATGACACCTAATGCCATCTCCATCGCTCCTATGAGTCGCTCTTTGCGATGAGCCCTTAGAGTTTTTCCTGCTCTTCTTGCTTCTGCAGTGGTGCAGTTTTCTGTGATCTCATTAATGTGATGCTTCAATATTGCTTTCAGCACAGCGAAACAATGTTCAGTTGGGTTCAAAAAGGGCGAATGAGGTGGAGGGTACCTTACTTTGTGGTTTTGTATAACCTGACCTGCACCAGTGACATGGGGCATTATCCTTAATTGATACGGCTTCTTCGTCTCCAAGAATTAATTCAAGAGAAGAAAGCAAGCTAGCAAAAACTTCCTTCATAACATTTTGAATATGCATTTCATGGTAAACTAAACCAGCCACATCAGAAATAGCTGCTATCAAACTTATGTTGCCACTTTTCTGACCCCTAGCTACGCTTATGGCACGTTCACCTCTTGCTGCTTAACCGTACATTTGTTTTGTGTGTAAATTAAAACCACTTTCAACAATGTACGTACGATGTTTTTGTAACCCATCTCCATACATGTAATGTGCACACTGCACTCTAGCTTCCTTTACAGCTGGAGAGTTCCTATCCTGTGACACATTTTCACATTTTTTTTATAACAATAAATGCTGCATCTAGTGCCCTCGACACTGTAGTCACAAACATGGGGTTTTGCAGGGAATGACTCCCTCAATACCTGGTTAAGTTTGTTGATAGTAATCGTTGGAACTGCTGCTATCATCATCAATAGAAAGTCCCGACTTTCATCATTAATCTTGCACTTTCTTCCAGAGTCTACATGACCATCAGCAAAATGAGCTTTTTTCTGGTAGTTCCTTATGATTTCATGTGCTGTTGTCCTCTTAATGCCGAGCTCAGCAGCAGTGACGAGAAAATCTTCATTCGCCTCATACTTTTGAATGAGTCTCCTCTTATCTTCCTGGGGAATTTGATTACAAGGGTGAGGCATGGTGTTTTCGAACTCTAATATGACAATGACCAGAGGTTCAAAACAATACATAATGTAAACTCATGTTAGGTAATCCCTCTCCTTTGTTTCCCTATGAAAAACAGCATTTTGTTTAATTGTCAGATTGTTTACTGTAACTGTCATAGAATTGTTGAAATGACTTGTCTCCCGATTTTAATTGTCATTAGGAAATTGGTTTGTCTTACTTTTTTTCACTTTTTCGTACAGATTGTTACACTGACTCTATATTTCGTACAAGTGTTTAAACTGTGTCAGACTGACAATATTTTTCACATGAGTGTTTCAAGAACTTTTTCTATGTTTTATGATTTTGAATCTTGTCCTTATTCATTGAAAAGTTGTCTCTATAGAATGCAAAATACTGTATTTGACACAATATATATACTGTATAACCATAAAAGAATATTTTTTTAATGAACTTTACCTTGTAAGAGACCGCGATGCGGTCTCTTTCAAGCGCACGTGTGTGCGCGTCATCCATCAGAGGGAACAAGACAAAAACAAGAGCATCCTCTTTTCTCTCTCAAGGAACGCAACTTCTACCATACAATATTTCCGTCTGTTTCTCCCTAACCATTGTTGTCTCGATTTATGTACAATCACCACTACTTGCACTGCCATGCAAGCATTCCAATCATGTACTCATAATGTTCCACCGAGTCTTCTGTATCAAACTGTATGTATGTTTTTGTTTGTGAAGACGCCAAATGTCTCGCCATTTCACATATATTATGCTACTGCATTGTATTCATTAATTTGTCTCGAATCTCATGCAATTGGCCATATGTGGAATTTCCTGGCCTTTCCATTGATATTTGTTTTATCATTGTACGTTTATTATGTCTCTCACAATCGCCATCTGTTTGTCTGCCGACAAACACTGATGTCCGAAACATTACCTCTGTTTTTCCCTGTCTGTGTGTAGAAACTACTTGCGGCTCGCACCAGCCAATAACAACTCCGAAGATTCTGTACATTCATTCAGTAAGGAACCACCAATAAACCAGACAACACCCAACCAGTATGTCACTCCATCCCATCCTTACAACCTTTCTATCATGTTTACAACCTCTCTATCATGTAGCTTTTACTTCCGCGCCAGTGGTAGTTCGACAGATTGAAACAAAAAAATGAGAACATTCAGTTTTCTATGAATATCCATCTTCTATCCATGTACTTCCCCCATCCCCCACCCGGGGATGGATAGGTACAAACAGACAAACACTCATAGCCAGTCAGTTTACTTATATCGCTGTTTTTGGTAGGAGGTCGACAGATTGTACTCGGTTTTCTGTTGGTTTGTTCTTTTATTTTTTAGATATTCGTTCAGTAACAACCTATAAGGTAAGAGTTTCCGTAATAGGCATTATTCCGGTTTTATTGACATTCATATGTTGTTGATGGGAAGGTTATGATTGGATAACTATATGAACTGTAGTTGAACGAAATGCGGTAATTGATTGGAAACGGAGAGAGAGCTTGTTAGGTTGTAGAAACAACTATAGAGATTAATTCTTGTAAGACTTGGGTGAAAGGGACAAATGTCTTGTCTGCTTCCCCATTTAGTAACTGGTTAGGTCCTCTGCTGCTTTTTTTCAATCTGTTTCTCCAAATGAGCTTCCCATCGACTCAGGGCATTAGATTTGGTGGGATGGAGTAATTTTTTATGTTCACTTTGCATAAGTTCCATGGGATATTATTGTTGTTATTGTTAGCGTTTTCTGCGCTACCCTCCTGAGTCTTGGTAAGTCTGGGTTGCTTCATGTGTTGGAGGAAGGATCAGTGCCCTTGCTTTTTTCTTGCCTTGTCCTTGGCACATCCTGTCTTACTCCCTTGTGGCTTAGAGTGACAGGGAACCTGGACTTGTCAGAAAGCGGTGTGGATCTGTGCCCGTTGTCTCCTTCCTCTGTTCGGTCTGGTGTCTGCCGCCCTAGTTCCAATGTTAGCGGCGCCAGTTCTGGCACCAGAATTCTTTCTCAGGTAGGATCACTGAGGCAAAAATAATAGTCTCCCAACATTTTTTCTCTCTGTAATTTTACCATATCGGATTGGCTTACTATATTGATGCTTCAACTCTTCCTGGTAGTATTTAAGCAAGTTTAAACTGCCTTGTCGTGGAAAGTTAACCTTTGCTTTGATGAGTTTCTCTTCAGTCCCCTGTAGCTAAGGATCGTTCACAGTTTAAGGCTAGTATAAGTATCAGTTAACTTCAAGTGAGAAGCCTGGACTGTCTTTGGCTCTCCCGTGTATCGTGGCTTTTTTCAGCCAGGGAGATGTTGCACCTCGCAGTTTGGACTCAACGGTAGCCTGCATCAAGAGTGAATTTACGCATTTTGCCGTGTTCTTGTGTGTCTTTGGGCGGCCTGCCTATCACTTGCATATCTATAACACTTGCCAGTATGCCTGTCGGTTGTGTGCCCATCACATGTGCTCCTATTGCCTGCATGTGTACTGCTTGCCCCTACACCTATTGCTTGTGTATCTATGGCTTGCGTGCCTATGGCTTGCATGCCTATGGCTTGTCTGCCTATCATGCATGCACCTATCGCGTGTGCACCTATGGCTTGTCCACCTATCGCATACATGCCTATGGCTTGTCTGCCTATCACTTGCATGCTCTTCATGTGGCTGCCTATTGCCTGCTCATCATATAGCTGCCTATTGCCTGCTCGCATATGGCTTGTACACCTATTGCTTGCATGCCTTTGGCTTGCGCTCGTCTCACTTGTGTGCTTTTTGTTTGCAAACTTATCGTTTGTGCTCATACACCTGTGCGCCAATCTGTCTGTGTGCCTTTTGCTTCCACGTCTGTCAGTTGTGCTCCTGTCTCTTGCTCAACTTTCACCAGCTTATAGAGAATCTCAGCAGTGTGATATAGTTTCGGCTTTCATTGCAGTAGGCAGGTGGTGGTTAACTTTAGTAGTCTCAACATTCTGTGTCAAGGATTTCAACTCGTTTTCCAGTTGGAGGAAAATTATGACTATATGTGGTGTCTATCGCAGCTGATTGCTTCTAAGAGGTTTTCAGTGCTTTTAGTTTTTTTATTTTTTTATTTTTTAGTGAAGCAGAGGTCTTCTCATCAAAGACATAAGATTTTGGGAAATTTTTTTGACTGGGCAAGAATCAGGCTTGGTTCTCTCCTGTTACCTGAACGTGGGTCAACAAGTGGTCTCTTATCAGATTCGATGTTAGTTTAACCTCTCATGGGAAGAAAGATCCAGTCCTTTAGATGCCTCAGTGTAGGTCTGGGATGTGATTTTGGGAGATCTAGAATTTTGGGAGTTTAAACTGGCACTGGAGGTATATTACACTTATGCTTCCGAATTCTTAGCAATCAGAGGAACTTCAAGTAATGTGTGTTGAGTAAAGCACAAGTAGCAATGTTATGAGAAAAATCATCTTACCTACTTTAGGTATATACATACACATGTATGTATAAATAAGTAATGTGTAGGTTTACATATATATTATAGAAATATATATATATATATATATATATATATATATATATATATATATATATATATATATAAATATATATACATACATACACACACACACACATACGGCAGTCCCTGGTTATTGGCGATCCGGTTTTACGGCACTTGTCTAGTGGCAAAAATTGGCAATTTTTGGTGCCGAAAATTGCCGATTTCTGCTTATTGGCGCCGATAAATACCTAATATAGACGCCGATAACTCAAAATCTCTGAAAAAGATCTGAAAATCGCTGATTTTCAGTTATCGTCACGCCATCATATATATACATATATATACATGTACATATATATATATATATATATATATATATATATATATATATATATATATATATATATACATATATACATATATATATATATATATACATATATACATATATATATGTATATATATATGTTAATATGTATATATAGATGTATATTTATATATAAATATGTATATATATATATATATATATATATATATATATATATATATATATATATATATATATATGCATATGTAATGTAAGGATACAACTAGAAATTCTGAATAAAGGGACAAAGAAAGAGAAACCTTTCAGTGATAGATATTGATAGATAGAGAGAGATTTTAAGAAACGAACAGAGAGAGAGAGAGAGAGAATAGAGAGACGAACAGAGAAAAAGGAATAAGTTTGGAGTTTTGACTGTAATTTCATGACAAAGCTAGACCTAATTGCTTATTCGCCTTGTATCGAGGCCAACAAAGGTGTTGTGTTTTAAATGCCTGGGTTCAGTGATGTTTTGGAACATAAAGCAAAGCACGAGTAAATGTTGTGAGTGTGTCGTGGTTACGAAGCCATTCTGACTGCTCTTAATCGAGTTCGTAATCACGAGGAATTCATAACAAAAACGCATGGTGGCCTTAATGGGATAAGTAGCCACCGGAAATTTTAAGTTCCGGTGACGTCAAAACAACCCCTTTTTGAAGGCGGTGCTTTTTCCAAAAGTCCACCCAAATGGGCTGTCTGTAGATTAGCCTAACCAATTAAGCATCTACAGGGCCAGACCAAAACCAAGATTCCGCCTACAGAGGGGCGGGACAAAAACTTCCAAAATTCCTTATCATGTCCAGTTGAGAAGCAGAGAAGAAAGGACAGCAGAGAGGGTAGCAGAGAAGCAGAGGGTGGGGTTGTAAGCCTCACTAATTCTGGGTTGATAGAAGGAGAAAGGCTCACATTTGACACTCACTGTAACTTTGCACTGCAGTTCATTTGTATACTTCTGTAACTTTATTATTGTGTTAATGAAATAAAGAAAACTACATTGTGTCTTCTTCAAGTCTCCTGTAACGGAAAATGCGCTACTACATAACAAAGCCAGAATGATAAGCATCTCTGAAGAAAGTAATCTTCTTAACTTGACAACAAATAGCAGAAAGAAGAATAATAAATAAAGAAAGACATAACATAAATGTTGGCAGCTGAAGCGCATCCAGAACGAAGACAAATAGTTCAGTGCAAGTGTGAAAGACTCATACCAGAATTTAAAACAAGCATCTCCCTGCAAACATTAACAGCCGAAAACATAACGACGAAGTGCACCTTAACATCGGCGAATGACAGAAACAACAACCCAAACGTACAGTCAAAACCCCGTAGAGTATCCAGCAAAGCAACAATAACAACTGTGTGAATGACTGAACGTCTGAATGTCTACAAGTGAACGTATCCTGAAGGCAGTGGCAGAATGTATCCTGAACATTTGAACTGAACGTTTGAACATCGGCAGCGAAAGCAGTAAACATCAGCAGCGAACGAAGCGTCTACAGAAGGCAACGAATAGCCTACGATGTGGTCACAGAAGTGAAAAACAGTTGACAAACCCACAACAGTCTACGATTGGAAGGCGGCAACAGAAAATACGTAAGTTGGAAAATTAATTCTCTCAAAAAGTTCTCTCTCTCAGTGAATGTAATTTTTTTTTAGTAATCTCTCTCAAAGGTACATAACATTTTTGGTTCTCTCTCTCAAACATTTTTTTCTTGTTAATTTCTTTTTTTTGTGTTTGATAGATAGGAATTTTTTTTTACATACCATGATTTTTATGATGAATTTTTTATTACTGTTGTGTATTTTGGATATAGCATTTCATATGATTTTTGAATACCAGTGTAATGCAGAGTCTGTAAAGGTGTCAAAGAAACAAGCAGGTAAAAGTTACTGCTACTTTATTACAGATCCAGGCAGTTTATATAGCGGCCGACTGGCGCCGGCCCGCGAAAGACAATGGAATTGACTGTGACCTGAGGTCGAAACAATAAACAATAATATGCAGTGAACGAGTACAAATTACAATACAAAACATACAGAACTTCAATATGGATACAATCTTGATGCCTGTGAATGAAGAAACATATGATACACAATGTGTGACATTTGTATAAATACGTATAAAGTAAAAAATGGTTAAAACTGCGTGACCTGGCACGTTTTAGGCGTGACTAATTGAGTTTGAAGAAAATGGGAAGTCACCAAAGAAAACATGCTCAGCGGAGACTTAGTTAATGGCGCCGCCGAAACACTACGCTGGCGCCGATGTGGTGACTTTACAAATACTCCCCCCCCCAAGACGAGGGACGCGTCTGACTAATCCCTGTATCTGCTGGGACGCTGAAGGGTGCCGCGGCTCCTTGAAGATAAAGGAGGGGTCTCCCGCCTGTGAGGCTGCTGCTGGTTGGGCGGTCCCTTCCTGGGGCAGCCGCGCCTGCGGGGGTGAGGGCGTGCTGGAGTGCGGTTGGGCGGAAGGGGTGCTGCATCGCTGTCGGGACTCTCCGACAGAAAGGTGGGCTTAAAGCGGTCTATTGAAACCCAGTCGTCCTTCCCAGGGAGTGCCAGCCGGATCGCCTAGCTGTTCCATTCCAGCACGCAGAAGGGTCCCCTGTAGGGCTTGGTTAGTGGTGGATGGACGGCGTCGACTCTGACGAAGACGTGGGTGGCGGATGACAGCTGTGGCAGCCTGAAGGTGGTTGATTTGTCGATGTATGAGCGCCTGCAAGGGGCGAACTTGCCGGCCACGTCGCGGAGCTTCTGCAGTGATGGGGAGTGGCGTTCATCCGTCACGAGCTCTCCCGGCACCACGAGGGGTTCCCCATAGGTTTGTTCGGCTGCAGACGGGGTGCCGTCGGCTCTGGGGGCGGTTCTCAACCCGAGGAGGACCCACGGCAGCTGATGTTTCCAGTCCTCGGCGGTGCAGCAGGCCATGAGGGATGACTTTAGGGACCAGTGGAATCATTTGATCAGGCCGTTGGCTGCTGGGTTGTACGCCATGGTGGTGTGATGCGTGGTTCCCAGCAGTTTGAGCCAGGGCGGACCACAACTCGGAGAGGAAGGCAGGGCCCCTGTCGGTTGTGATGTGATCCGGGACGCCGAAGTGGCTAACCCAACTGGAGAGCAGGGCCTCGGCGCACGTGCTGGTGGTGGCTTCTTGCATGGGTGTGGCTTTGGGCCACCTCGTCGAACGGTCTACCACCGTCAGGAGGTATCTGGATCCGCCTGATGGGGGAAGGGGCCCGACGACGTCGATGTGGATGTGGCCGAAGCGGCACTCTGGCTGTGGGAACTCGCCTACCCCCGACTGCGTGTGACGACCCACCTTACTGGTCTGGCACTGCAGGCACTGTCTTGCCCAGGACGTGGCGTCCTTTTGCACCCCGTGCCAGATGAACTTTTTTGAAAGCAGCTTGGCCGTGGTCCTGCCAGAGGGGTGTGAGAGGCCGTGAATTATGTCGAATATCTGGCGGCGGCGTGAGGCCAGAACCAAAGGGTGGGGCTGACCTGTGCTGATGTCGCAGAGCAGGCTTGGGCCTTCGGGGGCGAGGGTCACGTCCCGCCACTTGAGGGACGTGATAACGGTGCGGTATGCTGGGGTTTCTGGGTCAGCGGCCTGTTCTCTGGCGAGGTCCTGGTAATCCACACCAAGCTGCACTGCGTTCAACTCAACTCTGGAGAGGGCGTCTGCTACGGGATTTTTCTTGCGGGGGAGGTACCTGAAGGAACAGGTAAATTCGGCTATGGCTGAGAGGTGGCGCTCCTGTCTGGAAGACCATGCGTCCCCCTGCTTCGTGAAGGCGTGAACCAGTGGCTGATGGTCTGTGAAGATTGTGAAGGGCGTCCCCTCCAGGAGGAACTTGAAGTGCTGAACTGCGCGGTACATCGCGCAGAGTTCCCTGTCGAAGGTGCTGTAGCGGGTCTCTGCGGGATTGAACTTCTTGCTGAAGAAGGCAATGGGCTGGGGGGCGCCGTTGATGATTTGCTCCAGAACAGCACCGCAGGCGACGTTACTGGCGTCTGTCATCAGCTGGAGGGGGGCCTTGGGATCCTGGTGTGCCAAGGCGGTTGCCTTGGCGAGGGCGGCCTTTGTCAGGGAAACGGCCTGCTGCTGGCTGGGTCCCCAAGACAGGGACTTCGGTTGGCCTTTTAGGACTTCCGTCAGGGGGGCCATCGTGTTCGCGATCCCGGGGATGAACCGCCTGTAGAAGTTTACCATCCCAAGGAACTCCTGGACAGCCTTGACGGAGGTGGGGGTCGGGAACCTGGCTACGGCTGCTACTTTCGATGTAAGAGGGCGGACGCCTGTCGGAGACACCTCGTGACCCAGGAATTCTGCTTTCTGGACGCCGAAGGTACACTTGTCAAAGCGGACGACGAGGCCATTCTCTTGGAGGCGCTGCAGGACTGCCCTGATGTGTCTCTGGTGTTCGCTGTGAGACCTGGAAAATATGAGAATGTCGTCGACGTAGCAGACGCAGAACTTTAGGTCCCCCAGGATGCTGTCCATGAGCCGCTGGAAGGTGGCCCCGGCGTTCCTCAGCCCGAAAGTGGAGAAGGCGAACACATAGGACCCAAAGGGCGTGATGATGGCTGTCTTTGGTATGTCTTCTGGTGCAACAGGTACCTGGAAATAAGATTTAAGAAGGTCCAATTTAGTGAATACTTTGGCCCCGTGAAAGGAGGCCGTGAGGTCCTGCATGTTGGGTAGAGGGTAGTGGTCGGGCTCTGTTGCAATGTTGAGCTGCCTGTAGTCGCCGCCGGGTCTCCAGGAGCCGTCCGGTTTCTGCACCATGTGGAGGGGGGAGGCCCATGGACTGGAGGCTTTCCTGCAGATTCCCATCCGCTCCATCTCCGCGAATGCTTTTTTCGCCTCCTGAAGGTGCTGAGAGGGAAGCCTTCGGAACTTCGCATGTGTCGGGGGCCCTTTAGTCGTTATATGGTGGTATATGCCGTGCTTGGCTGGGGCCCCGGGGACTTGGCAAAGCTCGGGCTTGAATACCTCAGGGAACTCCGACAGTAGGTGTGCATACTGGTGGGGGGCGACGGCGCTGATGGTGGGTCTGGGTCCCGCTGTTAACGGGAGACACCGGCAGGAGTCGGTAGTGAGGAGGCGCTTGCGCCTCACGTCGACTAGCAGGCCGTAGTGCGCCAGAAAATCGGCCCCCAGGAGTGGGGTTCCTACGTCCGCGACGATGAAGTCCCAGAAGTTACTCTGGCCAAGGATGGAGATCGACAGGGGCCTGGTGCCGTAGGAGAGGATGGGAGTTCCGTTGGTGGTCATCAGGAAGGCGGCCGGGTCTGGTGTCTGGTTGCGGTCCTCTCTGGATGCCGGGAAGATCGATTTAAAGGCCCCTGTGTCGACCAGCATCATCCTGCCGGAGACGGTGTCACGGACTTAAAAACCTACTGTTTTTGAGCCCCTGGGTTCTTCGGCTGCCATGGCGGCCTGTCCTGCTGGCCGCCGCCACCCCCGTTTTTTGAACGGGCGAACGAGCAGGGCGGCAGGCAGTTTCGGGCGTCCTTTCTGAACCGCTTGTGGTAGCGACAGAAGCCCGGGGACCTCCATCTGCTGTGGTTCGGTGGATGTCTGTTGGCGATGGCGTTGACGGGCTGCTCTACGTCCTCTTTAGGCTGGACGGAGCTGACCGGCTGTGTGGCCGGTTTTAGCCGCTGTGAAGCCTTGACGGAGTCTGTGAGATGTTGTGCCGTCTCTATGAGGTCCTCGATAGGCATGGTGTAGGGGTGAGCGATCTGGTTGCGTACCTCCGGGAGGAGTTGGCGAAGGTAGATTTCCAGTGCGAAGCTTATCTCCTGCCGCTTCTTTGTGCCACCCAAGTCTGGTAGTGACAGGAGATCCACGACCATGCTCCAAGCGTCTCTTGAATTGAGGTCGTGGCGTGGGTTTATGGCAAGGTCGATAGCACGGGCGGCCCACTTGGCGATGGGCAGGGAGCAAGCTTCGAGGAGGAACTTTTTTGTGGTGCTGTATGTGAGGGTGTGTGTTTCGGGTACTCACGAGATGAGTTTTCTGTACACGTCCTCCGGAAGGGCGTTGAGCACTGTGTCGGCCTGTAGGATTCCGTCCGTCAGGTCCGCCATTCTGAAGTGGCTCTCCACCCTGCGCAGCCACATCGATGGGTTCCCCTGCATAAACGGCGGCAGTTTTACGGTGAGGGCTGCCCGCGATTGTGTTGCCCGGCCGTCGTGTGTTTGGGGCGCTGGTGTGGAGTTGCGGGAGGGCCTCGATGCGGGGGCGGGTGCGGGTGTGATGGGAGGTAGGTAAACCTCCGAGTCCGCGAGGTCCGCGTTTAACTGCATGAAGGAGGGGATACCCGCGTCCATGCTCGCTCCTTTGATCCCTTACTGGAGTGGGGTACTCGCGTCAGTACGCACTTTCGTGCACCATGTGGTTCCGCTAGTGACGCTGGTGGGGTACGCTGACGAGAGTCAGCACGCTCAAACGCTGGTTACAGCGCCGTGTTTAGGCCACTAAGAGCGTTTTGGAGAAATCCTGGAGCCAAGACTAAGTCGCCGTGTCGGTCCGTTAATGGCTCCGGGATACTCCGGGGGTCACCACTGTAAGGGTGTCAAAGAAACGAGCAGGTAAAAGTTACTGATACTTTATCACAGATCCAGGCAGTTTATATAGCGGCCGACTGGCGCCGGCCCACGAAAGACAATGGAATTGACTGTGACCTGAGGTCGAAACAATAAACAATAATATGCAGTGAACGAGTACAAATTACAATACAAAACATACAGAACTTCAATATGGATACAGTCTTGATGCCTGTGAATGAAGAAACATATGATACACAATGTGTGACATTTGTATAAATACGTATAAAGTAAAAAATGGTTAAAAATGCGTGACCTGGCACGTTTTAGGCGTGACTAATTGAGTTTGAAGAAAATGGGAAGTCACCAAAGAAAACATGCTCAGCGGAGACTTAGTTAATGGCGCCGCCGAAACACTACGCTGGTGCCGATGTGGTGACTTTACAAGTCTATTTGATGCATTGAAGGATGCAATTAGAAATAGCCCTTACCAATTACGACAAACAGCAGACAGACAAAGTCGAATTCCAGTGCCAACATCACCAGTATCATTAACTCAAGGAAATACTAACACAAGTAGCAATAACAGTAATACTAACCCTATTAACACATTTCAATTTAGAAATATTGCGCAAGCAGCAATCGTTACGCAAGCCACACGATTCTGTGGAAGAGTGGAGAGTTCAAATCCTGATAAAAGTAGATTAGAATCATACTCTGTGAACCAGTGGTTAGCAGATGCAGACAGTCATATCTCCACAAATAGAATAACAGATGAAAGAACAAATAAACGAAGCCTTGCTTCTGGTGAGTTGAGAAAAGGGTGATGCACACAGAACTTTGAATTCAGTGAGATTCAACAACATATGCCGAGCTTAAAAGAATCTGCTTATCACTCTGGGAACCAGTGAGTCAAAGTGATGCCTTATATAATATAAATAAATTTCTCAACCATCACTACGATGGGGAATCAATAGCAAATCTTCACACAGATATCGAAGAAGCAACACACAAAGTGATAAAAGACTTAAGAAAAACAAACATTACCATAAGGGGTAAGAATGATTTTGGTGATACAGAAACTGATTTAGTCAGTTAAAGACATGCGGTAAATTACTTGTCATTTGGAACCATGTACAACGCACTTGGAGAAAAAGAAGAGAAGGTTTTCAAGAAAGTCAAAATTGATCGTAAAAGTGATAGCCTTACCGCTTTAATAGCCATGAGACAAGAAATTCAGAAGAAAGAAAAGATTTTTCTAAGGAATTTGTAGGAAGGGGCAGCAGAAACACTAAATGAAAGAAAGGGCAGAAATACCAGTGAGTCATTTAGCGGAAATAACATGTACAAGAATTATTCAAGACAGGTAGGGAATAGACAAACTTCCTTTCAAAGGAACTATGCACAAAATACTCGAAGAAAGTGGAATCCAAACCAGAAAGGAAGACAGAGTGCATCGAGGAATGGACAATTCCACGGTCCACCCATGAGATATCATACTAGTCAATATCCAAACATGAATAATTCAAAACCAGAGAATTATGCAGCTCAAGGGGCTAGACCAAAAATAACATGTGAAAACTGCGGGTATCCAAATCATTCCGCTAATGGATGCAGAAAGCCTAAAATCTGTGCAGTTTGCAAAAAGATCGGGCATTTAACCAAGTACTGTCGGTTCAATAATAAGGAAGCCAATAAAGAAACTGTAGGGATAAGTAACAATCGCCCGAAAATAAATAAAGCATCTAACCAGTGATAATTAACCCCTCTACAGAGAAAAGAAAGTGAACCACTTCAAGGAGATGAAAGAGAAAAAGAAGAAAAAGTTACAAAGGGAAATGAAGATTCATCCGCATTTTCCTATTTACACAGCAAAGAAGTAATATTTTCCATGAAAGAGGAAAGAATAAATGGAAAGGATCTGCTTATAGTAAAAATCCCAATAAATGGAAAGACATGCACAGTACTCATTGATTCAGGTAGCACTGTAAATATAATTGATAAAATAACTTTAACTAGATATTTAGGCATTGCAGAAACTCAGATTCAGAGTCAAAGTAAAGTAATAGAAGGAGTATCAGGGGAACCGATTAAAAGTCTAGGGAGTGTGAACCTAGAAATTGATATATTATCACATAAATTTATTGAAAATTTCCTAGTTTTAGAAGATAGATTTTTTCCCGCACAAGTATTGTTTTCATTTAAATCAATGAGGAGATGTGGAATGATATTAGATTGTAGTGAAGGCAAGATTAGCCTGAAACAAGATAGTCAGAAGAGCGTATGTTTTACGCTTCATGAAGAAAAGTTTCACCCAAATCTGATCAATTAAATTTTGTCTGAGACAGTTTCGACAAGCGAAACGAACATAAGGGAAAGACAGATAAGTGACCATAACAAGAAAGATAAAATGAAAATAGACAGAAAAGAGGAATTCCCACAATCCCAGAATACAGAATTGTTGAGAAGTGCACATCTCAACAATACACATATAAATGATATATACTCCAATATCAATAATTACTCGGATATGAATAATGGTGATCACCAAAACACTGAATCTCACGAAAATCAAGGCGCCTGTACTTAAGATTTCAGCAAAGTAGTAATGAATTATGAAGGAAAAATACTAAATGAAGTATTACTCTTAAATAAATTAAATAGATCCGAACTAAATAGTATAATAGAAGTAACAGAAGAAACCACTGCAGATGCAGAACTTTGTTATTTTTCAGACACAAAAGAAGAGGAAATATGTTGTGTTAGCACAGCTGATGATAACAAAGTACAATGTATACTCAACAGAGCAGTAACTTTGTATCCAAAATGTTTAACAAAGATATATTTGAGATCAAAAGAGGATGTAAGGGGTAAAACTATTCTATTGAATGAAGAACTACCAGATTTTGTCAGAATGGATCATTCGCTCGTCCATATAAATGGTGGTAATTGCGAAGTTTATGTACAAGACTATTCAGACAACACACTAACCTTATGCACAGGTATTGTCTTTTGCATAGGAATTCCCATTAACAATCCTTTACTAACCATAGAAGAAAAAGCATTTTTCTCTATAAGTGGCCAAAAATCTCAAATAAGTTCAGAAGTAAACAAAACAGATTTTCCAGAAAATAGACACAAGTTAATTCAGGTGTTAGAAAAGAACAGAAATGTAATAGCTATAGGAGATAAACTAGGAAGAACAAATATTCTACAACATAGAATTTTGTTAGATGATGGAGCCAAGCCATTTTTTATTCCTAATTACAGATTACCAATAAGCCAGAGACCCATAGTTGACAAGCTGATAGAGGAAATGAAAGATGAGTAGTAATTCCTTCTAAATCTCCATATAATTCACCATTGTTACTTGTTCCAAATAAAGATGGTAGTTGGAGACTTGTAATAGATTATAGGGAGTTAAATTCCAATACAATTCCAGTTAGAATGCCGATGCCAGTAATCCAAGACATGTTAGCTCAATTAGGAGGGGCCAAAATATTTTCATCCTTAGATTTGCTTAGTGGATATTGGCAAGTATCTCTAGAAGAAGAACCGAAACCATTCATAGCCTTCAGCACACATAAAGAACATTTACATCAGCCCAATTAACATTTGTCAGATTAATACTACAAATTCTAGGGGACATAGAGAATGTTGCAGTATACTTAGACGATGTAATCATTTTTAGCAAAGACTTAGAAAGTCACCTTAGAACATTAGAAATGGTCCTAGAGAGATTAAGAATTGCAGGACTAAAAATAAAATTAAAGAAATGTCAATTCCTGATGAAATCCTTAGATGGACTACGCATGCAGGCAGGTAAAATAAAGGCAATAGTTGATTACCCAGCTCCCACTAATTTGAAAGCATTAAGAAGGTTCCTAGGTATGGTAGGTTAATATAGACCTTTCATAAAGGGTTTTGCTACTATAGCCAAACCTTTGACAGAATTAACCAAGAAAGACGTTAATTATGAATGGAAGTGTCGGGAATTTCGAACTGATCATTCGAAGTCCCCGCCATTTAACTTCACAAGTGTTGCGTTAAATTGGGGCAAGACTGAGGGATCTCGCGGGCAGTTCATTGTGCAGAAAGTTGTCCAATACGCGACAGAGTTAAGAAGTAATTCTTAAATGCCTGGAGGGGAAGGAGCGCGTCTTATAGTAATGAAGACACTATGAATTTTCATTAATGAATATGATTTGCTATTCCCTAGTACGAGCTAAATTGTCTATGTAGAGATTTGGAGCCAAGGACTCCGTAGCCATTCAAGAATTTGCAGATTACGGCCTTCAGCCAGAACTTCGAGTCAATTCATTGATCCCAGATGATAACTTAACTGTCATTCTTCCTATTCACAAGTAAAGTAGATTCATTGATCTCCGTAATGCCTAAATAAGCGATGATTCCCGCCTGAATTACAAGGATTCTGTAGTTTACGCGGGAAAGCGTAAGTTTCCTTTGAAGTAGGGCGAAGCGACGCCTCATTCCTGCCCTAGTCCTGAACGTTGTAAGTACCGTGATGTTCTAGTGTTTCTCTCTCGATTCTCTGGCAGCCATCGCCATACCAGGTCGAATTCCGTAGTAACTGTGAGTTATCTTTATCCATGTATAGATGTGTCATCCTTACGTTGAGGAACTTGATTTGCACAGCAAACGAAAGCTGCCAGTGTAAGAATGTCATTTAATTGTAGTTTAGAGTAAATAGTTCTCGATTTGTTGTGTTTTTTCGTCCAGTCGTGGACTTAGTGTCTTCAAGCACGTGATATCAAAGACCCTAAGGGCTACCAAGTAACAAAGCCCAGAGAGCTTTCAGGTTCCTTGAATTGGATTAAGAAACTGCGTGTGCAGTGGAAATTTGCTATTAACGATTAATCAGTGTTGGTTCTTGATGCACATTGGCTTAGCCGCCCGTGATGCTCTTTCATTCATGATTCATTATTGTTAATGGGTTTAAATGTTATTTTTTGTAATAAAACTGTAATTTGTTGACCAAATTTTATTGAATCCCACCCGGATAGTTTTAGAGAGTGCGCCTCCTCAAGGCCTTGTCATCGGCCCATAACATCAGGGCACTAATCAGAATAAAAATAATAAAAGTCGAAGAAAATCCCGACAGGAAGGATGAACAAGAATCAGCCTTTCAAACACTAAAGAGCAAAATGACCAGGAACCCTGTTTTAGTTTATCCAGATTTTTCCAAAGATTTCTACTTAGCTTGTGATGCCTCAAGTACAGGCCTAGGAGCTGTACTGTTGCAAAAGGCAAAAACTTAAATGAGAGCCGTATATTATGCTAGCAGAGTTTTAAATCCAGCAGAAAGAAACTACAGTACAACAGAAAGAGAATGTTTAGCTTTATATTGGGGTTTAAAGAAATTTAGAGACACTCTTAGGTCATAAGGTTAATGTGCTTACTGATCACAAACCTATTTGTGACTTAATTAAAAAGAGAGCCTTTACCAACATCATGAAGTTCAATAGATGGTTCATTAGTGTATTAGAATTTGCCCCCAGAGTTCAGATATATTCTAGGGAAATTTAACACCTTAGCAGATGCATTATCCAGATCTTAAGAAGAAACAGAAAAATGCATTACCACTAATACCTTTTGTTTTAGTTGTCAGGTAGTAGATTTAGATTTACTGTAGAAAGAGTGAAAATACAAGGAAATGATGCAGAAATCAGACAGACAGTAGGACAGTTAATGACAGATGAATCTTTAAAACCTGATTTTGCAACAGAAAAATGGTTCTCGTCTATACATCCCAAAAGCACCATCAGAGAAGTTTTAGAACTAACACGCTCATATAAGTTAGCAGGACATCCAGAAATTAAAAATACAAGCAGAAATAACCAGAAATTATTTTTTGCCACATTGTAGTGAAGATGCCAGAAACTTTGTACAGAACTGTGTTGTTTGTAATCGACACAAAGGTAACGTAAATCTTAAAGCTCCACTTGAAAAATATCCATCAGAATTAAACCCTTTTCAAGTGGTCACTATGGACTTTTTAGGTCCACTCCCAACCACTATTAGAGGAAATAGACAAATATTAGTTTTAGATTATTTAACTATATATGTAGAAACAGTACCAGTAAGAAATAGGGATGCAGCGACAGTTGCAGAAGCTCTCAAATCTAGAATTATCACAAGACATTCATGTCCACAAGTTCTTCTTTCGGACAATGCTGCTGAATTTACTAGTGAGCTTTTAAAGAAAATATGTGAATTCTATGCAATAAATAAATGTCAGATAACTTATAAACCAAGTTCTAATGGAGTGGTAGAACGAACTAATCGTAAAATAAAGGATATCCTGAAAACTTTAGTGAGCCCACGGACAGAAGATTGGGACTTAGCATTGAATAATACTGTAATTGAGACAATAGGAGAATCCCCACACTTTTTGCTATATGGTTATCAGAAAAGAATGCCTAACACATTATTAGACGATGCAACACCACCCAGACATGCTTATATCTATGATGACTATATTGTATGGAAGACCAGACGTACTTACGAGACAATCATGAAAACAAGGGAAAAATTAAAAGAGGGTCATAATACTCATGCCAGATATTATAATAAAGGTACCATTAAACCAGACATTACAGTAGGTACTCAAATTTATGTACCAAATCATGTTCTAGAAGAGCCAAATGTAAAGGTATCTCCCAAATTCACTGGACCATATAGAGTTGTAGAAGTACTAAAATTAAACAAATATAGAGTAATCAATGAAAGTGGTGTAAAGGAAAAAGTCGTTCACTGGAATCATATAAAAGTAGTAAAAACAGACTCATTGTCCTCTGAAGATACAGATAACATAAGACATGAAAATGGTGTAGGTAAGGTTGAAACCCAAAGATATAATCTGCGAAGCAGACAGAGTTAATTGTTTATATAAATGTATATGATATATATAAATATAATGTATGTAAGGATGTATACATGTATAGAAAGTCTGATAAAGGTCTGTTCTTACAGATACAAAATGCGGCTCATCTTTATAGTAGTCCTTATTGGACTCATTTCTTTAGAAGTAGAGATAAGAAAGGGTTCATTGTTGAAAAGATATGGGAGTGTCAAAATGATTAGGGACTTAGGCATCATAAAACTAGACATATCATCAGTGTTAAGCAATGAGAAAAAGTTGAAGGCCATACAACAGGATATTGGGAAAATTGTGCAAAAGGGGGATAATAACAGTGTTACAGTTTTGTTGGAAAACTTAAGTTCAGAAATAAAAATGACTGTAAAAACCAGATCAAAGCGATCTCTCCTACCCTTCATTGGAACTGCTTTGAACACATTATTTGGGGTAGCCACAGAACCAAATGTTGAACATGAAAAACAAAGAATTGACAGACTAGAAAAGTGGGCTGCAGCAAGAGGAACAGTAATAAATAAAGTAATCAGTTCCTAAAACCAGAACACCGAACAAAGAGAAAAACTGAAAAGTTTCATAAACAAAGTCACCAAAAATGTGTCGGATGAACTGAATAACTTAGAAAATATTCAGTTCTTGAATATTTTCGCTTTAGAAAGCGAAGTTGTGTTGCAAGAACACAAAAGTGTTTTGAATGCTATTTTGCTGGCTTACAAAGGTATTCTGAGTCCAACATTAATAACTCCTCAAGAACTTGATGACATAATTAAGTTTTGTATCATGACAAAACACTTGCAGCCACTGGTAGAAAATGTATTCATGTATTACAATTTAATAAGTGTCAAAGTACTTTTTAATCAGATTATATTGATTGTACCTTTCAATACTAGGGTCACAAACACCTTAATCACATTGTATCCATTTCCCCTGTTGGTTAATAATCAACCTGTCATTCGTAAGGGAACAATCAAACATTTTGCATTAGAAGAGGAACACGCTTTGTTGTTGTCATTCTTTGAAGAACAAAAGTTTCAAGAGTGTGTTTTGTTAAGAGAACAAGAGTATATATGTAATTTTGATAATGTCTATAAAGGTACTAATGCATATCCGTGTATTCAAGAGATTGTGTTGAATCAAAGCCAAGAACAGGATATGTACAACTAATTATGATAGTAAGTGTGAAGCTTTGCTAATAGATGATGAGATTTTTGTGTTTTCGAAAGATACTGTTGTGGCTAAAGTTAAATGTCACAACATAACGACAGAGGTAAAGCTTAAGAATGTTAAATCTTTTACAACGTCCTGTCAAGTAATTATCCCTAATCACTTGTACTACGAACCTCATGTTTTCACAAAATACACCTTCAATAAACATGTGCCATATAAGAATTATTCACAAACAATTGAGGAATTTAAGTTGTCTCAGTTAGAGTTAAAGAACCTTGACAATTTGAAATATGTTGATGAATTTTGGTACTGTAAAGAAACTGTCTCCCCAGTTTTATCATTGTTCAATCTGATGCTCATAGTGGTGTTTGCTGTTTTATTATCCATAATTATAGTAAGGAATCTTGTGATCAGAAAAGTACAAGAGGTTTTGACAGAATTAAGAGGAAACAATAATTGATAGTTGATGCTAACATCATGTATACAGTATATTAATTTTGTTTTATTATTTTTCACGCAAATGAGGTACTATACTTTTATTATGTTTTATTATAATTTAGTGTGATGCTTTAATACACATATATTTTTACTCCAGAGTTAGAGAAACAGCTTTTGTTACGTCATTTTATTAACAGTTGAATTTTTTTTTAATATTATATGCATTTTGTTGTTTAACAATGAGGACAGTGTTTGGTAGGTGACCGAGTGATGTAATGTAAGGATATAACTAGAAATTCTGAATAAAGGGACAAAGAGAGAGAAACTTGACAGTGATAGATATTGATAGATAGAGAGAGATTTTAAGAAACGAACAGAGAGAGAGAGAGAATAGAGAGACGAACAGAGAAAAAGGAATAAGTTTGGAGTTTTGACTGTAATTTCATGACAAAGCTAGACCTAATTGCTTATTCGCCTTGTATCGAGGCCAACAAAGGTGTTGTGTTTTAAATGCCTGGGTTCAGTGATGTTTTGGAACATAAAGCAAAGCACGAGTAAATGTTGTGAGTGTGTCGTGGTTACGAAGCCATTCTGACTGCTCTTAATCGAGTTCGTAATCACGAGGAATTCATAACAAAAACGCATGGTGGCCTTAATGGGATAAGTAGCCACCGGAAATTTTAAGTTCCGGTGACGTCAAAACAACCCCTTTTTGAAGGCGGTGCTTTTTCCAAAAGTCCACCCAAATGGGCTGTCTTTAGATTAGCCTAACCAATTAAGCATCTACAGGGCCAGACCAAAACCAAGATTCCGCCTACAGAGGGGCGGGACAAAAACTTCCAAAATTCCTTATCATGTCCAGTTGAGAAGCAGAGAAGAAAGGACAGCAGAGAGGGTAGCAGAGAAGCAGAGGGTGGGGTTGTAAGCCTCACTAATTGTGGGTTGATAGAAGAAAGGATCGCATTTGACACTCACTGTAACTTTGCACTGCAATTCATTTGTATACTTCTGTAACTTTATTATTGTGTTAAAGAAGTAAAGAAAACTACATTGTGTCTTCTTCAAGTCTCCTGTAACGGAAAATACTCTGCTAAATAACAAAGCCAGAATGATAAGCATCTCTAAAGAAAGTAATCTTCTTGACAACGAATAGCAGAAAGAAGAATAATAAATAAAGAAAGACATAACACACATACATATATATATATATGTATATATATATATGTATATGTACTGTATATATGTATATGTTTATATATATATGTGTGTATATGTATTTATGTATATATATGTATATACAGTATATATACATATATACATTTATATATACATATATACACATATACAAATATACATATATATATATATATATATATATATATATATATATATATATATATATATATCTATATATATATACAGTATTTATATATATATATATATATATATATATATATATATATATATATATATATATATATATATATATATATATATATATATATATATATATATTTTCACGATGCGTATCAAGTACCTGGTTATTACACAACTAATCTCAAGATTCAAAAATATACCTCACTTCAGCCAGATACCTGAACTCTCATAACATTAATTATCACGACTGAGTACTCTAAAGGTAACAGTGATCCCTTAAGAAAAAACTTAATTATCAATCACTTGAAAAATCAAACTAAGTCTATCAGAATATGTGTGAGGTATCAAAAATTAAACTAGAAATATTCTAGAGTAGAAGGTCATCACTCCATCAAAAAACTCTAACTGTCTCCCTGGTCTTAATTCACTTTAGCAAAACTAAAAGAAGAAAACATGTTTATCACTTTGCCTTATGCACACACAATCAATCCTATTCACTGATGATCAATAAATGAAACACTGTTTTTCTAAAAATGTTAAATACAAAAATTTATTTTCAAATTCAAAGTTTATAATTAGAATTCACAATCTGAAAAATTTATTATTACTTGAAAATAATACAACACTTAATTAATTCTTGAATTAAATTATGAAACAAAACTAATTCACAAAAACTTTATCAGGAATTTAAATTAATCAAGCAAAATTTAAACTATCAAGAATTACTCAAGATTTAAAAAGAAATTCTAAATAAATGAAATCAAGTATGCAATGTTAAATTAAGTATGCAATGTTAAATTACCAAGAAATATTTACAATGCTATGTAAGCAAATGTTACATCACAACATAAAAAAAATGTGAAAATATAAAGAGATCATAAATAGAAAAATACACATAAGATTTATCAATAATGAGTTCACTTGTTCAAAATTTCCTAACTTATCATACCATGGTATTAATAAGTAAAATTCACGTTACCTTACACAAACTTGTGAAAACCTCTGTAAATCACTTGCTGCAGCTGTGTTACCACAAAACACACTTCTTACCAGGCGCCATTACAAACTAAATAACTTTGCTAAATTCAGATCTCAAAAGTTAATGCTAATACGTGACCACAAAACACTACGTTAAAAGAATCTTTCTAAGAACGAGAGAGAGAGAGGGAACCAAATCGACTGGTCTCAGAAATCAGAATGAAACAAATTTTAGAATTCCAGTAACATGTGAAACAATTACATGATGTCATTAAAGCATTTTGGGTACGAGATACAAAAGTTGTAGAAGCAGGGAGGTGACGTCATTAAAGCATTTTGGGTGCGAGATACAATGGAGAAGCTTCTAGATGAAAGTTACGTCATCCCAGCAAAACGTTTTGAATGCAATCTTACAAAACATGACGTAATTGATCAAGACACGTATTCTTTCTCTCAAAGTGGCGTACGTGACTCGAACATGTAACAACGTGAAATCACTCGTCTCGAGCCCGTATGGGACGAATCGGCATTTGTTTTCAAAACCTGTCATCACTAACCCAAAACAAAGCGCTCCCTCTTATCTCAACTGATGACAATTGAAATGAAACAAGCGCTTCCTGGACACACACACACACGTGTTCAAATACTTTTACCAAGAAAGATATTATTCAAAACTACGTTACTATTAAAATTGTATTAACAATTCTAAATTACGCTATCAAGTTATTTAATCATTAGTTCTTTTGAGATCTGATGCCAAACTAAATATGACACTTCAACAACCATTATCATTACACATAACACATGAAAAAAGTAAATATGTCAAAATTTTAGGAGAATATACATATTACAAGGCAACATCATGAAATTCCTCCCCCCAGAAGATTACTTATCCCGGGTTTGAATCCAACGATTCACAATGGGATAAATAATCTGCTATGACATTATCTTTTCCTGAAATGTGTTTAACACTTACATTATACGGTTGCAGGCATAAAGACCACCTGGTCAGTCTCATATTATTATTTTTCATCTTACTGATGAATGAGATTGGGTTGTGATCCAACAATACTAAAATTTCTTCATTCCTAGGTCAGTTCACATACACTTCAAACTTTTTCAATGCTGTGATTAATGCTAATGTTTCTTTTTCGATTGTTGAGTAAGTTTTCTGGTGCTTTTTCAACTTTGAAGACATAAAACATACTGGATGGAAGATTCTGTTGTCATCTTCTTGAAGTAGAACAGCTCCAATTCCACAGTCGGATGCATCAACTTGTATCACAAACTTTTTATTGAAGTCTGGAGCTTGAAGCACTGGTCTTGAAGTTAATATGGCTTTAACCTTCTCAAATGATTCTTGACATTCTGGAGTCCAAACAAACTTTCTTTTAGGACTGGTTAAGTCAGTTAAGGGAGCTACTACGCCTGAGAAATTTGGACAGAATCAGCGATAAAATCCAGCCATGCCCAAAAATCTTTGTAGCTGTTTCCTTGTAGAGGAGGGGTAGCCTTACGGATACCTTCTACATTAGCGTCAATAGGAGCGAGAAGGCCTTTTCCAACTTCAAATCCTAGATACTGTACAGTTGCCTTTCCAAACTCACTTTTTTGTAAGTTGATTGTTAGTCCTGCTTCCCGAAGTTTCTTGAACACTTTTCTTAATATCTTCAGATGTTCTTCCCATGTATTAGAATAAATCACAATGTCATCAAGGTATACATCCACTCCTTCTATTGATCCTAGTAGTTGATCCATCACTCGCTGGAATGTTGCAGGTGCATTCTTCAGACCAAATGGCAAAACAGTGTATTGATACAGTCCAAAAGGAGTAATGAAAGCTGACAGCAACTTAGCATTCTCATCTGAGGGAATTTGATAATATCCTTTCAACAAGTCTATCTTGGAAACAAATTTGGCTTGCCCAATATTATCAAGTAATTGATCAATAAGAGGCAAGGGATAATTGTCAGCCACACTGATGGAATTCAGTTTCCTATAATCAGTACACATCCTAAATGAGCCATCTGGTTTCTTCACTAACACACAAGGAGAACTATAATGACTTGAACTGGGTTCTGCTAATCCATGCTGCAACAAATATTCAACTTCTTTCTTCAAAACATCTCGATGAAACGGTGATAAGCGATAAGCTCTCATTTTAAAAGGTTTTCCATCTTCTCTGATCTTTATCTCATGCTTTGTCAGATTGGTACGCCTAGGTACATCTGCAAAAATTTCAGGGAAACTTTGAATCACTTCACTTAATTCACTACTTTGCTCAACACTCAGATGTTTTAGTTTATCTTCCAAATTTTCTAATATTGAAGAATTGTTCATCTTGTTTTCAGCTCCCAATTCGTAGTCATCATCGTCCTCTGTGAATGAAGTTGTCTGTGTTATTGACACTGTTTCAGTTTTAGTCTCTGAGAAGTAAAGTTTCAAAAGATTCACATGTATCTTCCTCTGTCGTTTTCGTCTTCCTGGTGTTTCAATCACGTAAGTTCGATCACTTAACTTCTCTATTATCCTATAAGGACCTTGAAACTTATTGGTAAGGGGAAATCTTTTCACTGGTAAGAACACTAGAACTTGCTGTCCAATACTAAAATTTCTTAGCTTAGTCTTAGCATCATATTTTCTTTTCATTTTCTCTTGACTTATTTTCAAATTTTCTAAAGAGAATTTTCTAATTTCTCTTAATCTTTTCCTCAAGTTCTTCACATATTCTCCTTGGATTTCCTCTTGATTTTCTTCCCAATTCTCTGCAAGAATCTTCAATGGACCTCTAATGTCTCGACCAAAAATCATTTCATTTGGTGAACATCCCATACTTTCTTGATAAGCATTCCTAACTTCAAATAACATTAAAGGTAAACCAGCATCCCATTCTCTTCCTGATTCATTACAATACTTAGTTAACATACTTTTCAATGTCTGGTGGAACCTTTCCAAGGCTCCTTGAGTCTCTGGATGATAAGCAGTTGATAACTGTTGTTTTACTCCTAACAAGTTCATCACATCCTGGAATAATTTTGAAGTAAAGTTTGTAAGGTGTCAAAGAAACGAGCAGGTAAAGGTTACTGCTGATTTATTACAGATCCAGGCGGCTTATATTGCGGCTGACTGACGCCGGGCCGTGAGAGACAATGGAATTGACTGTGACCTGAGGTCGAAACAATAAACAATAATATGCAGTGAACGAGTACGAATTACAATACGAAACATACAGAGACACAATATAGATACAGTCTTGATGCCTGTGAATGAAGAAACATGTGATACACAATGTGTGACATTCGTATAAATACCATAAAGTAAAAATGATTAAAATGCGTGACCTGGCACGTTTTAGGCGTGACTAATTTAGCTTGAAGAAAACGGGAAGTCACCAAAGAAAACAAGCTCAGCGGAGACTTAATTAATGGCGCCGCCGAAACACTATCCTGGCGCCGAATTGGTGACTTTACAAATACTCCCCCCCCAAGACGAGGGACGCGTCTGATTAATCCCTGTACCTGGTGGGACGCTGAAGGGTGCCGCGGCTCCTTGAGGATAACTGAGGGGCCTCCCGCCTGTGAGGCTGCTGTTTGGGCGGTCCCTTCCTGGGGCGGCCGCGCCTGCGGTGGTGAGGGCGTGCTGGAGTGCGTTTGGGCGGAAGGGGTGCTGCGACGCTGCCGGGACTCTCCGACAGGAAGGCGGGCTTTAGCCGGTCTATGGAAACCCAGTCGTTCCTGCCTGGAAGTGCCAGCCGGAACGCCTTGCTGTTCCGTTCCAGCACGCGGAAGGGTCCCCTGTAGGGCTTAGTTAGTGGTGGACGGACGGCGTCGACTCTGACGAAGACGTTGGTGGCGGATGACAGCTGTGGCGGCACGAAGGTGGTTGCTCTGTCGATGTATGAGCGCCTGCAAGGGGCGAACTTGCCGGCCACGTCGCGGAGCCTCTGCAGAGATGGGGAGTGGCGATCATCCGTCACGAGCTCTCCCGGCACCACGAGGGGTTCCCCATAGGTTTGTTCAGCTGCGGATGGGGTGCCGTCGGCTCTGGGGGCGGTCCTCAACCCGAGGAGGACCCACGGCAGCTGATGTTTCCAGTCCTCGGCGGTGCAGCGGGCCATGAGGGATGACTTTAAGGACCTGTGGAACCGTTCAACCAGGCCGTTGGCCGCTGGGTTGTACGCTGTGGTGGTGTGGTGCGTGGCTCCCAGCAGTTGAGCCAGGGCAGACCACAGCTCGGAGAGGAAAGCGGGGCCCCTGTCGGTTGTGATGTGGTCCGGGACGCCGAAGCGGCTAACCCAACTGGAGAGCAGGGCCTCGGCGCACGCGCTGGCGGTGGCTTCTTGCATGGGCGTGGCTTCGGGCCACCTCGTTGAACGGTCTACCACCGTGAGGAGGTATCTGGATCCGCCTGATGGGGGAAGGGGCCCGACGACGTCGATGTGGATGTGGCCGAAGCGGCGCCCTGGCTGTGGGAACTCGCCTACCCCCGACTGCGTGTGACGACCCACTTTACTGGTCTGGCACTGCAGGCACTGTTTTGCCCAGGCTGTGGCGTCCTTTTGCACCCCGTGCCAGACGAACTTTTTTGAAAGCAGTTTGGCCGTGGTCCTGCCGGAGGGGTGTGAGAGGCCGTGGATGATGTCAAATACCTGGCGGCGGCGTGAGGCTAGAACCAAAGGGCGGGGCTGGCCTGTGCTGATGTCACAGAGCAGACTGGGGCCTCCGGGGGCGAGGGTCACGTCCCGCCACTTGAGGGATGTGATGGCGGTGCGGTATGCTGGGGTTTCTGGGTCAGCGGCCTGTTCCCTGGCAAGGTCCTGGTAATCTACACCAAGCTGCACTGCGTTCAACTCGACTCTGGAGAGGGCGTCTGCTACGGGATTTTTCTTGCCGGGGAGGTACCTGACGGAACAGGTAAATTCGGCTATGGCTGAGAGGTGGCGCTGCTGTCTGGAAGACCATGCGTCCCCTTGCTTCGTGAAAGCGTGAACCAGTGGCTGGTGGTCTGTGAAGATTGTGAAGGGCGTCCCCTCCAGGAGGAACTTGAAGTGCCGAACTGCGCGGTACATCGCGCAGAGTTCCCTGTCGAAGGTGCTGTATCGGGACTCTGCGGGATTGAACTTCTTGCTGAAGAAGGCGATGGGCTGGGGGGCGCCGTTGATGATTTGCTCCAGAACAGCACCGCAGGCAACGTTACTGGCGTCTGTCGTCAGCTGGAGGGGAGCCTTGGGATCCTGGTGTGCCAAGGCGGTTGCCTTGGTGAGGGCGGCCTTCGTCCGGGAAAAGGCCTGCTGCTGGCTGGGTCCCCAAGACAGGGACTTCGGTTGACCTTTTAGGACTTCCGTCAGGGGGGCCGTGGTGTGCGCGATCCCGGGGATGAAGCGCCTGTAGAAGTTTACCATCCCAAGGAACTCCTGGACGGCCTTGATGGAGGTGGGTGTCGGGAACTTTGCTACGGCTGCCACTTTCGATGTAAGAGGGCGGACGCCTGTCGGAGATACCTCGTGACCCAGGAACTCTGCTTTCTGGACGCCGAATGTACACTTGTCAAAACGGACGACGAGGCCGTTTTCCTGGAGGCGCTGGAGGACTGCTTTGATGTGCCTTTGGTGTTCGCTGTGAGACCTGGAAAATATGAGAATGTCGTCGACGTAGCAGACGCAGAATTTTAGGTCCCCCAGGATGCTGTCCATGAGCCGCTGGAAGGTGGCCCCGGCGTTCCTCAGCCCGAAGGTGGAGAAGGCGAACACATAGGACCCGAAGGGCGTGATGATGGCTGTCTTTGGTATGTCCTCTGGCGCAACAGGTACCTGAAAATAAGATTTAAGAAGGTCCAATTTAGTGAATATTTTGGCCCCGTGAAAGGAGGCCATAAGGTCTTGCATATTGGGCAGAGGGTAGTGGTCGGGCTCCGTTGCAATGTTGAGCCGTCTGTAGTCGCCACAGGGTCTCCAGGAGCCGTCCGGTTTCTGCACCATGTGGAGGGGGGAGGCCCATGGACTGGAGGCCTTCCTGCAGATGCCCATCCGTTCCATCTCCGCGAATGCTTTTTTCGCCTCCTGAAGGCGCTGAGGGGGAAGCCTGCGGAACTTCGCATGTGTCGGGGGCCCTTTAGTCACTATATGGTGGTATATGCCGTGCTTGGCTGGGGCCCCGGGGACTTGGCGAAGCTCGGGCTTAAACACCTCAGGGAACTCCGACAGAAGGTGTGCGTACTGGTGGGGGGCGACGGCGCTGATGGTGGGTCTGGGTCCCGCCGTTAACGGGAGAGACCGGCAGGAGTCGGTATCGAGGAGGCGCTTGCGCCCCACGTCGACTAGCAGGCCGAAGTGCGCCAGAAAATCGGCCCCCAGGAGTGGGGTTCCTACGTCCGCGACGATGAAGTCCCAGGAGTAACTCTGGCCAAGGATGGAGATCGACAGGAGCCTGGTGCCGTAGGAGAGGATGGGGGTTCCGTTGGCGGCCGTCAGGAAGGCGGCCGGGTCTGGTGTCTGGTTGCGGTCCTCTCTGGATGCTGGGAAGACCGACTTGAAGGCTCCTGTGTCGACCAGCATCATCCTGCCGGAGACGGTGTCGCGGACGTAGAAACCTACTGTTTTTGAGGCCCTGGGTTCTTCGGCTGCCATGGCGGCCTGTCCTGCTGGCCGCCACCACCCCCGTTTTTTGAACGGTTGAACGAGCAGGGCGGCAGGCAGTTTCAGGCGTCCTTTCCGAACCACTTGTGATAGCGACAGAAGCCCGGGGACCACCGTCTACTGTGGTTCGGTGGACGTCTGTTGGCGATGGCGTTGACGGGCTGCTCTACGTCCTCTTCAGGCTGGACGGAGCTGACCGGCTGAGTGGCCGGTTTTAGCCGCTGTGAAGCCTTGACGGAGTCTGTGAGGTGTTGTGCCGCCTCTATGAGGTCCTCGACAGGCATGGTGTAGGGGTGCGCGATCTGGTTGCGTACTTCCGGGAGGAGTTGGCGAAGGAAAATTTCCCGTACGAAGCTTATCTCCTGCCGCTTGTTCGTGCCACCCGAGACTGGTGTTGACAGGAGATCTACGACCATGCCCCAAGCGTCTCTTGGTTCGAGGTCGTGGCGTGGATTATTGGCAAGGTCGATAGCACGGGCGGCCCGCTCGGCGATGGGCAGGGAGCAAGCTTCGAGGAGGAACTTTTTTGTGGTGCTGTATGTGAGGGTGAGTGTTTCGGGTACCCGCGAGATGAGTTTGTTGTACACGTCCTCCGGAAGGGCGTTGAGCACTGTGTCGGCCTGTAGGATTTCGTCCGTGAGGTCCGCGATTCTGAAGTGGCTCTCCACCCTGCGCAGCCACCTCGATGGGTTGCCCTGCGTAAACGGCGGCAGCTTTAGGGTGAGGGCGGCCCGCGATTGTGTTGCCCGGCCGTCGTGTGTTCGGGGCGCTGGTGTGGAGTTGCGGGAGGGCCTCGATGCGGGGGCGGGCGCGGCTGCGATGGGAGGTAGGTAAACCTCGGAGTCCGCGGGGTCCGCGTTTAACTGCATGAAGGAGGGGATATCCGCGTCCATGCTCGCTCCTTTGACCCCCTTACTGGAGTAGGATACTCGCGTCAGTACGCACTTTCGTGCGCCGTGTGGTTCCGCTAGTGACGCTGGTGGGGTACGCCGACGAGAGTCAGCACGCTCAAACGCTGGTTACAGCGCCGTGTTTAGGCCGCTAAGAGCGTTTTTTGGAGAAATCCTGGAGCCAAGACTGAGTCGCCGTGTGAGTCCGCTAATGGCTCCGGGATACTCCGGGGGTCACCACTGTAAGGTGTCAAAGAAACGAGCAGGTAAAGGTTACTGCTGATTTATTACAGATCCAGGCGGCTTATATTGCGGCCGACTGACGCCGGGCCGTGAGAGACAATGGAATTGACTGTGACCTGAGGTCGAAACAATAAACAATAATATGCAGTGAACGAGTACGAATTACAATACGAAACATACAGAGACACAATATAGATACAGTCTTGATGCCTGTGAATGAAGAAACATGTGATACACAATGTGTGACATTCGTATAAATACCATAAAGTAAAAATGATTAAAATGCGTGACCTGGCACGTTTTAGGCGTGACTAATTTAGCTTGAAGAAAACGGGAAGTCACCAAAGAAAACAAGCTCAGCGGAGACTTAATTAATGGCGCCGCCGAAACACTATCCTGGCGCCGAATTGGTGACTTTACAAGTTCGTTCCTCTATCACTTTGCACAATTTCTGGTATTCCAAACTTGGAGAAAAACTCCACCAACTTCTCAGCAATTACCTTTGCACTTATACTTCTTACAGGAATCGCCTCAGGATACGTAGTCACTGGACACATTAATGTTAATAGATATTCATTTCCTTTCTTTGTTTTCGGAAGTGGCCCAACCACATCTATAATTACCTTGCTAAAGGGTTCTCCTCTAACTTCTATGGGATGTAGGGGTGCTTTCTGAATGGTTTCATTCGGGTTTCCAGCTATCTGGCACGTGTGACACACTCTGCAAAATTTGCTAACATCCTTGTGAAGTCCAGGCCAGAAAAAATACTTCATAATCTTCTCAACAGTCTTCCTGATTCCCATATGTCCAGACTCGTGCGCTACTGCTACAACTTGTTTCCTCAATGGATATGGAATCAAAATTTGATGATATTCACCCCATTCAGCATTTCCTGGTATATCTGCAGGTCGATGCTTCCTCATTAGTAATCCTTCCTTTAAATAATAACAGATAGAGGTTTGTTGCATCTCTTCTTGATCAACAACTCTGAAGAACAAATCAAGCCAACGTTGTATCCCTCTTCTGCAGTTTCATTAGCTTCTCTCTTGTCACTTAACCAACTTCAAGGGCTGAACTCTCCATATCTGCTAACTCTGCTTCTGTAGTTTCACTACTATCTTCAGGAACACTTTGACTACTCGGAGTCTCTTCAATAACAACAGGATCCTCTTTTTCTTGGGAAATCTCTTCATCACTACCACTAGGGGAAACTTCACTTTCCTGGAACAGGTCTTCTAATCTTAAAGATCCGCCACTTGATTCTTCTGGTGCAGGTAAATCCTCAGTATCTTCACTTGCAGACATAGTTCTCTTCTTACTCCTGGTAGTTACACAACTTGGAAACAGGTGGGGGTTTTTCTTCTCTAAATCAACTGTAGGACTAACCCTTAACGGTTTGTCTGTCACTATAGGACAAGGAACAAATGGTACACCACCAACTTCATTACCCAGTAAAACATGTACACCTTCAACAGCTAGTGAGTCCTTTACAGCAAAATCAACACTTCCTGTCACCAATTCACAGGACAAATGCAAGCGGCATATAGGAGTTACCTCTTCTCCTCCTATACCCTTCAAAATAACTGAATCTCCGGTGAGATTCTTCTCCAACTGTGGGTGAGCACCACGAACTACGACACTATGGTTACTCCCCGTATCACGTAATACCTTGACTGGTACCTGCACACTTCCTCCTTGAGTTGTCAGTGTACCTTCATAGATATATGGCTTAAAAGCCTCTAAGCTGCTCAGCCACTCACTGCTTGAAGTTACATTTCCACTGGTTGCTAAACACTCTGCTTGTTTAGTCTCAGTCGTTCCCACACTGCTCTTCGTAGTTTGCTTCACCTGGTTACCTTTAACCACTTGACCAACTGGTTTGGTCTGCTGTTGTGTCTGATAACAATCTCGACTGTAGTGTCCTACTCTTCCACACTTGTAGCAGACAACATTAGTCTTCTGTATCTGTCTTGAGAACAGACTGGATGATGAGGATTTAACATTCAATTGCTGAGGGGTGTTACCTGGCTTTGTATTGGCATAGCCACTAGAAGGATTTCCAGTTGTAATGTTCCTGAAATTTGGATGAGACCTGAAACCTGTGCGTTGTTGGTTCTGGTACTTGACATTATAATTTCTTTTGCTAGAAATTATATTAAAGTCTTCACTTAATGTAGCAGCTTTGCCAAGTTTTTTAACCTCTCTCTCTCTTAAATAGGCTCTTATGTGTTCAGAAATTCCTCTGAGATATTGTTCTAGGACTACTAACTCCTCAAGTTCGTCCATAGATTTAACTTTAGCAACCTCCAACCATCGTTTAAAACATCTTCTTACTTTGTAAGCATAATCCAAGAAAGTTATCTTGTCATCCTTTCTCAAAGATCTGAATCTTTCATTATAATATTCAGGGGTCATCTGGTAAACTTGTAGCACATTGTGTTTGAGTACCTTGTACTCTTTACACTGATCAGCTGATAAGGCTCAATAGGCACTTCTTCCTTTACCAATGAGAACACTCTGTAACAAGACCGACCATTTATCCTCTGGCCATCCCATACCTGAAGCTACTTTTTCAAAGTGATCAAAAAACTCATCTGGAGCTTCTTCTGTAAATTTTGGAATTAACTTCTGCACTCTTACTACATCAAATACAGGGTCTGAATTACCTTGAGTAGGGTTAGACGGTGTTACAGGTAATGTGGATCGAGCTTTTATTAACTCCATCTCCCTTTCATGTCTTGCTCTTTCTCTTTCCTCTTTTGCTCTTTCTCTTTCTTCTTCTGCTGCTTTTTCTTCTTCTCTTTCCTTTCTTTCTCTTTTCTCTCTATCTTCTCTTTCTCTTTCTGCCTGTATTTTCTCTCTTTCAGCCTGTATCCTCAGCTTAATCAAATTTTCTTCTGTTTCTATACGTCTAAGCTCTGCTTCTGCATCACTTTTCTCTTTCTTTTGCTCATGTTTATCTGTAAATTCTGCCTCAGCTGCATTCAACAATTCTTGCGCCTCTCCTAAATCTTCATCTACTTTACCAGAGTCCATCAATGCTTGGATTGCAATATATTTGATTTGTGCCTTAATCATACCACTAGACACATTACCCCTACATGCCACTACTAAAGCAATCCACTGTGCCTTAGTCAGGTTGGATTCAGATAACTCTTGGATGGAAGGAGCTGCTAAAAACCTCTGAACATTGAACAGAGCCATTTTCTCTAAGTTACTCAACTAAATCATTCACAATACAAGGCAAAAAATAACTATGTGGTCACTCTCCTATCAAAATATATCCCTAACACCACCAGTTTAAACCATAAACCAGAGGGATATTTTGTTTTGTTCCACGGGTCTCTGGGCACCAAACAATATAATGTCACGATGAGTATCAAGTACCTGGTTATTACACAACTAATCTCAAGATTCAAAAATATACCTCACTTCAGCCAGATACCTGAACTCTCATAACATTAATTATTACGACTGAGTACTCTAAAGGTAACAGTGATCCCTTAAGAAAAAACTTATTTATCAATCACTTGAAAAATCAAACTAAGTCTATCAGAATATGTGTGAGGTATCAAAAATTAAACTAGAAATATTCTAGAGTAGAAGGTCATCACTCCATCAAAAAACTCTAACTGTCTCCCTGGTCTTAATTCACTTTAGCAAAACTAAAAGAAGAAAACATGTTTATCACTTTGCCTTATGCACACACAATCAATCCTATTCGCTGATGATCAATAAATGAAACACTGTTTTTCTAAAAATGTTAAATACAAAAATTTATTTTCAAATTCAAAGTTTATAATTAGAATTCACAATTAATTAGAATTCATAATCTGAAAAATTTATTATTACTTGAAGATAATACAACACTTAATTAATTCTTGAATTAAATTATGAAACAAAACTAATTCACAAAAACTTTATCAGGAATTTAAATTAATCAAGCAAAATTTAAACTATCAAGAATTACTCAAGATTTAAAAAGAAATTCTTAATAAATGAAATCAAGTATGCAATGTTAAATTAAGTATGCAATGTTAAATTACCAAGAAATATTTACAATGCTATGTAAGCAAATGTTACATCACAACATAAAAAAAATGTGAAAATATAAAGAGATCATAAATAGAAAAATACACATAAGATTTATCAATAATGAGTTCACTTGTTCAAAATTTCCTAACTTATCATACCATGGTATTAATAAGTAAAATTCACGTTACCTTACACAAACTTGTGAAAACCTCTGTAAATCACTTTCTGCAGCTGTGTTACCACAAAACACACTTCTTACCAGGCACCATTACAAACTAAATAACTTTGCTAAATTCAGATCTCAAAAGTTAATGCTAATACGTGACCACAAAACACTACGTTAAAAGAATCTCTTTCTAAGAACGAGAGGGAACCAAATCGACTGGTCTCAGAAATCAGAATGAAACAAATTTTAGAATTCCAGTGACACGTGAAACAATTACATGATGTCATTAAAGCATTTTGGGTACGAGATACAAAAGTTGTAGAATCAGGGAGGTGACGTCATTAAAGCATTTTGGGTGCGAGATACAATGGAGAAGCTTCTAGATGAAAGTTACGTCATCCCAGCAAAACGTTTTGAATGCAATCTTACAAAACATGACGTAATTGATCAAGACACGTATTCTTTCTCTCAAAGTGGCGTACGTGACTCGAACATGTAACAACGTGAAATCACTCGTCTCGAGCCCGTATGGGACGAATCGGCATTTGTTTTCAAAACCTGTCATCACTAACCCAAAACAAAGCGCTCCCTCTTATCTCAACTGATGACAATTGAAATGAAACAAGCGCTTCCTGGAAACACACACACACGTGTTCAAATACTACGCTTTTACCAAGAAAGATATTATTCAAAAGTACGTTACTATTAAAATTGTATTAACAATTCTAAATTACGCTATCAAGTTATTTAATCATTAGTTCTTTTGAGATCTGATGCCAAACTAAATATGACACTTCAACAACCATTATCATTACACATAACACATGAAAAAAGTAAATATGTCAAAATTATAGGAGAATATACATATTACAAGGCAACATCATGAAAATATATATATATATATATATATATATATATATATATATATATATATATATATATATATATATATATATATATATATATATATTGGATATTAAAGGACGTTTGTAGCTTTCTGATTGTATATGAATCACGGTGATGTGATAAATAGTCATAATATGGCTACGTGCGACAAACGCACTACACGGTCAACATGGCAGAGGTGGGTGGATATCGTCTCCAAATGCAAAACACCTGAGTTCGACGGGTGAGATGGTGGGAGGTGATATTCACTTATACCTCTCTTGTGGCCGACTGCGTTAGTGCGTCCCTGTAGTCCTGAGTCCTCGTCCGTCGCTGGTTCGACCCCACGGGACGGTGGACTTATTATCAACTAAAAAATTCCCCTTCGGTAACATATATGAAAATATATTATTTCCGAGGTAGAGCGAATTGGATATTAAAGGACGTTTGTAGCTTTCTGATTGTATATGAATCACGGTGATGTGATAAATAGTCATAATATGGCTACGTGCGACAAACGCACTACATGGTCAACATGGCAGAGGTGGGTGGATATCATCTCCAAATGCAAAACACCTGAGTTCGACGGGTGAGATGATGGGAGGTGATATTCACTTATACCTCTCTTGTGGCCGACTACGTTAGTGCGTCCCTGTAGTCCTGAGTCCTCGTCCATCGATGGTTCGACCCCACGGGACGGTGGACTTATTATCAACTAAAAAATTCCCCTTCAGTAACATATATGAAAATATATTATTTCCGAGGTAGAGCGAATTGGATATTAAAGGACGTTTGTAGCTTTCTGATTGTATATGAATCATGGTGATGTGATAAATAGTCATAATATGGCTACGTGCGACAAACGCACTACACGGTCAACATGGCAGAGGTGGGTGGATATCGTCTCCAAATGCAAAACACCTGAGTTCGACGGGTGAGATGATGGGAGGTGATATTCACTTATACCTCTCTTGTGGCCGACTGCGTTAGTGCGTCCCTGTAGTCCTGAGTCCTCGTCCGTCGCTGGTTCGACCCCACGGGACGGTGGACTTATTATCAACTAAAAAATTCCCCTTCGGTAACATATATGAAAATATATTATTTCCGAGGTAGAGCGAATTGGATATTAAAGAACGTTTGTAGCTTTCTGATTGTATATGAATCACGGTGATGTGATAAATAGTCATAATATGGCTACGTGCGACAAACGCACTACACGGTCAACATGGCAGAGGTGGGTGGATATCGTCTCCAAATGCAAAACACCTGAGTTCGACGGGTGAGATGATGGGAAGTGATACTCACTTATACCTCTCTTGTGGCCGACTGCGTTAGTGCGTCCCTGTAGTCCTGAGTCCTCGTCCGTCGCTGGTTCGACCCCATGGGACAGTGGACTTATTATCAACTAAAAAATTCCCCTTCGGTAACATATATGAAAATATATTATTTCCGAGGTAGAGCGAATTGGATATTAAAGGACGTTTGTAGCTTTCTGATTGTATATGAATCACGGTGATGTGATAAATAGTCATAATATGGCTACGTGCGACAAACGCACTACACGGTCAACATGGCAGAGGTGGGTGGATATCGTCTCCAAATGCAAAACACCTGAGTTCGACGGGTGAGATGATGGGAGGTGATATTCACTTATACCTCTCTTGTGGCCGACTGCGTTAGTGCGTCCCTGTAGTCCTGAATCCTCGTCCGTCGCTGGTTCGACCCCATGGGACGGTGGACTAATTATCAACTAAAAAATTCCCCTTCGGTAACATATATGAAAATATATTATTTCCGAGGTAGAGCGAATTGGATATTAAAGAACGTTTGTAGCTTTCTGATTGTATATGAATCATGGCTACGTGCAACAAACGCACTACACGGTCAACATGGCAGAGGTGGGTGGATATCGTCTCCAAATGCAAAACACCTGAGTTCGACGGGTGAGATGATGGGAGGTGATATTCACTTATACCTCTCTTGTGGCCGACTGCGTTAGTGCGTCCCTGTAGTCCTGAGTCCTCGTCCGTCGCTGGTTCGACCCCACGGGACGGTGGACTTATTATCAACTAAAAAATTCCCCTTTGGTAACATATATGAAAATATATCATTTCCGAGGTAGAGCGAATTGGATATTAAAGAACGTTTGTAGCTTTCTGATTGTATATGAATCACGGTGATGTGATAAATAGTCATAATATGGCTACGTGCGACAAACGCACTACACGGTCAACATGGCAGAGGTGGGTGGATATCATCTCCAAATGCAAAACACCTGAGTTCGACGGGTGAGATGATGGGAGGTGATATTCACTTATACCTCTCTTGTGGCCAACTGCGTTAGTGCGTCCCTGTAGTCCTGAGTCCTCGTCCGTCGCTGGTTCGACCCCACGGGACGGTGGACTTATTATCAACTAAAAAATTCCCCTTCGGTAACATATATGAAAATATATTATTTCCGAGGTAGAGCGAATTGGATATTAAAGGACGTTTGCAGCTTTCTGATTGTATATGAATCACGGTGATGTGATAAATAGTCATAATATGGCTACGTGCGACAAACGCACTACACGGTCAACATGGCAGAGGTGGGTGGATATCGTCTCCAAATGCAAAACACCTGAGTTCGACGGGTGAGATGATTTGAGGTGATATTCACTTATACCTCTCTTGTGGCCGACTGCGTTAGTGCGTCCCTGTAGTCCTGAGTCCTCGTCCGTCGCTGGTTCGACCCCATGGGACGGTGGACTTATTATCAACTAAAAAATTCCCCTTCGGTAACATATATGAAAATATATTATTTCCGAGGTAGAGCGAACTGGATATTAAAGGACGTTTGTAGCTTTCTGATTGTATATGAATCACAGTGATGTGATAAATAGTCATAATATGGCTACGTGCGACAAACGCACTACACGGTCAACATGGCAGAGGTGGGTGGATATCGTCTCCAAATGCAAAACACCTGAGTTCGACGGGTGAGATGGTGGGAGGTGATATTCACTTATACCTCTCTTGTGGCCGACTGCGTTAGTGCGTCCCTGTAGTCCTGAGTCCTCGTCCGTCGCTGGTTCGACCCCACGGGACGGTGGACTTATTATCAACTAAAAAATTCCCCTTCGGTAACATATATGAAAATATATTATTTCCGAGGTAGAGCGAATTGGATATTAAAGGACGTTTGTAGCTTTCTGATTGTATATGAATCACGGTGATGTGATAAATAGTCATAATATGGCTACGTGCGACAAACGCACTACATGGTCAACATGGCAGAGGTGGGTGGATATCATCTCCAAATGCAAAACACCTGAGTTCGACGGGTGAGATGATGGGAGGTGATATTCACTTATACCTCTCTTGTGGCCGACTACGTTAGTGCGTCCCTGTAGTCCTGAGTCCTCGTCCATCGATGGTTCGACCCCACGGGACGGTGGACTTATTATCAACTAAAAAATTCCCCTTCGGTAACATATATGAAAATATATTATTTCCGAGGTAGAGCGAATTGGATATTAAAGGACGTTTGTAGCTTTCTGATTGTATATGAATCATGGTGATGTGATAAATAGTCATAATATGGCTACGTGCGACAAACGCACTACACGGTCAACATGGCAGAGGTGGGTGGATATCGTCTCCAAATGCAAAACACCTGAGTTCGACGGGTGAGATGATGGGAGGTGATATTCACTTATACCTCTCTTGTGGCCGACTGCGTTAGTGCGTCCCTGTAGTCCTGAGTCCTCGTCCGTCGCTGGTTCGACCCCACGGGACGGTGGACTTATTATCAACTAAAAAATTCCCCTTCGGTATCATATATGAAAATATATTATTTCCGAGGTAGAGCGAATTGGATATTAAAGAACGTTTGTAGCTTTCTGATTGTATATGAATCACGGTGATGTGATAAATAGTCATAATATGGCTACGTGCGACAAACGCACTACACGGTCAACATGGCAGAGGTGGGTGGATATCGTCTCCAAATGCAAAACACCTGAGTTCGACGGGTGAGATGATGGGAAGTGATACTCACTTATACCTCTCTTGTGGCCGACTGCGTTAGTGCGTCCCTGTAGTCCTGAGTCCTCGTCCGTCGCTGGTTCGACCCCATGGGACAGTGGACTTATTATCAACTAAAAAATTCCCCTTCGGTAACATATATGAAAATATATTATTTCCGAGGTAGAGCGAATTGGATATTAAAGGACGTTTGTAGCTTTCTGATTGTATATGAATCACGGTGATGTGATAAATAGTCATAATATGGCTACGTGCGACAAACGCACTACACGGTCAACATGGCAGAGGTGGGTGGATATCGTCTCCAAATGCAAAACACCTGAGTTCGACGGGTGAGATGATGGGAGGTGATATTCACTTATACCTCTCTTGTGGCCGACTGCGTTAGTGCGTCCCTGTAGTCCTGAATCCTCGTCCGTCGCTGGTTCGACCCCATGGGACGGTGGACTAATTATCAACTAAAAAATTCCCCTTCGGTAACATATATGAAAATATATTATTTCCGAGGTAGAGCGAATTGGATATTAAAGAACGTTTGTAGCTTTCTGATTGTATATGAATCATGGCTACGTGCAACAAACGCACTACACGGTCAACATGGCAGAGGTGGGTGGATATCGTCTCCAAATGCAAAACACCTGAGTTCGACGGGTGAGATGATGGGAGGTGATATTCACTTATACCTCTCTTGTGGCCGACTGCGTTAGTGCGTCCCTGTAGTCCTGAGTCCTCGTCCGTCGCTGGTTCGACCCCACGGGACGGTGGACTTATTATCAACTAAAAAATTCCCCTTCGGTAACATATATGAAAATATATCATTTCCGAGGTAGAGCGAATTGGATATTAAAGAACGTTTGTAGCTTTCTGATTGTATATGAATCACGGTGATGTGATAAATAGTCATAATATGGCTACGTGCGACAAACGCACTACACGGTCAACATGGCAGAGGTGGGTGGATATCATCTCCAAATGCAAAACACCTGAGTTCGACGGGTGAGATGATGGGAGGTGATATTCACTTATACCTCTCTTGTGGCCAACTGCGTTAGTGCGTCCCTGTAGTCCTGAGTCCTCGTCCGTCGCTGGTTCGACCCCACGGGACGGTGGACTTATTATCAACTAAAAAATTCCCCTTCGGTAACATATATGAAAATATATTATTTCCGAGGTAGAGCGAATTGGATATTAAAGGACGTTTGCAGCTTTCTGATTGTACATGAATCACGGTGATGTGATAAATAGTCATAATATGGCTACGTGCGACAAACGCACTACACGGTCAACATGGCAGAGGTGGGTGGATATCGTCTCCAAATGCAAAACACCTGAGTTCGACGGGTGAGATGATTTGAGGTGATATTCACTTATACCTCTCTTGTGGCCGACTGCGTTAGTGCGTCCCTGTAGTCCTGAGTCCTCGTCCGTCGCTGGTTCGACCCCATGGGACGGTGGACTTATTATCAACTAAAAAATTCCCCTTCGGTAACATATATGAAAATATATTATTTCCGAGGTAGAGCGAATTGGATATTAAAGGACGTTTGTAGCTTTCTGATTGTATATGAATCACAGTGATGTGATAAATAGTCATAATATGGCTACTTGCGACAAACGCACTACACGGTCAACGTGGCAGAGGTGGGTGGATATCGTCTCCAAATGCAAAACACCTGAGTTCGACGGGTGAGATGATGGGAGGTGATATTCACTTATACCTCTCTTGTGGCTGACTGCGTTAGTGCGTCCCTGTAGTCCTGAGTCCTCGTCCGTCGCTGGTTCGACCCCACGGGACGGTGGACTTATTATCAACTAAAAAATTCCCCTTCGGTAACATATATGAAAATATATTATTTCCGAGGTAGAGCGAATTGGATATTAAAGGACGTTTGTAGCTTTCTGATTGTATATGAATCACGGTGATGTGATAAATAGTCATAATATGGCTACGTGCGACAAACGCACTACACGGTCAACATGGCAGAGGTGGGTGGATATCGTCTCCAAATGCAAAACACCTGAGTTCGACGGGTGAGATGATGGGAGGTGATATTCACTTATACCTCTCTTGTGGCCGACTGCGTTAGTGCGTGCCTGTAGTCCTGAGTCCTCGTCCGTCGCTGGTTCGACCCCACGGGATGGTGGACTTATTATCAACTAAAAAATTCCCCTTCGGTAACATATGAAAATATATTATTTCCGAGGTAGAGCGAATTGGATATTAAAGGACGTTTGTAGCTTTCTGATTGTATATGAATCACGGTGATGTGATAAATACTCATATATATATATATATATATATATATATATATATATATATATATATATATATATATATATATATATATATATATATATATATATATATATATATATATATATATATATATTGTGACGAGCTGTCACATTAAATATTGTAAATAAAAAAAGAATTTTTCAAAATACAGTTTTGTATTTTCTGTAAAAACATTCTTATAAATTGTTTTATTTGTATTTAAGCACTTTCTGTTCCTGTTTAAATGCTCCTTGGACATTCTCTAGTCCAGTACTTTAAAAAGTTTACATTTGTCCTGAAAAGAATGTAACAGATGAGAGAATCACAGCTGTTCATACAGTCAACATCTGCTCGCTATTTTATATTGGTGCTTAATTGTGGTGTAAAGTGATTATTATTATATGTTAGTGGGTGCATTATAGTTTTAACTTTTATTAAAGTTAAAAGTTTCTCGAGTGTTTCCTTATTCTTGTGCCTGGATCTTGGTGTTTTGGGTTATTAGATTATTTATTAACTGGTATATTAAGTGCTAAATAAAGTTAAGTTTAAAGTGAACATAATTCAGTGATAAACTACAACAGACATATTTTGTTTTGGTGGTAATTTTTTTATTATTGCCCGCTGACTTGTATTATAACAAGGCCATTACATCGCTACCATACCACCTGGTAAAGAATATACTTGCAGTGGTGACAATATTTGGGCGCCTGACCGGGATCATATTTATTCATGTGATCGTAATTCTTCATGTGACTTCTTGTTTCATGCGACTCATGTGATTTCATGTGTTTCATGTGACTTATGTGATTTTTGTTATTCAGTGATCTAAGTCACATAGTTCATGTGTATCATGTGATTTATGTGATTCATGTGATTTATGAGATAAGTGTCTGTTGCAGTAAATAAGCTTAAGTATTAAATTTTTCACACCAGATCCAGACGGGCACAATAGTAAGTTGCACTGTTACGAATAGTAAGTGATTCTCTCCATTCATATCCGGTATCGATGATTTGGAGGTATAGTTGGTAGCTTAATGTTAATCGACTGGGACCAGTGTTAATTCACTATCGATAGTGCCCACCCCTTTTCATGAACCACCCTTTTAATATTCTTCCCAAGCCATTAGACTTCTTCCGACAAACACTTGTGTTAATCTGGATACCGTGTCAATGAGCTAACCTGAATCTTCTTAAATCATAATCATTGAACTAGTTCATTCCTTAGTTAAGACCATTCCGTTTTATTCAGCTAAGACAACTTGCATATTCGGCTGCAGAATGGAACGCGCTCTTCGGCCAGAACGTCTCGATATTCTACCTACGTCCCCAGATGCTGCTCGAGTTTTCAAGCATGGGCTGTTCATCTTTTCCCGATACAAAAATGCTACTGAAGGAACTAATGACGTTTATCTTGGTATGCTTGTAAATGCATTATCGCCTGAGAACTTTGAGCTTATATCTGATTGCTCTACTTATGATGACGCCATCGCAAAACTGAATAAAGTTTTCATACAGACTGCGAACGAAATTGTTTCTCGATATCGTCTTGCCACTCGTCGACAGATGTCAGGAGAAACAACAGACGAGTATTTACGTGCTCTGCACAAACTTAGCGTTGACTGCAACTTCAAGGACGTTTCTTCAGAGGTATATAGAGATGAAAGTATTCGTGATGCTTTTATTGCTGGGATTTCCTCTCAACATATTCGCACGAGATTACTTGAAAATAAAACGCTTACATTATCTGCTGCTGCTGACCAAGCCAGAGCTCTGGAACTCGCTTTCAAGGATTCGCAGTCTTACGGAATTCCTTCCGACGAATGTATTCCTGCAGCCGCCGTCAAATCTAGGCCTGAATATGATGATCATGCCCCTGTTTGTGAAAAGGCCGACAGGTCCGATGCTCAGATGATGATTTAGTTGCTTTGACTCTACAAGGGAAATGTTTCTTCTGCAGGTACAGGCGTCATCCTAGAAAAAAGTGCCCTGCAAAGGAAGTTAATTGTCGAAAATGCAACAAACTTGGACACTTTGCTAAGGTGTGTTTAAGTAAATCAAAACCTACTTCTGCTGCCTCTTCGTTCACCGCTGCTCTTGCTTCTGTTCCATCTACACTGAATCATTCCGTTTTCCCCATTTTTATCCGTGGAACCAAAGTAAATGCCCTAATTGACACTGGAAGTTCAGAAAATTTCATTAGTGATAATATTCTGAAAAATATGAAATTACCTGCGACTCCTTATTCAGGAACTATCTCAATGGCTGCTTCTCATTATGTGTCGCCTATTAGTGGCTCTTGCAATGTTGACATTGTAGTCAATGGACGTGAGTATTCCAGTGTCAAATTTCTTGTGCTACCTGGACTTTGTGCGGATGTAATTCTTGGAATCCCTTTTCTTAATAAGCATTCTAGTGTGACTGTGTCATACGGCGGCACTCGACCTAAACTTGAATTATCTGCATTAGCTACGTTGTCAATCACGCCCCCTAGAGTATTCCGTAATCTTTCTCCTGATTGCCATCCTATTGCTGTGAAATCAAGAAGATATAGTGCTTCGGATGCAGAGTTTATAAGGACAGAAATCGATCGTCTTCTTGAAGAGGGTGTAATTGAACATAGTACATCGCCATGGCGTGCTCAAGTGGTGGTTGTTCACAACAGGAATAAGAGACGTATGGTTGTCGATTATTCGGAGACTATTAATAAATTCACCTACCTGGATGCATATCCTCTTCCTAACATAGACGACCTAGTCAATGAAATAGCCAAGTACAAAGTGTTTAGTTCTGTGGATTTAAAGAGTGCTTATCATCTGGTCCCATTACCAGAGGAAGATCGACTTTATACTGCCTTTGAAGCTGACAGCGGCCTCTATCAATTTACTAGGCTGTGTTTTGGTCTCACCAACGGAGTGGCAGCTTTTCAGAGGATTATTAATGATATCATTAGAACGAATGGTCTAGACTCTAGAGGGTGTTTATGCTTATCTTGACGACGTCGTTGTTTGTGGCAATACTCAAGAAGAACACGACGAAAACCTTAGAAGGTTTATGGAAGCTGCTCGTCGTTATAACATGGTACTGAATGAAGCTAAGTGTGTTCTGTCCTCTCACTCTATACGTACACTTGGCTATGAAATTAGTCATAATGAGCTGCGACCTGATCCTTCACGTCTAGAGGCCCTGATGAACATGCCTGTTCCGCAGACTAAGAAGTCGCTGCAACGATTGACAGGCCTCTTTGCTTATTACTCTCGCTGGATTCCTCGTTTTTCTGAAAGGATTCACCCTCTCGTCAATGCCTTTCTTCCACTCTCTCCAGAAGCTGTTGGTGCTATCAGTAATTTGAAGGATGCCATATCTTCGTCTGTCAAAGCTGCTGTAGACGAAAATTTGCCCTTTACTGTTGAAACCGATGCTTCTGACTTTGCCATTGGAGCTACTTTAAACCAGGATGGACGTCCAGTGGCCTTTTTCTCGAGATCCCTCACCAGTGCCGAACAGAGACATTGCAGTGTTGAGAAGGAGGCTTATGCAATTATCGAATCTGTAAGGAAATGGCGCCATTATCTGACTGGAAAGCACTTCACACTGGTAACCGATCAAAAGTCTGTTTCTTTCATGTTTGATGGCAAGCATAAAGGGAAAATAAAAAATGAAAAAATTCTGCGATGGAAAGTAGAACTTATGCCCTATTCGTTTGATGTCCAGCATCGGCCTGGTAGGTTGAATGCTGCAGCTGATGCTTTATCACGAAACTTGTGCTCGGCTATTCATACTCAACAGTTATATCAACTGCACGAGAGTCTCTGTCACCCAGGAGAAGCTCGAAATTTTCCCTATTCTTTGGAGGAAGTCAAAAGGGTAATATCATCTTGTCCAACCTGCAGCAAGTGCAAACCTAGTTTTTATCGTGCCCCACCGGTTCAACTGATACAAGCCATGAAACCATTTGATCGTTTAAATGTTGATTTCAAAGGTCCACTATCCCCTTCACATGCTGGCAATCGCTACATACTGATAATTGTTGACGAATACAGTAGATTTCCTTTCGCCTTTCCTTGCAAGGATATGACGGCCGCTACCATTATTTCATGTCTCACTAAGCTGTTCTCGACTTTTGGTCTGCCCAACTTAATACTTGATTTTGGTTCGTTTTGCGCGCATTAACATCTTCGTACCGATATCGCAATCTTATTCCTCTTAATTGCGGGAATCTCTTTATCACTTGTCAATATTGATAAGTCGTTAATTTTCACTTTTGAATTATCAGTAATGCTCTCATCTGGTTTAAATTATAATTCAGTCCTTCGATATTGAACTTAGTTATTATCAGCAGTTGCTTAAGACTTATTAAATAGCAATTATTTTTGTTAAGGTAACTAGCTTATTTTTAAATAAGTTTCACGATTTTGTGTGCCATCCTAACTTAATTCTTTGCTAAAAATGTTCAATTTAGAGCAATTCTTGCTTAACCCTAAAGATGAACTACCAAGATTACATCTTGCAAAGAAAGCGGAACTCTTGACTATCACCCAGAAATGGCAAATACCTTCAGAGTCCTCCTATGTCAAAGCTAGATTGATAAGCGACATCCTCCAATTTCTAATTGCAAAGAATGTAGTTAAAGAGAGCGACGAAGAAGTAGAAGAACTACGTTACCTGACCGGTGCGGTTGCTACCAGTAAAGAAGATCCAGAAGTAACCAGGATGAAACTACAATTGGAATTGGAGAAAATGAAGATACTCAATGCACGAGAAGAAGAAGAAAGGCAAATAAGAGAAGAGGAAAGAAAACGAAGATTAGCTCAGGAAGAAGATGAAAGACAAATAAAAGAAGATGAAAGAAAGTGAAGATTAGCTGAGGAAGAAGATGAAAGAAAACTAAGATTAGCTCAGGAAGAGGAAGCAAGAAGACGAGAAGCTGCATTACAGGAAGTAGAACTCCAAAAGAAATTAGCGGAAATAGAATTGTCGAAAACAAGAGAAACTGCTAACATACAACTTAAAACCAAGGAAGAAGAACGCAATCTTCCTGAAAAGTTCGACTTCAACAAAGCAAAAAAGCTCATTCCTACATTTGATGAAAAAGAACCCGAAGTAGCATATTCTTCGACACTTTCGAGGATACAGCTACCTCACTCGAGTGGCCGGCAGAACACTGGGTAATGCTCATTAGAAACGGTTTCAAAGTAAGGCAGCTTATGTTTCCTCGCAAATGATTACTGTTAAGGATTATCAGATCCTTAAGAAAGCTATTCTAGATGCTTATTCAATCACCGTAGAAGGATATCGTCAAAGTTTCCGCAATTCACAAAAATCTACAACCCAGACATTTGTGGAATTTTGTGATACTAAAATTAGACAATTTCAAAAGTGGATTGACAAAGCTGGAATTATAGAATTTGAGTCACTTAAAAGTCTGGTAATCATGGAAGAGTTTCTTAGAAAAGTGCCATTTAACATTGCTAACTATATTTTATATGAGGAAACGGATCTCATGAAAGCAGCTAGTCTGGCAGATGACTATTTTCTGCGCCATAAATCATATAAACCTGCCCATTATAAAACTACCTGTTTTTCAGACAGATTTTGTACTTACTGCAAGCAGGCAGGACATCTCATTGAAAAATGCCCAGATCCTCAGTGTAGAAAGTCTGAAGTCAAAGAACATAAGCCTGGTAAAAAACAGGATTCCAAGAAAACGATGCATGTGACCGTCCCTACTCCGGATTTAGATTCCTTCAAACCTTACACATGCCAAGGTTCAGTAAATGGGAAACCTGTCGTTTGTCTTCGTGATACAGGATCGTCTCAAACTATTATCAACCTACCACCACAGGAGCTGACAATGAAGCAAGAATATGTTGCTGTAACGGACTTGACATCGACCAAGACTCTACCCTTGGCTGAGGTAACACTTCAGTGCCCCTACTACACAGGTAAAGCTTCTGTTGCTGTGTCTAATAAACCCTTGCCACATCCATCAATACAGGTACTGATAGGTAATGACCTTGCAGGGGCCAATGCTTTGAATTTAGTAGTAACAGATCCAGATGTCATTCTGAAACAAGAACTTAAAGTAAATGAAAATAAAATTGTTCAATCTGTATCAAAAGTTCCAAAGAAAAATAAAACTTTTGAAACATCTAAAGTAGAGAAGGCTTTGGAATTAGTAAATTTAAGCAAAGTAAAGTTTAAGCAGTTGCAGAGTAATGATCCTAGCCTTACGACATACTGGAAAAGAGTAGAAAATCCATCAGATAACCCCAAGACTCCTAATTTTTATACTGATCACGGCTTACTCTTCAGGCATTTTAGATCTTCCAAAGCACCAGTAACTTCCACGTGGCATGACTGTCACCAGCTTGTCTTACCAGCAACCCTTGTACCACCACTTCTAGATTTGGCTCACACCTCTGAATCCCATCTAGGAGTTAATAAAACCTATCACAGAGTTTCACAGGACTTCTTCTGGCCAGGTATAAAGAAAGATATTAAGGAGTACATAATGTCCTGTCATCAATGCCAGGTCACAGGTAGGCCCAACGAGAGTATTATTCGTGCACCTTTGCAGCCCATCTCGGTACCAAAACAACCTTTTGAGAAAATAATTATTGACTGTGTAGGACCTATGCCTAAAACTCGGAAAGGTAACGAGTACTTGCTAACAGTCTTGTGTCCTACTACTAGATATCCCATTGCCATGCCTATTAAGAACATTAATGCCAAAACCATCATGGGTCAGCTTGTTAAAGTGTTCACAACCTTTGGATTTCCTAAGATTCTCCAATGTGACATAGGTACTAATTTTACCAGTAAGCTATTCAAACAAAGTATGCAAGAGTTTAATATTCACAATGTCTATGCTTCTGCATATCATCCACAGACAAATAGAGCTCTTGAAAGGGTACACCAGACCATCAAAAACCTTCTACGTAAATACATGGAGGAGACTGCCCAATCATGGGATGAAAATTTAGACCTCCTCATGTATATGCTACGCAGTGTACCTAATGATTCGACTGGTGTATCACCCTTCGAACTTATGTTTGGCAGGAAACCACGAACAACGCTAAGCATGGTGAAAGAAAATTTTATTCATAATAAGGAGGAGGATGCTACCACCCTGTTAGCTTATATGAAAGAACTGAAAGAAAAGTTCCTTTCCATGTATAATTTTGCTAATGAAAATCTTTTGATTTCTCAGGAGAAAATGTCCAACCTTTACAACAGGAAAACAAAGCTGCGAGAATTCAACATTGGCGACCAGGTTCTGGTTTATCATCCAATACCAGGTGCACCCTTAAGAGAGAAATTTATGGGACCCTATACCATCGCCAGTAGACCTTCCAAATTAAACTATATAATCTCCACACCTGACCGACGACGTCCTACTCAAATGGTACATGTTAATCTTATAAAACCATATCGTGCACCTGCTAATGTGGTAAGTCACATCTCTTCTCAAACGGTTTCTGTTGATACCACAGTTCAGTTCAAAAACCAGGAGGTAGATGAAGAAACTCCTTCAGCGGATAATCTTGTATCATGGAAGGATCTTCTCAACAGCCAAGTATTAGAATCCTTGCCAAGATATCTTGCAAAAATCCCACCTAATCATCGTAAAAATTTAACTAAGTTACTGCTGGAGTATTCAGATGTTTGTTCGGATCAATTAAAAGTCAGTGACACAATTAAGCATGATATAATTTTAGAGCCAGGAACTACACCCATAAGGCAGCCATATTATAGAGTAGTTGGTAGAAGACTGGAATCTCTAAGAAAGGAGGTTCAATACTTATTAGATAATAATTTAGCTGAACCCAGTACGTCACCTTGGGCTTCACCGTGCATTTTAGTACCCAAAGCCAATGGTCAACTACGGCTATGCAAAGATTACCGCAAATTAAACAAAGTCACCATTAAAGACTCATTTCCTCTACCTCGAATTAATGATATCTTGGACAACATAGGGAAGGCAAAAATCCTAACACAAATAGATTTGATGAAAGGTTACTATCAAGTTCCATTAACTGAAAAGTCAAAAGAAATTTCTGCCTTTACCACCCCATTTGGTTTATTTTCTTATACAGTGTTACCTTTCGGACTTACTAATTCTCCTGCTACCTTTCAGAGAATGATGAGTAACATTATCACAGGCTTACCTAACACCTACGTGTACCTGGATGATGTGATCATTGTCAGCGAGAATTGGGACGAACATATACATCTTCTAAGGCAACTACTCGAACGGTTCTGCAAAGCCAAGATAACCATTAATTTAGTAAAAAGCACATTTGGCAGAGCGGAAGTAACTTATTTAGGCCATCGCATTGGCAACGGTCACATCGCCCCGAAAGAAGCCAATATCCTAAGTATAAAGCAATTTCCTATTCCTTCTAACAAAAAAGAGTTAAAGACCTTCCTTGGTATGATATCTTAGTATTCAAGATTTGTAAGAGATTTCTCTTCATTTGCTGCCCCACTCTATAGATTAACATCATCAAAAGTAACTTTTTCCTGGACTCCAGAAATAAATACGATCTTTCAAAAATTAAAACATATTCTAATATGTAAACCCATACTCAAGGCCCCTGACTTTAAGAAAGATTTTTGTCTCCAAGTAGATGCCAGTGCTACCGGCTATGGAGCAGTCCTGCTGCAAACATCCACTCCCATAATTCCAGATGAGGACATAACTCTAGACTCCCTCCTACCCATCGCCTACTACTCAGGGTATTTCCGGGGAGCACAGACTCGATGGGCTACCATCGAGAAAGAGCAGTATGCCATAATTGCAGCTCTTCAGCATTTCTCACCATACCTCGAGGGTCATCAGAAAGTAATAATTTACACAGACCATCGTCCTTTAGTGTATTTGGAACGTTCCCGACTACAGAATCAAAAACTTCTAAGATGGTCATATCACCTAACCAGATTCAACGTTAGCACAAGAATACTAGGAATGCAATTCGGACAAAGAGGAATATCAAGACACGTGAGAGAAAGGCTAAGAATAGCAAGAACACAAAATACAAAGCTAAAACGATTTAGGAATATGAGCACAAATATCAAAATCCATTTCTACAAAAGCCTAATCAGACCAATAATGGAATATCCACCAGTACCCACGTGTTTAGCATCGACTTCCAATATAAGTGCATTACAAAAATTCCAAAATAAGATACTAAGGTCCGCAGTGAGAAACAATCAAGAAGATGACGATCTGAATATAGAACAAATACACAAAAAATACAAAGTAGAACCAATTAATCAAAGATTATACAGACTGGCAACCAACATATGGAGCAAACTAGATCAATACAACAGTGAATTAACAGAAGAATCCGTAGCAGAAGAGAGAAGCCACCCAAACAACACAGACCACAGATGGTGGAGAGGAGTATCTTCATATATTCATCGTGATGAACCTCAACCATTATAT
>JANJGK010000005.1:43438609-43736109 GCA_039081455.1 Macrobrachium rosenbergii | reverse complement strand
CTGCGTGAATTATATAGTGAAGCAACTGATTGCCAGGGAGACAGGAGCTCTTTTGCGAGTTTTTCATTGAGCATTGTTGCCATATGCCTTGTGTATCTAAGTTCCTTTTTATGATACATAAGCGCCAGGGTAAGTATTAGCTGGTACTATATATTTGATGCATATTTTCTGTATACATCTATAATAACTATATTTACCAATATTGTAACCTATTATACAAGATTACATTTTCAAAACCGGTGCTTTTGCATGAATTAAGAAAATTGTATAGGTGGTAACACTACGAGGGCGGAGTCTCACGACGTCACCGCTCCAAATCATGCTCTGATTGGTTAGCCGGGCCACATGGGGTGCTCATTAAGTGCCCACGAACCAGACGAGTATGGCCTATTTGGAGAAGTGTCTGATTTACCTGCTCATGTCTCTCTATCTCTGATATGATGAACACCATTTTTTAACACCAGGTTATATTTATTATTTTCAGGTTCTTCATTCCATATATATTGCCATTTATTTATAATACCCACCTTTATGTCTTACATAATCAATAACAGGGATAGTTACATTTGATCTTGTCATGTGGGTTACTTCTTTGGCTGCTTTATCAGCCCCTTCATTCCCTTGGATCCCTATATGAGCAGGGATCCAACATATTTCTGCATTTTCCCCATTATTATATCACTTATGGAGTAATAAATTAATTTGTTGTACAATGTTATTTTCTGGTTTATAGCTCAGAATAACTTCTATAGCACTTCTCGAGTCACTAAAAATAACAAAGTTATTGAATGACGTTTCTTTAATTATTTTTATAGCTGATGTAATTGCACACAACTCTCCTGTGAATACTGAAGCATCATTAGGTATTGAGAACCGATATGTTTTGTCTTGGATACTGCAGCACATCTCACTCCGTGCTCTGATTTAGATCCATCTGTGTATATTGCATAATGTGGACCTTATCGGATTGTATGTACTATTGTATGTTGTCTATAGTGTTCTGGGGTATATGAATAACATTTTGATAAATATTTTGAGTGTGTACAAATTCTTATTTTATTCAATGTCCAAGAAGGAGGTAATTTTACTGCTAAAGGTAACTGTATGTTTATATTCAACGACTCAAACAATCTTCTAGCTCTAATTAGGAAAGGAGGTGGGTGATTGATTGTTTATAAATATATCTCTTAATTCAAATAATTTTCTTGTTGGAGAATCACTTGTCTGAATTCTCAGAGCATTCTTCATTGTTACTAACTCTCTATGAAGAGAGAGAGAGAGAGAGAGGTAGTTCACCACATTCAGCTAGTAAAGATGACTTTGGTGATGATCTAAAGGCTCCTGAACATATTCTAAGGCCTTCGTTGTGGACTGGATCTAACGTTTTCAGAGTTGCGTCTGATGCTGAACCATATATTTCACTTCCATAATCAGTGATAGAGAGCACTGTAGCTTCATACAGTACAGTAAGGGTATGTCTATCGACTCCCCAAGTAGTGTTCAATTGTTTTTTTTTTTTTTTTTTTTTAGATTTAATGCTCTTTTACATTTTAATTTCATGTATATAATATATACATGTGGGCTTTCTAAAGTGAGTACCAAAAATTTTGCTGTTTGGCCACTTGGTATATTATGGTTTCTGATTTTTAAATCTCTTTCTTCACCTTTTTTTCAACTTTTTTTATTTATAAAACATGATTGCTTGAGTTTTATCTATGGAAAATTTAAAGCCTACAGATGAGGCTCAATCATCTACTTTTACTATACTTTTATTAATGATTCGTTTTGCATATTCATACGAGATGCTGAATAATTTATGGCAAAATCACCCATATACAAGTTACTTTTAATTCCATTAGGTAGATTATTATTGACATCATTTATTGCTAAAGTAAACAGTGTGCCACTAAGGACGCTTCCTTGTGTAACACCATTTTCAAGTGGAAATTTTCTGGACAAAACATCATCAATTCTCACCTGAAAACTGCGATCTGTCAAAAAGTTTTGGATAAACCTAGGTAAATGTCCACGGATGCTGTTTTTATATAAATTTTGTAATATAGCATACCTCCATGTAGTATCGTATGGCTTTTAATGTAAAAAAAGACTGCTACAGTAATTTGTTTTCGTTCAAATCCTCTACATATATGGTCTTCTAAGTTACAGATAATCTAATGTAGATCAGTTGCATTGTGACCCGAACTGAGTGGGAGTCAAAAATTTTATTTTCTCGAACGTGCCATGTTAGTCAAGCATTTATCATTTTCTCTAACAATTTGCATAAGTAACTTGTTAAAGAAATTATTGACATTACTGGGATTCTTTCCAGGTTTGGGGATAGGAATAATTATAGCTTTACGCCACTCATCTGGAATTAAATTTTGAAGCCATAAATGATTGTAAAACTGTAATAAGTATGACTTTGCCAAAGGTGCTAACCGTCAGATCTTCTCGAAACAAATATTGTCACCTCCAGGAGCAGATTTATTGCCGTTCGAGAGAGCATATTCCAACTCTTTCATATTAAATTTTCTATTATAATATGTATCTTTTATTGTTTCAAAATTTATTGTTATTAATTCTATATTATTTTTCTTTGTGTGAAAGTGTTCATCTGAATTTTTATTACTGCTTACATTTGCCAAGTTTTCCCTAATTACGTTACTTACTTCTTTTGGATCAAGTATTCTTTTTCCATCTTTTAATATGGCATGCCTAAGTGGTTTAACATGGCTACCATTTATTTTCCTGAATTTTTCCCATATTTTTTGTATGGGAGTATCATTAGAGAGATTTGATACATATTTCCACTATGAAATGATTCTTCCTCGAAATACTTCCTTTTTAAATTTTCCAGATATTTTGTTGTATAGAGGTTTTAATGTATCAATTCTAATAATAATATAGTTTACTTTTAGTAAATTTTCTTCTAATATAGGTAATTTTTATTCATTTTGTTGAATTTTTTATTTAAATTATCTAGTCGTCTCCCTACTGAGTGTTTTATATTTATTAATAATTCTGTTAGCTTACCAGCCCACCATGGAACTTTTGGTATTGCTTTATCAGCAGTATTTTTAATGAAATCAACGAGAAATTTATTAGTTTCATCATGGTCGTTTAAATATTCAAATGCTGGGATATTCTTAGTGTGCATTTCATACCACTCCCAATCTGCTTTGTAAATGTTATAGTGAGGGACATGTTTTGCAGGATAATTTTGTAATAAGGAAATTAATATTGGGAAATGATCACTGGTGTACTACAAGTCATCAACTGTATTCCAGTCTAATCTGTCTACTATACTTGAGGCACATAGAGTTAAGTCTACTGAGGAAAATGTTCCATGTCTTTTTTAATATGTGCTGATTTCATCATTTTTACAGCACGTGTTATTTGAATCCATAAATTCTGCTACATATTTTACTTCTTGCTCTATTTGAGTTTGTACAACCATAGCCCCACATTGGGTTGTGGGCATTAAAATCACCTACTATTAATGTAGGTTCTTTAGCATTGTTAAGTAATTCTTTAAGTTTATCAGTGTCGTAATTTTTACTAGGTTGGTTGTAAAAGTTATAAATTACGTAATTATCCTTTTTTATTCGGATTTTAATGCCTGATATATGCAAGTCAGCAATGCTGACAGGTAATTTGCCATAAACTACTTTGTCATGTACATATATGGCTGTACCTAAATATCCTTCGTCCTCTCTAGATGTAGACGCTAAGGTATATTTACCTGTTGTTGACATGTTGTAAACATATCATTGATTCATATTCTTTTAGTAATCGCTGTATTTCTCCTAGATGTAATCTGGTCTGTAGACCATTTACGTCCCACTGTATAATATAGCTATTGAAAATATCAAGTTATAGCGGTCGAGTTTTGCTTTCTTTTTTTGTATTATCAACTTGGATTTTTTCTAATAATTTACTCACGACATTCATTTGTTTTTCTTTATAATATATCAAGTGCTCAATGCACATGCAACCTTTTTCATGGGTGCTCAAATCAGTGGTTTCTTTTTATCTATATTTCATAAAGTGTCTTCTGTTTAGTAAACCATATTTTGTTATTTTGTTATTCTTGCACAATTCAACAAAACAATCGCATATATTTCTTCTTTCATTGTTCTTGTACCAATTATTGGTGATGGAGTAATCTCTTCTCCTTTGACATAATTAGAGTATACTGCTTTGGTGTTTTGGATATCTGCATCCATAGGTTTTACTATTATTTTACGAGAGCAAGTTGGTTTTGTTTTTGTTCTTTCTTCATATCCTTTGTCTTTGGTTTGACAGACATTTCTCTAATAATAGCCTAGTTGGTTTCTTCGTTTTGGGAGGAATTCTCTCCAAAGGTCTTTTTTTTTATCTTCAATTTCCGTTCCATCACAACTTTCCTCTCTTATTTCCATAGTAGCATCTCGTTGTGCTCTTATTTGCATTGATATTTCAAATGAGTTTGATAGGTATCATCCATATCATCTGTACCTGTTTCTTCATTCTTTACCATTTTAGTTTTTTCCTAAAGCATTAATTTCTTCTTGAGTTTACTTTTCTGTGCTCTGCTAATTCTATCTGTATGCGTTTTCTTTCTCTATGGTTCTTTATCAGTATATTTTTATTTATTTTTATGTATTTTATTTATTTATCTTTACTTATATTTTTTTATTTTTATTTTTCTAATTTATTTTTATTCATTCATTATTTTTATTTATTTTTAATTTACTTTTTTCATTCTTTTATTTTTGTTTTATATTTGTTTATTTATTTTTATTTCATCATTATTTTTTATTTAGTTTTAATTATTTTGATTTATTCATTGTTTATTTTTGTTTTTTACTTTTATTTCTATTTATTTTTTATTTTTAAATTTTATTTATTATTTTAATTTTATTTATTTTATTTAATTTTATTTATGCTATTTATGTTTTTTTTTATTTATTCATATATTCTTATTTATTTTTATATTATTTTTATTTATTTTATATTATTTTTATTTGCTTCTATCTGTATGCGTTTTCTTTCATTATTGGTTCTTGTTATTGAAGAATATGTATGTTTCTTAGGCGGGTCTTCAATTCCTTGACTTTCAATTTTAACTTAGCTTCTTTTACAGACATCCCAGTTCTTTCTTGTAATATCCTTAACTCTGTATTGTATAGATAGTACACACTGTACATTCCAAAGAATGCATGGTGGTCTTGCCCACAGTTTATAGACTTTGGTTCACTGCACTTCCATTGTGTGCTATGTTCTTCAGACCCACAATACGCGCACACATGTTTATTTCAACAATATTTTTTTGCATGCCCATATTTACTACAATTTTGACACTGTAGCGGCTTTCGGACACATGGTCTTACTTCTCTGGTTTGCCCTAAAATTTTCATTTTTTGAGGCAGATCTTGACCTTCAAATTTTATTTTTGCGATTTTTAATATCTGTTTACTCATCTGTATACTTGGTAGATCACATAGTTCACAATTCTGTACATTTGGGCATCTCTTTTTAAGTGAGTCTAATAGTATATTCTTTTCAACTGGCTCGTTATTATTCTCAGGAAGTACAATGGTACGCTGAATACTGTTCATAGCATCATATTTTTTTTTTTACTTTTATGTTTATGTTATCTATATTTATTATTGATAAATAGTCTTCAGACTGACTTTTTGTTGTGGCTTTTATAAACCACGTCTTTTCTTTTATCTGTCTAAACGACATTTCAGTGGCAGAATGTCTGCTCAATAAGTAATTTTCCAACTTGAGCGCTGATATTCTTTTGTCAGTTTCTACGGTTAGAAACCTTGGCCAACTTCCACTCCCAAAGAGGGAGTCGAAGTGAGTCAAGGTGGGGTCAAGACGATATTTACTTTTTGGGGGGTTTAGTAAATGGTATTAATGTGACTTTTGTAATTTGGACTTTCTTTAGAACATTCCATACCTGTGCCAGAAGTTGTAAGGAGGTTTGCTGTGTTCGCCAAGCACTGAGGGCAAGGCTTGGCATAAAAATTTCCCGTCACTCGACCACGTCGGGTACTCTAGCAGTATGCCGTCCAACTCCACCCTGCATCAAGTTAAAAGAGCAGTGAATTCAGTAATCCAATACCATGCCAAGGTCATCAATGAAAAAGGAAGAAGGGAAGGGGAAAATTTATAGGAGGAGGAGGAGGAGTAAAAGAGTTATAGGCCCCAACGCTCAGTCGAATCTACAGCAGAGAGAGTTGGTGTAAAAGAGCATAATCTTCCTGTAAAGGATCCCTAACGCCTCCCCCCCCTCCAACCTCGTCAAGGGGTTGGGATCAGGGGAGAACTTATTTACTACTGTGTTACAAAATACAATTGTAAATTAACTACCTGTAAGTATATTTTCTAATATTTATGTAACCATTAGCAAACACAAGATCAAAAGTGTAGTTGTTTAGTCTTGCCCACATACGAGATCAAGCGTGGTTAAACACAAATATCTTTTTAATTTGGTATTTTTTTGTGTTGAAATTACGTTACATTTATTTATTACTGTATTACAAAATACAGTAGTAAATTAACTACAGTGTTTTGTAATAATTATGTAACCAATAGCGAATACAAGCCCAAAAGTGTACTGTAGTTGTTCAAGTCTTGCTGTTTTCACATACGAGCGATCAGAGATGAAATATCAACGGGGTCGTCGTGAACTTCCTGCAGTTTTAGTTTCATATTTTCATGTTAATGATACAGAACAGTAATTCATATTTCATAACAGTACCGAGAGAGAGAGAGAGAGAGAGAGGGTAGGGGAACTGAGGTATATGTTTATATCGACAGTTGTTTCGTGATTTTGAGGGATTTGACTTTGACATAGCCTACAGTATGCTAGTTTACCTTTGTATCATATTTATGTACAAAAATAACGAAAAATTTTTTCTTATCGATTTTACAATTAAAGGCATGGAAATTATAAATTACTTTAAAAATTAAACAAACACTTCTGCAGGGTTTTACAAAGACTTCGCAAATTTCACGGATCTGTGAAAAAATCGCAGATGCAAAAAACCTAGGTTCCAATGGAATATTTCACGAATCTGTGAGTTCGCTTAACTCAAAACACGTATGCACAAGGTATTACTGTATTGGCAAGCTTTTTGTGTGTCCAATGAAAATTATTCATGGCAGTAGGGAAAAAACTTAATTCCTTGCAAGAAGGTTTATTTGAAAGATGATTTTGAAAAATGCAATACAGACACATAGTCAACAACCAAAACAGGAAAATGAAAACTCAGTTTAATCAATAAAAGTTCAAACAGCAAGAGTTACAGTACTGTAGGTAGTCAAGAAAGATGTCTAGAATCAACGGTATCCGGAAGCAAATTGGAGTGCAGACCGACAGGTGGGCAGGGCTTCGGTAGTTGACCACCTTGTCAATAAGTTTGAATGGCTGTTCCTGCTTCACATGCTAAATCCTTATGTAAAGAATGAAGGTTTGTATTTGTGTAGGAACAAACATGAATTTTCACGCTAAGTGGGACTATAAACAGCATTACATTTCATTGATCTTAACACCTTATGATGAAGCTGTACCCTCCACAAAATAATTTTAGTTTTTATAATTTTGGATAAAGGATTGTGAAACTGTAGATGCATATTTACACACTCAGGATGCCATCCAAAACAGCAGGAGGTACAGATGATGGTGCTAGAGGTACGATGCAATCTTTATCTATGCTTGAAAAGCTCTTGAGTTACTGAAGAAATTACAGAAAGGTACGTCTGTAAAGACGTGAATACTATAGCATGAGCCACTGTGTATGGCTTAAAGAAACGAAAGCTGCAGATTTTTAAGTTTTATGCTGAAAATGGAAAGTAGAAAAGTTTGAAGTGGCGGAAAATATTGCAAGGTGTCAGGAGCTCAGAATTGGGCAGTGTGCTTATAAAGCAGCTCAACCTCCGACGTAGGAAAGGTGTAGGCATTTCCGGGAAGGTGCTCATGAAGCAAGCCAGAATTTCTCATAAATAATTAGTTCTCATAAATAATTAGTTCTCATAAAGAACTAATTATTTGCAGGCTTTGTTCTACCTCTGGTAACACAGCAATGTGTATGTGGAAATAAGTTGGCAAGACTAAGTTTCCATAGGGTTTTTTGGTGGGTGATTTCTGTCAACCAGCACTTTCTGTGGTCTGGCAGTGGCCTGGTCCCAAGGGTGCCAGATTAAAGAGGCCAAACTAAATAGTACTGTACATATAAAAAATATATACAATACATAACTTAAAAAGCCGTGCCCAGATGGTTGGCAACATTGCACAGGCCAGAAAGAAGCAATGGTAACAGTTACAAACACTCAGAAATACCAAATTTTTAAAACTAATTCGTATTTTTCCTAGGATACAAGCCTACCCTCATAAATGGAGTTTCTCACACAAGGAGTGCTGTGGCTGTCACTGACTTAACTAGAAAAACAAAATCCTATTAAGTAGGTGGATGAGGAACTCATGACCTACGCCAGCCCTACTCTTCCATTTCGTGAATCAGCCTGCCCGTGGTCCTGCTCACCTCCATGACTGGGAGAGATCAGAACTACAAGGGAGGAAGAGGAAGGTAAACTTTCCCATAAAAGTGTGTTTGTACCCTTAGTAAAATACAAATTGTTTTTAAAATTTGGTGTTTGTTCCAACAGGAATACGAACCTATGCTTTCCTAAATGGAACCTCACCAATAAGCCAGAGGCTGATTTACCCAGTGTGGCAGGTGGGTGTGCCCTGGTGTGCCAGTGCCACACCTCCCAGTGCCCGAGGGTCTACCTCCTCAGAGCTCGGGTCACTATATAAACACAAGATAGGCCCATCATGTGCTCACCATACCCGATTGAGTTGTTGATCAATGCTCCTGGTCTCCTCCTGGGCAGAGCCACTTTCTGGGACTCGACACCTGGCGCCACATGCTGGGCTACCAGGCCCAGGGTGAATGTGTCTGATGACTTTTGAGCCAAGTCCTTCAGGTAGAAGGACATGAAGGTGGACTGTCTCTCCCAGACACCCATCTTTGAGACCTGCAGGACGGAGTGGTTCTTTCTGAATTCCACTGAGGGGTCTATTCCTCTGATGTCAAGGGCCTTGATCTTCATTGGAGGCTTGCTACCTCCCATAGAAATGTATGCCCTTACTATGACCCCCTGAGCCAGAGAGATTGCGTTCTCATAGACCTCTTTCTTTTCCCAGCCTGTGCTTAAGAATAGTCTCCTGCATGCGAGTATGTGGAGGGCCATAAGTTTCAAGTAACGTCTCAGGGGAGGGGACTGACTGGGCACAGAACCATCTCATCCTTATTGTTCCCAATAAATTCCTTCAACAACGGGACCAAGAAGCATTCGAACTTCAGGCCCACGATTGCTGGGTTCTGGGTCTTGACTACAAAGTCTTGGATGAATTCCAAGGAAATGGAGACCAAACCAACCAAGTGTGAGAAACTGTGTGAGAAGGAATGTACCTCTCCTACTCTCTTGGCTGAGGCGAGGGGGAGAAGGAAGACCGTTTCCAATATCAGGTCTCTGGACTTTCCTCTGGGGTTTGTACAGGGGTATTTTCAGGCAGGAAAAGCCTTTGGTTACATCCCACTCACTCCCCTGTGGTGGGCACTTCTTCTCAACGTGCTTAATGATGCCTGACAGCTCCCAGGTGTTGGAGAGGTCTATCCCCCTCAGCTTGAAGAAATGGGGTAAGGTGGCTCTGTAGCCCTTGACTGCTGTGATGGAGAGGGACCTCTCTTCATGCAGGAACACTAGGAAGTTTGCTACCTCCTTCAAAGTGGACTTGAGTGAATTGTAACCCAGCTTATAGCACCATTTGCGAAAGATTGTCCATTTTTCCTGGTACACTGACAGACAAAGGCATGAGGGTGTCCAAGATGCCATCTGCAGCAACCTCAGAAAATCCCTATTTTGCAGGAGATGCTTGATACCCTATGACCATTAAGGCAGAGGGAGCTTACTGCCAGATGTAGCCTCCCATTGTGTTCTTGAACCAGAAAGTTGAGGATGTTCGGCAGTTGCCTTGGGATGTCTGTTAGGAGGTGGAGTAGGTTGGCATACACGTCCATATTGTCCCAAGGGTGCTGAAAGGCCCCCTGCAGCACTACTCTTTGGTCTGGGACAGAACAGTAAAGGGGGAGCTTGGTGTTTCTTGCTGTGGGGAACAGGTCAGTCACTTGGCCCTTCCAGAGCTCCCTCAACTTGTCAGCTACTCCTTGATTTTGGGATCACTCAGTGCCTACCACCTGGTCTGCTCTACTGAGTCTGTCTGCTATGACATTCCTCTTGTCCTGTAGATCTGTCAACACCATGTAGTCGTTCTCACTGATTGATGCCAGGATTCACTGGGGGATGTCCATTGTGAAGGGTGTCTGCTGCAGGCAGAGGCTCAGTGTCAGAAGGTCTCTCGCCAGAGAACCTTCCTCTTGCGAGTTGTTCCTGTAGGAGGGGAAGGCAATCGGTGTCTGCAACAGAGGCAGCTATGTTGTCCACTCCTCTGGCCCCTATGGCTGCCATATCAGCCACTTGGTCCCCAGGAACAATCCCACTCATGGCAGCCAGGGGGAGGGGGATAACGTATCACTTCAAGCCTCCCCTATTCCCTGTCCTACTCCTACATCATCCATGGAAGGGCTGGATGACACAAAATGACTGTGGAGCTGAGCCTTTGTTGTATGGTCCAGCCTGTCAGTGTTGCTAGAATCTTGGTTGTAAGAAGGTGATACCTAGAGGAGGAGGCGGTCTGCTCTGGAGAGGGAGGTCTGCTTGCCAACACTTGGGAAACTGAAACGGGTTTCGGGGATGATGCCTGTGAGAAGAGGATATCCCTTGAATCCTCTCTCTTTGTGTTGACTGTCTGTCGCACCAACTCCAGCGGGAAGTAGTAGGGTGAGTCGAGAAGGGGGTCAACCAACCCTCCAAGATGATCTGCTTTTACGCCATTGTCAGGAAGGACTCTCCTCTTCAGGAAGATGTTCGCCTATGCATGCCCCACTTGTCTTGTGACATAAGAGAGGGTTTTTCCCGAAGATTCCAGGGAGCTGCTGATGGCAGGCCACTTCTCCAGCAGGATGGCATCCTTTATGTCTTTGAGCCAGGCCCCTTGGCACCTGTCCAGCCAAGAGATGGCTCTGAGGGCCCTTGCAAACATAAGTTCCAGGTTCCTCACTTTGGAGATGTTGAGTCGTACGCCATGTTGGTCGAAATGCTTCAGTGGCACACTGTTGGCCAACCTGCAAATGTTGGAAACCAGTGACCCTGGGATGGCAAAGACATCCTCCAGCACATAGTATTTCTCTTGGCAGGGCAGGGGCAGGGGAAGGAGCTTCTCCAATCTAGAGGATAACAGGGAGTTCTCTGTCCCTGCCAGCACAATTGCCTAACTTCTAGGGGGTTCTCTGCTGCCTGCTCCAGGTAGGAGAGCAAAGCGGAGTCTTCAGGAGTAGAGATTGGTGGGTTTGCCAGGCCTAGGTGTTGCCTGATCTGAATGATGAATTCCATGTCCCATCTGCCCTGTCCTCTCTACGAAAGGAAGCTGCCAAACTGCTATTCAAAGAGGCCCTGGGAGCTATGCTGCTGGGGCCTGCACTGCTGTAGTCCTTATCCTTGCTCCTGTCAGAGGAATTTCTCTGGTAGAACCCACTGAGGTGACCTCTGATCCTGTCTGTTGCTGCTTTGCTTTTGGAGGGGTGGTGATCGGAGAGGCATGGAGTGGAGTGGGATGAGCCTCTGTCCCTACTTTAACAAGATGAATTCAACCATTATTTAATCTACTCCATGAGTGAGACATGGGCCTTCCGCTGCTGGAGCACCTGGTGGAGCTGCTGCAATGCCAGTTGGGCTGGGATGATGGGTTTTGACTGCTCACTCTTGATCCGCATCTCTTCAAGCTGCTTCACCTCTCTGCTCTGCTGTTGCTTCAGGAAGAATCACTCCTATTCGTTCGAGACACAGACCTGTCTCTCTTGCACTCGGAAGAAGTTAAGCAAGATGTTGATGAGGCCAGAAAGGAGGCAACTGAAGCAACTAAAGGGGATTACCCCTATTGAGCCTGGAGAATGAGATCTGTCTAGCCTCTGATACTTGGCTGGATGAGAGGAAGGGCCTGCTGAATCTGCCCTTGATCTCTTCTTGCTAGCTTCTTTCTTGCTTCTATCCAGGCTAGGGGCAGAGCAAGAAGGACGGGTCAGCTGTGAGGACCCTTGTCCTCCCTGGTTTCCACATGGTGGAAAATGATGATAGGGGCCCTCTGAAGATTGCAAGAGGGGCATAATTTCCTGCAGGAGGCATTGCTGGGGGAGGAAGTCTCAGAGATGGCAAAATAGTCGGAGGGCAAGGAGAGGGTCTATCTACCCTTCTTAAACATCCTTTTCTCATAGAGAGACCACTGGGGCGACTGCCATCCAACACACTTTTCACATATGGCCTCTCTCGTGCATTCTTGTCCCTGCTGCGAAATACAGACAGTGCAGATCTACCATAATCAGGGACAAACTTACTACAGGGCCCACACAGTGACATGAAATTGGGCTTTGTGTTCTCCATGGTAGCCATGAACCACAATGAGGGGGCTAAGAAACACACGTGTGTGCCATACTCTGCACTAAGGCACACAAAGAAGGTAGCCCATATGGCTCACAAAAGCACAAAGAGATCACAGAAATCTCTCTCTTCAGAACCAGAAACCACGATGAAAATTTACGGAACGATTAAGGGCTACTGGAGATGCACAGGACACTGGTAGGGCAATGATCTTGCAGAGGAAGACACAAAAAGGCATGAACAAGTGACATACTCAAAGACAAATCTTGGCTAAACAGGAGAACACAGTGACGAGCATGCACGTTAATGGCTAAGAACAAAATGGAAAAGTGAGGCTGGTTCAGGTGAGTGACTCATGAGCCTACTCGATAACATTTTATTTTTCTAGTTAGATCAGTGACAGTTGAGTGTGCCTTGCATGAGACTCCATTTATGAAAGCCTAAGTTTGTATTCCCATCAGGACAAAGGGGTTCTGTGGGGGTGGTATGCTGAGGTAAGCATTTTGGGAAGGGGGCAGAGCTCAGTTGGAAAGGTCCTTGTCCGCATGGGAGCTTTCACAGCTGTTATTGGTGTAAAAGCATCAATGTCACCAAAAAGTAATTTTATCTCTGTTGTGAGGCTGAGTCTTGTGGGGTGTGGGTCTGGGTAAGCATTTATGAGGTGGGAGGTCTAGAAGAGCTCAGTGGGGAAGGTTGGGTGGCCTTTATCTTCTTTGATTGTCTGTTATTTTTTCACTTCATTTACTTAAAAAAATACTTCATCATGTTTTTTTATGTCCATTGATTTCAGTTATATAAAGTTTTTCTGAGGCTGAAAAACCAGAGAACTGAAAAACTTGAAATGATTACAGAATAGTATTGGTATACACTGCCCAGCTGTATCGAGATGTTTCTTGCTCATCATTGTCTCAGTCTGTGCACATTGTGTATATGTAACCATGTATATGTGTGCATGTGTATATGCACCTGTATGCATCACGTCGAGATAAACCACGGTGCATACTTTGTGTACATATATGTTACGGCGTGTGAAAATTTATCAATCCTTACTCATCTGAAACATATAAAAAATCAATTTAGGCAATCATACATCACTGGTTGAAACCTTTGGTACTCAGGTAATAAAATATGTTAACTGATCAACACAAGTTTATAAATCACATTTTATTAAAGAATATTAACTTGTAATAAAATAGCCATGCTCAGTGAGAGAGAGAGAGAGAGAGAGAGAGAGAATGAATATCCTTGCTTACAGAAATGCAAACTACCTGAAGATGTTGCCTGTGACACAAACAAAAGAATAGGTATTGTATTTAGTTCTTGTACGCTTTTCATTCAGTCAGTCAAAACCATCATGAGTCCACAACGCAATAACAGTTAGGCAGCATGTTTATCTTGTTTGTTCAGTTGTAAATGTTTAGACTGCATAATATCTGAAAATCTCTCTCTCTCTCTTTCTGTAGGTTGAAAAGCTCTGGTAGCCAACCAAGCCCAATGTGAAATGTAAACTCTTCAAAGGTAATGACACTTGCAGTTTTGCATCTCTCTCTCCAAATCCTAAAGAGTACTCATGGGAATGCAATTAATATAATTTTGTTAATCAATATACTCCATTAAATATTTACCAAAGGCTTCTTCAAATAATGATTTACAATTGCCTAATCTCCAGTAGTTATGGTGTAAAGATTTTGTACATTTTTGTATGCCTACAAAGTACTGTAATTTAACAATATTGCTGTAATACATCTTTAAAAAGCCCTGCATACACACACTTGAATGAATTGTTTATTAGATTTTTAATGTGGAGGTACTAAAATGTAGTATTAAATGATAGCTGCTTGTTCCACATACCATCATCAGCTATGTACAGTCGGCCAAATTAGAATTGGCAGAGTTTCATAATTTTTCGATCACCTGCCTGACGCACGATTCATGCCTGATTAACATATTTTTCTGTTCGAAGATGGAATAAATCTTATGTAATGGCGTTAAAAACAGTCACTGTAATCTTTAGAACATCATGTTATATAATTACGTAAAACTATTTTCCATATAACAAAATTCACGTGAACGAAACGAAGTGATAAAAAACGTCGAATCACGAACACTGCCGTAATACAGTGTTGCCACATTTCCACAGCAATGACTTCTATGCTAGCCTAAAGTTTAAAGTCATTCAACCCATAGTTTTCCTTCGTAGTCTAAAGATCATTTCCTGTAACATCCCTTAAGTTAATCACAATAATTTTTTAGATAAAGTTAAGCTACCATAATTAGATGGATCCCTAAAGCTGCTGTCACTCTGATGTCGTCTGCATTCGACGTGTCAGCCAAGACATTCCTGGCTCAATCAACTTCTGCTGCTTCATGATTCGGCACAAACAACCACTCTTTGATGGCTTTTTATTCAGTCATTTTTTATATGAAAAGATATATAAATATGCAAATGGCCGAGAATATAGGACAATGAATCATAAAATATAAGAAACTAATATATCTGGTCACAATAAACCCCTAAAAAGAGTATGAACATTTTTTGTCCACACTTGGTGTGGCAGACCCCACTTCTGCATCAAAACTTCCACACCGGAAGAGGCCACATTTGCACGTTTCAGCAACAATAGTAGACAGCTATCACTAGCAGTATCACATAAACATAGTCCTTATATTATCATTCCAATATAAAGTTGATAGTAGTTGAATGATTTCATTTGTTAAATTTTACAGAATACAATGGAAACTGACAAAATGCTATCAAAGAAAAAAAAAATATAAGTGTGAAAAATAGGCCTAGAGTGGAACTCCCCGAAGCCCAAAGAAAAGCTAGACAATATGATAGTTGCAGCTGTCAAAGAACAGCCCCAGATGACAGCAGTTGCTGTGAAACAGCAGCTTGGGCTGCAAATACGTGTGCAGACTGTGCGGAATAGGTTGCATGGGGCAGGAATGCATCACAGGATTCCGGCAAGGAAACCGTTGCTAACGCAACAGCATAAAGAAAAAAGAATGGGACCTGTTTATTACTATTATAAACTGATATGTAGTATATACTTGAGTGCATTACGTTTTATATAAAAAACTAATGCAATTCGACTATAAAGTGAAAATAATACATAGTTAGTTGCAAAACGAAAAAAAGAAACTTTTGTTATTTTGTCTATTACTGTATATATATATATATATATCCTAGACCTAAAGCTGAGAAATGATCAATAACTGTATGTATTTGACTGTTCATACAGGAATTATCTGTTCAATGGGGATTATACTGCACATTTATCTTCATATAGTTGTCTTGAGATATAATTTCAATTCATACCTATAGGCTATTAGGAAACATTATAATTTTCATTTATAGAGTATAATTCATATGTTGTAACATATATAAAAATGGAAGAAAATATGTCTGTAAAGTTGTAGGCCTACTCTCTCTTTTTTTTATGACTGACTACTCTCTATTGAATTGTCTGTCATTTGAAATAATATTTTCTGTGGACAGATATGCTGAAAATATCATCGCGCCTTCAAGGCGTAGTGGCAGAATATCAGCTGGGTCATGGGGATGGATGGCTGCCAGTGGACCGGGAGGGCTAATTGCCATCGATGACTGTTGCTGAACACCAATCAGTGTATCGAAATTTTACGAGACATTTTAGTACCCTCAGTTCGAAAACTATTATTGCCGTATCCCATGCCAGTATATATCGCCATAGATAATTTTGCGGTCCACAATGCAGAGGTTGTAAAGCGATGGTTCCAGCAGAATCCAGACGTGGTTCGAACTAACTGGCCTGCCAAGTCCGCAGATCTGAACCCAATAGAAAACTTATGGGCCTACAAGACCCAACAATAGGGTGTTAATCGTGCTTACACCAAAGAGAACCTTATAAAGCATGCAATAGATATTTGGGAAAACTTATGGCCAAAGAGGGGAGCAGCAAACACTTGCGAAGTCCTTGTTGCATCAATGCCAAATAGGGTAAGATGCGTGCTAGATGCACGAGGATTCTATACAAAGTTTTAATGAGTTATGCTGCCTTTTCATATAATGTGATCAATTTTATCATTTTATTCCCTTTAGTTTAACAGTATCATTTTGTATTTGACTTCATTTCGGCTCATTTACTTCTCTAACATTTTCATATTCATGTGAATCTATACATACTTATAGGCCTATGTTAGGACTGAATTCCTGCTTAATTTATCTCTCTCTCTCTCTCTCTCTCACACACACACACACACATGCATGATATATATATATATATATATATATATATATATATATATATATATATATATATATATATATATATATATATATATACCTCACCTGCTAATATGGATATGTTTACTTTCATTTGTTTGTTAGCTTTACTCCTTATTTGACTGCATTACAACTTCATGGGTTTCTACTATTTTCTTGTGTATATGTATATATAAATATATATATATATATATATATATATATATATATATATATATATATATATATATATAATATATATATATATATATATATATATATATATATATATATACAATTTAGTTTTTATTGTAAATATCGGAAATAGACTTAAATGAGAAAGTTACCTTTCATATTTTCTAACCTTTCAGCTACGTATAATATGCTCACGTCAGTAGGTCTAGGCATACGTGTGAAACTGATTCTAATTAATTTCTGTTCAGGAGAAATGAATATCTACATCAAGATTAACCCAAGAGTGTTTTTATGAAAGTAATTCTTTTGTCCTAATTTATCTTCAGCTTTGACTCCCACGGCTTTCCACCTTGTGCGAATGAAACAGGATGACATGCAAGGAATTAGATTTGACATGATATAGCTAGGTCTGAGTAAATTATGTTAAGCGCTAATGAAAAGGATAAGGAGAAAGGAGAACTTTGTCAATAAAAAAGAATAACGGGAATAATCAAATAAAGCAGATTAATATAGATATTGTCGATTTAAACATTCATTCACATGACGCGTCCGAGAGAGATACTGCTGAAAATAGACCTACTGTAGGTAATCAGGTGTCAGAATCAGAAGTCAAATTTAGGCCAAGTATATGTGCCATGCCAATTATTTCATTGATCAAAGGACAAAATTAGTTGAATTACACTTTGCTATTAAAGAATATTGACAGGCTTCATTATTATTTATCGGCTGTAGGTGACGAACGACGACACACCAGTACTGTACGATACGTTGGGTCATCGTCAAGACTCGAGCAGAAGCAAAGCCAAATTCCAATTGCTCCTGAGGCTGTCACGATTGAAAAGCAAATAATATGGCACCTGCATATGGAAATTTTCCATAACGAACAATGAATAAAGAAACTGCGACAGTTTTTCTTTGGCCGACTGTACAATCACTCAAAAATGTTTTGCAACATACTTCAAAACTTTTCGGACAACAGCTTATAATAGCGACATCTGGCGCTATTTGGCAACTCAATTGTAAGTGCGTGAAACAACTGAACTCTAGTGGTGGGTCCGAGAAATTACCTGCAGTTTCCCTTAAACAGGGCTTTTTCTGATACTCCTTACTGTTGTCATACTTTACTTAATTAAAGGATGTTACTATAATACTTCAGAGGTCATCGCTGTTCTTATATTTTAATATTTTCGTCTCCAACTGCCATCACTATCGTTGTTTTATCTCCTTCATATGTGTGAACTTTATAGACATAGGCCTATGACTGTTATAAGTTGAACTATTAGTCTTATTAACATCAACAAATACGACTTTTGTAAAGATTTGCTTGCACAGTGCACATTATTATTAATCAAATTTTTGAATGACTAATCCTATGTATATTGTGAACTAGTGAAACTTATTATAAAATATACTGAACTAGACTAACAGATTTCACGTCTGTTTTTGTAATACACAGAATATAATTGCGCGGGAGCACACACACACACACACCCATTATATATATATATATATATATATATATATATATATATATATATATATATATATATATATATATATATAATGCCGTTATCATGTGTAATTTCTCATTTCTTTCATTGCTACTTAGGCCTATCATTTTGATACCTCTTATGAAGTTAACAGAATATAATTATAACGCCTATTTTTGTATTTCTTATTGTCTAAGTTTCTAAAGAATTAAAATTAGCAAGAATTTCAACATTGATTTAGTTAATGCTAAACGCCAGCAGTGAAGAAGACTACCAAGCTCATCAGTGGAGAATGTCTCCTCCTCATCGCAAAAGATGATTCTTACAGAAATCATTGGCCACTGGATTATATTATAACGGAAACCCTAGCCTCTATTCTTTGTGGTTCGCTGATATGAAGTGTTTCTTGGCAGGAGTATGATGAAATAATATCTTGGTCTCATGTAGCCTGTTACGGATGGTTTGAGCAGCAACTTGAAGGGAAAGCGTAATGTTCTTTTTATGGCAACACCGGCTTGTCAGGGGAGTTAGGTGGAGCTCCTTCAGTGATCATCCGATGATGATCCTTAACAGTAGTAGAACAATGGGGTCGTCCTCCACTTTTTACAATGAATTTATCATATTTCCTCGTTCTCTCTGTTGTTTTATTCCTCTATACATGGTTGTTTTATTTACGCTAAGCTGCTGAGCAATATCTACAATAGAGACATTAGTCTAATTGTGCAAGCTAATGATTGTGGTGCGGCAGAGTCTGTTGCCTATCTTATCAGTGCAAGTGACGAAACAGTTTAGTTTAATTTTCCTGCCCGAATGTGGAGCCACACGATAACATATGACGTTATGAGATTTTTTCTTTTTTGTTTTTGACAACAATAATGGTTGAATTCTTTCTTTCTTTATTTATATATAGTTTCATTGATGATTATTCAATATTATTTTATTAGTCAATAAGCTTTTATCTGGATTCGAAATATAGTTTCTTCTTTGACTCTTTTGCCCAATCATCTGAAGTGAAATTTTTCAAAATGTTTCGTCACTTTTCGTAATAGGAATTTTTTCACTCACCATTCTTTTTTATATTGTTAACCGTATGATTAATAACCAAAGCCGAATAAGAAAACATTTCCTTGTAAATATCAAAAGAACAAATTACTGTTAGGTGAATGAAAACTTCTGGAACATGTTGCAAAACATTTTTGAGTGACTACATGTACATGTGTCTGTGTGTCTATGTATATGTATGCATCACATTGCTGTGTGTTTGCTTATTTTTCACTGTCTCTATCTAGGTTATTAATTATAAATAAAGAGGTTTTCAAGTCAAGGCCCATAAGCAGTTTCAATATAATTTTTATTTTGTGTACAGTGTTTTCTTTGTTGGTTATTAGCATAGTAAAGTGCGTGGTTATGCAGTATTGACAAGGTGGGGGGAGTAAGGGTATGAAGTTGCCATTTTACATATGTTGTGTTTGTTTTTTATCATATCCAGAAATTTCCATAACTCTGGAGTGTCTGGGATGTATCAATTCAGACTCGTGAGAGATTATTTTAGTAAAATAGCAGTCTCACAATTAGCTGCCATGGAACTAGACTTCCTTGACTACATCAGCTACTTAAATTCTGTGGTTACGACACATTGTTTAACCTTACCCACATCATGTTCCAAGATCATTTACACTGATAGTATCAACAACAAAAGATAATCCCTTAATTTGGCTGGAATAACTATACTATCCAGAGGTGCCCATCACCTAATTTTCACAAGTAGACTTCAATGGAGTCAGTTGCAAAAGAGGAAAAATACGATTGAGAGATAACTGAAGTTGTCTTCATCTGGGTTACGTAAACCTTAGTTTAACCAGACCACTGAGCTGAATAACAGCTCTCCTAGAGCTGGCCCGCAGGATTAGATTTATTTTACGTGGCTAAGAACCAATTGGTTACCTAGCAACGGGACCTACACTTATTGTGTAATCTGGACCACATTATAACGAGAAATTAATTTCTGTCACCAGAAATGAATTCCTCTAATACTCTGAGATGACCTTGAGGATATGCTCTGAACTGCTGTGTAACAAAACTATCACACTGCTATTGGCCATTTCTCCTTTGCATCAAACAAGGGCCAACTCCAACTAAGAGCTGGGGCATAGGAAGAGGGCAGCGGAGAATGTAAAAAGATGCATCCTTAAAATTATGCATCACAGGCAATATATTGTTTTGTCTTTCAATTTGAATTTTCCTCTACCAACAAGGTGCTGGATGCATTTCTCAAGTTTCTTAACCCTTAAGGATGAGCATGATCATATGATGATCTATAGCGGGTTTTGACCGATGGACGGGCTAACTCGTATGTGTATTAATATTACGCACCATACGATTTGGATGAATTTAGCGAGAAAGATGTTCACATCACTTCAATGGTCCATAAATGACTTATGGCAAATGTAGTGGCTCAGCACAGGACAGAGGGGGATCAGTGTGCCTTGAGACTTGATGGGGGAAATGTATTGCCCCTCACTATCCCGTGACGTCTTTTTACTTGCTTGCTCATATATATATACCCAGGGATTGCTGTTGGTTTTAGTTTTTACCTTTTATGAAAGAAAGTATGTCAGCTATAATTGTAATTTTACAAAGAAAAGTGCAACGAAATATTAGAAAAAACGTGTATACCTCACAAAAAGGTACTGTACCTCCCCATCTCAGTAAATCTCGTAAATATTTTACAATAAACACACTCAGAATTTGTTACTGATTTTAGTTCTCATGTTATGATATTGTGAGAGCTGTAATTATAATTTTACAAAATAAAACAAAATAAACTTAGAAAAAAACATGTATAACTTTGTAAAATTAGCATATTTTTACAAGTGTCTTGGAAAAGAGGCCCTGCACAGGGTTGTAAATATTCACTTTCAACTTCCTGTGGAAGGCACTGAAAATTTTTCAGGATTTTTTTTCTTACACCATGTGTATTTGCATATCTTTCTCTTTCCATTTAAGTGTTTTTTTTTTTTCATAAACTGGCCAACCTTACAGTGTCCCAGTCTTGGGGTGAGCTTAATATGTACTGTATATATTTAGCCCGTCCCTTAAGGGTTAAATCATAGACCCGATCCTGCCAAATTGGATGCAGCCTTAGGATACCTTCAACCTCAAATACTGGGATATTGATTTTCTCTTATACTAATGACCTGGTCTTTGGAACCTAACCTTATTGGTGAGAAGTGGATTCTGATTCAGTTCCCAACATATTGTCAGAATCACTTGCACTTTTTGTAATAACCTTACCATTACTGTATTACCTGCTTTGTTCACCTTTTTTTTTTAATTCTTGTTCTGACGTCACACTAACAAATGTGATGGTATTTACCTTCTAGGAAGCAAGAGACAGTAGCATGTAAAACGCAAAAATGCAATTAATATAAAATTATAAGATAATTAATTTTTGATGGATATATAATTCTTAAAATGCAATAATTTTTAAAATTGCACAGTACCCTGGATACACTGTACTTACCCTTCCAAAAGTTAAAGGCCTTACATGTTGATAATTGTGATTAAAATGGTGTCACCTTTATCTAGAGTTTTCTGTAGGTACAATACCCGCATGATGCAATTACTAGTAAGTACTGTGTAGTAACTGTGACCACTGCATCAAAAAAATAGTTTATACACATACCTTAATAGTGCAATACATTCAACTCTATCAAGTTAAAGGAGACAGACAATATGATTTCTTCATTTTTGAAAATATAAAAAACCATAGTAGAATCTCTTAAATTACTTTATTAACATAATGAATATATACAAGATATTGCAATCATTTAATAAAATGTGCACATGCAATGAAAAGATACTTGTACAACAGCTTTGTTCCCTCCCTGTATATTTACATTACAGTACTTCTTTTTATAGCAAAACAGAAAGAACTAGGTACACGTACAATTTGTATTTTACCTATACGTACAACCTACAGTATATGACGACAGACGACTCTAACTAAAAATTCCAGTGAAACATGGCAGTCTATAATGCCTGATCAACATTCAACAGAACTTGGTAGCCAACAATTACTACCACTGTCTAATATGTTCTACAGTGCATATTATGACTGATTATGTGAATGAGAACAAACTATCTTTAGGGGAGCTTTTATTGAATTATCTAATGACAATATACCACTACTTTGTAATCCTTGACCATTACAGACAACCAAATGGCACCACTACTTTGCATACACATTTAAATTGTTGACACATGTGAACAATTAAGGCATCAATTTGGCTGCTATTTAGAGTCACATACTGTACATCATGTTGCAGGATAATGGAACATATTAATTTTGGTTGCAAAGCATGAATAACAAAATTCTGTCCCTAAAAATTGGTATAAGCTCCTACTATCAATATTTCTTCCAAGAAACAAGGCAATAAATTCAATGAACAATTACAGAAAAAAATTATTTTTGTCAAAAACTGTTACTACCTAACTATAATTTCCACAAAAGTTTAACAGCATTGATGATTCCAACATCTGTATATATGAAATAACAAAGTCCTCCAAGCGTCAAGAAGGACAACCCATATACTGCGCCAACCGCCAACTTGGGGATGACCTTGCCGAACACACTTGGCCTCACATAATCCACAACAATGGCTTCAATGCCCCTGAAAGAGAAATCATACTTAACAACAGCATCAAGCAGTTAGTATTCAAATAAAAGACTGTCAAACCCACATGCTGATTATTGTACATATCAAGTATACATTTCAAACACACATTATATATATATATATATATATATATATATATATATATAATTACATATATATACATATATATGCATGTGTATATATGTATGTGTATTATGACGGGAAGTCTGGATAATGCGTCGGCAATTTTGATTTGATGTCCTAGGATCGCTCGGAGCTCAAGATTGTATCTTGTTAGATAGTACGACCAGCGTAACAATTTGTTGTTCAGTAGTCTTGATCTATACAGATCATCGACCTTTAACCTTCCTGGATAGATCAAGACTACTGAACGACAAATTGTTACGCTGGTCGTACTATCTAACAAGATATAATCTTGAGCTCCGAGCGATCCCAGGACATCAAAACAAAATTTCCGACGCATTATCCAGACTTCCCGCTGTCTCTCATCCCAGCCATCCTAAGTAGGATGCTCGTTGGGGGAAGGATCTATGACGGAACGTCACAATTATTTGTAAAAAAAAAAAAAACCTGTAAATAATTATTTGTGTAACTATGAAATTATCAGGTGTTTAATGTTCAATGCTATCTATTATCAGTTATGTTAACTATTCTACATTATCCTTGGTTTCTTAGTCATACAACTATATTTGCATTCCTTAGCCTTCGTTACACTTGTAATTTGTATTTTTCTTTAGAGAACTATTCAGTGCAGTGTTGAAAACATCTTTTTCTTTTACTTATCATAATTAGTGTTTTTGTGATATTGTGTGTGAAAGTAATTATATTGGAATTTAAGTTTAATTATTTAAGTACTAAATTAACAATTGTCTTTAGTGTTTAATTAAGATCCTGCTGGATTGGAGAGGTGATTAAAAGTGGTTAAAATAGAAGTGGTTTAAAATAGAGGTGAAAATAAACAATAAGTGAAGCAGACAAAAAGAATAATATTTTTGTTGGTGGTGATATTTTAAATTTATGAGGGATAATTGAGTGATTACAGACCAGCAACATCCCCACACCTAGTCACCAGGTAAGATTCACTCAAGTCCCGTCATAGTATATATATGTATAAATATATGTATATATGTACAGTAATACTTCGATTTTACACGATTCGAGTTGCGCGAATTCACACACACACACGAACTTTTCACTGGAACCTAACTAATGGGCATAGGCGATTTTTTCACAGACACACGAAATTCTCGAGAAACCCTGCAGAAGTGGGTGTTTAACTTTTGAAGTAATTTACAAGTTTTCATGCTTTTATGTGTAAAATCTGTATGAAAAATGCATTTCATTCTTTTATGTGTGAAATCTGTATGAAAAATGCATTTCATGCTTTTGTGTGTAAAATCCGTATGAAAAATGCATTTCATGTTTTAATGTGCAAAATCTCTATGAAAAATGCATTTCATGCTTTCATGTGTAAAATCTCTATGAAAAATGCATTTCATGCTTTCATGTGTAAAATCTGTATCGAAAATGTATTATTTTTATTTTTGTACATGCATAAATATGATGCAAAGGTAATTTCAGCTCATTCACTTGGCGTACTTTTACAAGATGTGATACCCATTTGCAAAGTTACTGCACTTTTCAAAGATGATACCCCTGCAGAAAATGCTTGTTTAATGTTTGAAGTAAATTTAAAAGTTTTCATGCTTTTAACTGTAAAATCGATATGGAAAATTTATATTTATATTTCTGTACATAAATATCATACAAGTATTATGTCCATTTACATAGTCTTTGTCACAAGGACTTTACATGACCTTGAGATGAGGTTGTTCAGTCACGCTCATTTGATAAAATTAATTCGTTATTGTAATATCAGAGATGTAACTAAGAGTTGTATAAGTGTCATTCTTTGAAAATTACTCTGTTCACTTCGGAGAAAAGTGCTGGTGCAATTTGTATGTGCATGTAATTACAGCACGTTCAGTTGGTGTACTTTTACAAGATGTGATACCCTTAGAAACTGCATTTTTCAAAGATGATACCCCTGTAGAAAGTGTGTTTAATTTTTAAGTTTTCGTGTTTTTAGGTGTAAAATCTGAATGGAAAATTTGTATTTATACATTTGCGCATAAATACGATAGAAAAGCAGTACAGTTACTTTATTACAGTATCTCTCTCTCTCTCTCTCTCTCTCTCATTCGTAGTTAGCGCTCAAACATACTTTTACAACTTATTATTTCTCTGTACGTCATTACCTGTACAGTATATAATTTTAAATTGATTGAATTTTACCTGTACTGTACTACAATCTACGAACATTATGTACATGTTTTCGATTTTTTATGGAATTGTACTTTTGTTGACTGACATGACGTTTTGCCTAGTGACGCAAAGAAAACGGCTTTTACTCTAAGTGACAAAGAAAACGGCATCCCATGAATTAGGGATAACATTAGTATACGTACGCACCTACTGTAAATGCGCTATTATCAAAACTGTGCAATACTCAATTTTTATGTCAACCATTTACTGTATTCCTTTTTTAAGGGTAATAAGCTAAATTTTAAATAAAATTATACTAACTTTAGTTCATTTAAAAGTTAGCTTAATACTTTGGGACATGATTAGGGTCATATTTAGTGCTTAAACTTTGGAAATAAACATTTATTAGCATTTTTAAAGACCATGGCAAACTTATGCGAAAATTCATCTTGCACGAGGGGCTCCGGAACCTAACCTCGCGTAATTTCGAGGTATGACTGTATACATATATGTACATATATACATTATATATACACATGTACATATATATACACATATATACATATACATATATATAAGGAAATGTGTTCGATTTTAGAATTACTGTGTATATTCAGTCATAGTGTGATGAAACGAAAGAGAGGTTACAGAGTGGAAGTAGGACAATCGCACAGTTGCAAAATCATTGCAGTCAGCAAATATTTCAATTGATTCAGCTGTTTTGGCTTGATGAACATACAATATTGACGCTGATATGTGAGGCAACCGACCGAGTTGGTATGCAAGTACGTAAGTTCGTGCGTTAGAAAAATGTAGGTTGTGTGTCTAATTGTGCCAAAAGTTAGGTCTGATTGATTATTATCTAGCCAAGAGCGATATCATCCAGACGTGGCTTTGTGTGTTCCAATTTCTTAGAAACCGGCAGTTAAGGTAAATCCAGACTTCTTTTTTTTTCTGTGTGGACTGTGAATTCGTGAATTTACCATATCCAAGACACTTATGAATTTGTGGGAAGAATTGGACATAGTCATATATGTCACTTTAATATTCTATTTTATTGTGTTCTGATTTGACATTGGTTAACCATACATTTTAGATTTTCATTCTTATGTCATCATATACTTGTATACTGTATTTGTGGGAGATTACTATTTGTTTGATTTTCGACAGATGTCTGTGGGGTTGCTGTGGTGATAGAGAAAGAACACTGCAACCTTTGCAGTTTAGTGGTTATTTCACTGTGGTTGACTTTAAGACTAGACGTATAATGTCTAAGATGGAGTGTGTGGGAGTTTTGAGTGTAAAGGTTTTTTAACCAGAGTAAGATTAAATCTTGAATTAGACTATTTTTGACTTGATAATTCATTTATTATGCATTTTAATCTTTTCTTTGTTAATTCATTACTTGTTGAGTTTGTTTGATAATAAATCTATTTATGTAGGAAAGATTGTGTTTCCTTAGAGTATCCATTTTGAGGATGGTGTTAGAGAGAGAGAGAGAAATGCGCGGGTTGAATGCTGAGTACGAGAGAGAGAGAGAGGGCGAGAGTTGTGGGTTACCACGTTTTCTGAAGTTAGGCCGCAAAACACGTTACGTAGCATTTCGAAAGGAATGTTTGATCTGTAGGTATAACACATTATACATATATATACACATACAGTATGTGTATATATGTCTATATTTGTATATGTGAATATATGTATACATATATATACATATACATAAATATACACATATAATATATACATATATGTATATATGTATATGTATATATATATATTTATGTATATACAGTATGTACAGGCAGTCCCCGGCTTATGATGGGGGTTCCGTTCCTATGCCCTGTCATAGACTGAAAAATCGTCGAAAATCGTCAAAAATCCTAAGAAAACCTTACTTTTAATGCTTTGGGTGTATTGAAAACGATGTAAACTGCATTTTTATTGAGTTTTTCATAAAAAAAACCTCCAATTTTTTATTGTTCTGCCGTTTTAGAGCCATATTTCTTCCATCGGATCGGCGTACGATGCGTCGTAACCCTGGAACATGTGTCGTAAACTGGGAAATAATTTCTGATGAATATATTTGAAAATCGTCGTAACCTTGGAACGTTGCATGCCGGAGACTGCCTTTATATGTATATATATACATATATATACACAAAAATATATATACATATACATATATACACATATATGCATATACGAGGTCTGTTAAAAAAATATGCGGACTGACACCATAAAGCAAAATGAACTTTATTTAGAAGTTACAGATCTGGGTCCCCTTCAAAGTACTCTCCTCCCCAACGCACACACTTATCCCAACGGTGTTTCCACTTGTTGAAACAGTCCTGGTACACTTCTTTTATAATGTCCTTCAGCTCCTTCGTCGCATTTGCCTTAATGTCAGGAATCGTCTCAAATCTTCTTGACCTTGGATCAAACTTGGAGAGCGTTTTTGGGTCTGGGGGATGTTTCACCCATCCACTGGGATGACTTCATTTCAATGTCAAAACCATAAACCTACGATTCATCACCTGTTATGATCCTGGACAAGAAGTTTTCATCTTCCTCTGAACGATCAAGCAGTTCCTGACAAACCTGGATGCGATGGGCTTTTTGTTCATCAGTCATCAGGCATGGCACAAGTTTCGCAACAACGCGGTGCATCTTCAATCTTTTTGTCAAAATCTCGTAACAAGATCCAACTGATATCCCACTCTTCAGCAAGCTCCCTGACAGACAGACGTCGATTTGCCCGCACCAGGGTGTTGATTTTGTCGACGTGTGGGTTGTCGGTTGATGTAGAAGAATGTACAGGATGCTCATCATCTTCAAAGGACTGTTGAACATCGGATCTCAAAACGTTCATGCCACTTGAAACATGCCATACGCTTCATAGCAACATCACTGTAAGCCGTGTTAAGCATAGCAAACGTTTCAGTCACAGATTTTCCAAGTTTAACACAAAATTTCACAGCAAGTCGTTGCTCCTTCACGTCACTCATTCTGAAATCCACTACATGAAAAAATGCACTTCACTAAAAACTGCATAGCTAATACACAAATGAAGATATCTGCCATCGGGAAATGGCGTCGTAATCAGCTGATCTGTGCAAACCTAGCGACACCAAGCGGATTCCCCTTGAACCAACTGGAGCCACGCAATTCGAACAGTCCACATATTTTTTTAACAGACCTCGTATATACACATATACATGTATACATATATACACATATACATATACATATATATAATACATATACATATATATAAACACATACATATGTATATACATATACATATATACATACATATAAATATATATACATATATATATACATACATACATATATATACATATACATATAATATACATATACTATATATACATAAAATACACACACACACACACACACATATATATATATATATATATATATATATATATATATATATATATATATATATATATATATATATATATATATATATATATATCCCTTTAATTACGTCGACAAAAGTTGTCTGTCGGGTGCCAAGTGGACGTAAAATACGTTGACTACAAAAAGTTTTTTTAAATATTCGCGGAAAAATACTTACAGGCCTCGTTTGCGAAAAATTTTAAATCATGCGCCTTGAGGGATGCTGGGAGTTCACGGATCACGCTGTTGTTTTGTTTACAAGCGTAACCCAGATGCGCATGCGCAAATTTCTTTCTTATCCCAAAAGAAAGCATCAGCTAAATCTGCCGATAATCTCAGAAATTCTTTAAGTCACTTTGTCGTAATTTTTTCACTGTTTTCTATTAGCCTTTACATAAAATTTTATATATGAAAATGTGACCAATTTCATGTAGCATACAACAAAAAATAACTCATGGTTGTAGCTTTTATCAATTTTGACATATTTTCATACAAATCACGATAAGTGCCAAAATTTCAACCTTCCGTCAAATTTGACTCGACCGAAATGGTCGAAAAATGCAATTGTATGCTAAAACTCTTACATTCTAGTAATATTCAATCATTTACCTACATTTTGCAACAAACGAGAAGTCTCTAGCACAATATTTCGATTTATGGTGAATTTTTAAAAAACTTTTTCCTTACCTCCGCGCTAACTATGCTCAAAATCTCAGAAATTCTTTAGTCACTTTGTCGTAATTTTTGCACAGTTTTGTATTAGCCGTTACATAAAGTTTTATACATGAAAATGTGCGCAATTTCATGTTGAATACAATAAAAAATAACTCATGGTTGTAGCTTTTATCAATTTTGAAATATTTTCATATAAATCATGATACGTGCCAAAATTTCAACCTTCGGTCTACTTTGACTCGACCGAAATGGTCGAAAAATGCAATTGTAAGCTAAAACTCTTACATTCTAGTTATATTCAATCATTTACCTTCATTTTGCAACAAACGAGAAGTCTCTAGCACAATATTTCGATTTATGGTGAATTACTGAAAAAAACCTTTTCCTTACGTCAGCGCGCACTAACTCTGCTGAAAATCTCAGAAATTCTTTAGTCACTTTCTCGTAATTTTTGTACCATTTTATATTAGCCGTTACATAAGGTTTTATATATGAAAATGTGCGCAATTTCATGTAGAATACAACATAAAATAATTCATGGTTGTAGCTTTTATCAGTTTTGAAATATTTTCATATAAATCAGGGTAAGTGCCAAAATTTCAACCTTCGGTCAACTTTGACTCGACCGAAATGGTCGAAAAATGCAATTGTAAGCTAAAACTCTTACATTTTAGTAATATTCAATCATTTACCTTCATTTTGCAACAAACGAGAAGTCTCTAGCACAATAGTTCTATTTATGGTGAATTTTTGAAAAAAACTTTTTCCTTACCTCCGCGCACGCTAACTCTGCTGAAAATCTCAGAATTTCTTTAGTCGCTTTGTCGTAATTTTTGCACCGTTTTACATTAGCCTTTACATAATGTCATAAAGTTTTATATATGAAAATGTGCGCAATTTCATGTAGAATACAACAAAAAAAACTCATGGTTGTAACTTTTATCAATTTTGACATTTTCATGTAAATCATGATAAGTGCCAAAATTTCAACCTTCGGTCTACTTTGACTCGACCGAAATGGTCGAAAAATCCAATTGTAAGCTAAAACTCTTAAATTCTAGTAATATTCAATCACTTACCTTCATTATGCAACAAACGAGAAGTCTCTATCACAATATTTCGATTTATGGTGAATTTTTGAAAAAAAAAAACTTTTTCCTTACGTCTGCGCGCGCTAACTCTACTGAAAATCTCAGAAATTCTTTAGTCACTTTGTCGTAATTTTTGCACCTTTTTATATTAGCCGTTACATAAAGTTTTATATATGAAAATGTTCGCAATTTCATGTAAAATACAACAAAAAACAACCCATGGTTGTAGCTTTTATCAGTGTAGAAATATTCTCATATAAATCACGATAAGTGCCAAATTTCAACCTTCGGTCTACTTTGACTCGGCCGAAATGGTCGAAAAATGCAATTGTAAGCTAAACCTCTTACATACGAGTAATATTCAATCATTTACCTTCATTTTGCAACAAATGGGAAGTCTCTAGCACAATATTTCGATTTATGGTGAATTTTTGAAAAAAACTTTTTTTTATGTCAGCTGGTTACAAATTCATGCATCATTTTGTGATAATACTTTCTCTGTGTTGCTTTGATCATTTTACAATTTGTTATATACCAAAATCAACGCAATTTAGTGTACAATACAATGAAAAAAAAATAGCTCATTAGCTTTAACCGTTTTGCTCACAGCGCGATTTGTATACAATTATAGGCTATATGAAATTTTTTTTCGCGCTGTCATATATTCCAATATTTATATATGATAATGATATTTTTTTTCATTTCTCATGGTTGCATACTAAACTTCAGGCAATGAGAAAAAAAGGAGCCAAATATGAACTCTTATCTTAAAAAATAAGTGTGCTGCGGTTTTTTGAAAAACCTTTCTTTCCGCTTCGGCGCTAACTCCCAAACTCCACCGGCATACAGCAGACACTTTTGTAAATAGAGGCTCGGCGTTTAAGGGCTAATGTCATGCTGTAATGGGCTGCTACTTCTCCATGACTTTTGCCCTCTCTTATCTTAACAAAACAATCGTGTCTACAGTACTTTCTTCTCATCAGTCATTACAGTAATTGTAGGCTATTGGCCAGAGGCCTTAGAGGAAGCAGAGCATTCAGAGGACATCTTAATGCACGATTTCAAAAAATATTTGTAGGCCATAGTACCGTACACGTAAAACACACAAACGTGAGATAGCAATAAAACGGGTTATATTGAGTCATTTGTCGATAATTTGCCGCTACGGTATACGCATGGTTCTACTGGTTGCGCGTACATATACTAACACTGATCTTCTGTGCATAGAGTACATACATTTTATAAAATGTTTTGTTGTAGGATGATTTTTAAATATTACATACAAAAAGTATTTTAGGATGATACATAGTACAGTACAGTACTGCGGGTAGTACACAGAGCATATCTAAAATACGTAAGACAACAGGAATATTGCAGGGTACGTATGTTTACAACTGCGGTACGTAGCATTTTCATGTATGTGCTAAGTATATATTAATGATTACTGTAAGTACATTTTGTAAGTTGAAAAACAATTTACTAATTTTCAAATATTACAGTACTGTAATATATTAACGTAAACACAGCAAAATTTCAATAACCTATATTTGTTTTTCTTAAAAGTGCTTCACCCAAGCCACCTCTCTGCAAATACAAAGAAATTGTGATGCTTGACGCTGTGTACCCAGGACCAGTGATATTCAACACACTATTGGCTGTCATCTGCAAAGTTGCCAATCCAGAAGCACCATTTATTTTCCTTGGCGCTGATTGGCTGTTCACTTGGCGCTGATTGGCTGAACATTCACAATCAACTTGCGAACACAGAATTCTGGGAGACCGCTCCAAGGCATCCTCCTCAGATTGTGCGTATAGTTCGCAGCATCTTACCATGTGAAACCGTGCATCTGTCCGTTTTTATTTTTTATCTTTGTGCATCAGCGGTATTCGGCCCTAAAATGCCTCCCAAAAAATGCCCTGCCCCTTCAAAGCCTTCTGGCAGAGTCTAAAAGAAAGAAGACTGTTATGAAACTCGAGAAGGTGAAACTTCTTGACATGTTAAAGGAGGGCAAAAGTTTTGCCGCGGTTGGCTGCCATTTTAGTGTTAATGAGAGCACAGTGAGATACATCAAGAAGAAAGAGGCGGAGATACGCAAGTCTTTGAGTATGAGCTACTTCGGTAGTGGAAAGACAGTTGCGACAGTGCTGGATAAAACAACTGTGAAAATGGAATCTGCTCTGGCAATCTAGAAAAAGAACTGCCGGAAGAAAAACGTGCCCTTCGACTCCAATATCATTCACGAGAAAGCGCGACAACTCTACCATACCAGCAGTTATCAACTGCTAAGGAAGGCGACGACGTAGTACAGGCAGAGGAAGGCGTTGAAGAAGGCGAATTAGAATTTTTAGGCTTTGATGAACCAGCAGAAGAAGAAGAGGGGGAAGAGCCCCAGGCAGGACCATCATCAGCATCTCAAGGTTTCCAGGCCAGCAAGGGGTGGTTCCACCGATTTCAAAAGCGGTTCCACCTAAAGTCTGTTACTCTGCATGGGGAATCAGCATCTGCAGACATTGAAGCAGCCGCCAAATATCCAGAGGCCTTCAAGAAGATCATCGAGGAGAAGGGCTACCATCCACAACAGGTGTTCAATATGGATGAGACTGGCCAGTTCTGGAAGAAGATGCCTTCCCGGACATACCTTATGAAGTACGAAGCTAAAGCCTCCGGATTCAAGGCCCAGAAGGACAGGGTTACCCTCATCATGTGTGGGAATGCAGCTGGTTTCTTGCTTAAACAAGGCCTCATTTACAAGGCTGCAAACCCCAGGGCCCTCAAGAATAAGAACAAGGCATTGCTTCCTGTGTTCTGGATGCATAACCCTAAGGCCTGGATCACCAAAGTCCTCACAGAGTACTGGTTCCATCAGAGCTTCATCCCTCAAGTTATGCAATACCTGAATGACTTGGCCATGGAGTTCAAGGTGTTGCTGATCATGGATAATGCTGGTGGCCACCCTCTCGATCTTCTTACAAGGGAGTCCAGCTTGAGTTCCCCCCTCCCAACACCACCTCTCTCCTCCAGCCTATGGACCAGGGCGTGATCCGTGCCTTCAAGGCACTCTATACCGGGAACTCCCTCCAGCACCTTGTAACTGCAATGGACAGTGACAGTGAATTTACGCTAAAAGAATATTGGCATAAATTCACGATTGCCACATGTCTGAGCATCATCAGCCGATCACTGAATGACATGAAGAAGGAGACCCTGAACGCATGCTGAAACAAGTTGAGGCCGGAGTGTGTTCATGATTACAGGGGCTTCTCTCCTCAAGAAATTCAATATTCGGCCATTAATAAGGCTGTCCAGTTGGCGAGGATTCTAGGTGGGGAAGGCTTCGAGGACACCACCAAGGATGAAATCGGCACCCTTATTGATGCTCACTCTGACCTCCTGACGGACCATGATTTGGAAGAGCTGACGAAGTCTGCCAGTGAGGAAGAAGATACGCCAGGTTCAGGGGAGGAGCAGGAGGAAGAGGAGAGCGGACCTGACTTTGGAACGTCTGTCCCACATGAAGAGAATGATTAAGGATATGCAGGAGTATGTTTCAACATGGGATCCTTTTATGGAACGTTCCTTAAAGTTTACAAACATCCTTGATTCAGCATGGGAGCCCTATAATCAAACCCTCACCAACATGAAAAAGCAGCGACAGCAGTTGCCTATCACCATGTTCATTAAACAGACGAAGAAGGCCCCTCCAAAGCCTCCCAAATCACCTGAAGTAGTGCCTCCCCAACCGCCTGAAGTCGTGCCTCCCAAATCAACTGTAGAAGTGCCTCCTGAAGCGCCTCCTGAAGGTGAAGAGGCACCCTCAGATGAGTTGTAACTCCTCTGCTTTGCTGTGCATTCATATCTTCATCGTCATTCATCGCACTGGACAGCTAATTCATCATCATCATCATCTTTAATCAACATTCATCGCTGGTGAGTACCTGTATGATTTATGTATGGAGTAATCTTAATATATAAGTAGTATTAAATTTTTTAAAACGTCCATAAATTTTTAAAAATTTTTTTGTCTCTCTTTTTGTGAATTACGTATACGTAAATACCAATGTTCCCCCCGAAAAGAAAACGGGACGGCTTGTAACTGTATGAAAGAAAATGTGCGTGGCTGAATACGTAGGGGGGACTGGATTATTTTCACCTACAGGTGTAAGCTATACAGTACGTATGTATAAATGTAACGATAAAATGTTAAAGATGACTTGGAAATTATATTAATAGTATCATTTCAAAGATTAATACAGTAATAAGGTAATAGTTTAATGTATATTTGATGTAGGCTGGTATTTTTAGGCATACAGTACTTTGGTGTTTGACCTTTCATGGTAGACAGGTACAAATATACTTAGTATTAGATTTTTTAAAATGTGCATACGTTTTTTTAAATTTTTGTCTCGCTTTTTGTGAATTACATACTGTATACGTAAATACCAATGGTTCCCCCCGAAAAGAAAATGGGACGGCTTATAACTGTACGAAAGAAAATGTGTGTGGCTGAATACGTAGGGGGGACTGAATTATTTTCATCTACAGCTGTAAGCCATACAGTACATACGTATAGTGATAAAATGTTTAAGATGGCTTGGAAATTATATTAATAGTATCATTTTAAAGATTAATACAGTAATAAGGTAACAGTTTAATGTATAGTTGATGCAGGCTGGTATTTTTAGGTATACTTTGGTGTTTGACCCTTCATGGTAGATAGGTATAAGCGTTTTTAGAGGGGCGTTGTAAGCATTCGCGGATTTGACCTATTCGCGGGGTGTGTGTGTGTGTGTGGGACGCATCCCCCACGAATACGGGGGTTCACTGTATATATGTGTGTATATGTGTGTGTGTGTGTATATATATATATATATATATATATATATATATATATATATATATATATATATATATATATATATATATATTTCTAAAAATGATTCTAGAATGTGTAAAACTTCAATCGAAAATAAGGATTCTTCTGTTTTAGGGCAAGCTTCTGGCAGCCATGAAATGGCCATTTTGGAATCATTGATGATTAAACGACTCGTCCCCTTGTTAAACCGCCAAACCTCTGGCAGCACACTGTACCTCTCTTAGTCCTTCGTTTTCTGTTCAGTTTTAACATTGCCACTGAATAGGTTGGTCTAGAGCTGCTTACTTTTTATATTGTAAATATATATGTATTTTTTTAGAGAGATTTTGTTTTGTTTTTTATGTTCTCCTTTTTAATTGTCCCTTCTATTTTTTGATTTGTAATCCATTGTGCTATCTTAATTTTTTAAATTTAAATTTATAGCCTTTTTGTATTTTATGTTATTTATTTTGTACAGCCCTTAAAAATGTAATGAGCACATTACAAAAGGTCAGGAATAAATTGACCCTTTTTAACAAGTCTTTATGTATGTATGTATGATATACATACATACATATATACATACATATATATATACATACATACATACATACATACATATATATATATATATATATATATATATATATATATATATATATATATATATATATATATATATATATATATATATATATATATGTATATATATATATATATATATATATATATATATATATATATATATATATATACTTATACACACACAGTGAACCGCCCGTATTTGTGGGGGATGCGTACCACACCCCCCATGAATAGCTAAAATCTGCAAATACTTAAAACCCCTCTAAAAACACTTAGAACTGCCCATTTTGATAGCTTAAACCAAGAAAACACTTGTAAAAATGCTTATACCCAAGTATTTTAATAGTTTTATCACAAAAAGTGCATTTATTCATGAAAATATGAAAATACATTAATTAGTGAATATTTCTCAGTGAAAAATACCGCGAATGAGCGCATTTTCCACGAAAAATGGCTAGATATGTTCCACAGAGAAACCCACGAATGCGTGAGTCTGCGAACCATGAGAACACGAGTACGGGGGGTTTACTGTTATCTATATATATATATATATATATATATATATATATATATATATATATATATATATATATATATATATATATATATATATATAATGTATATTATGTACATATATATGCATATATATATATATATATATATATATATATATATATATATATATATATATATATATATATATACATACTGTATATATGTACATATATATATGCACACACACACACACACTATATATATATATATATATATATATATATATATATATATATATATATATATATATATATATATATATATAATTATTATAATGTGTTATATAAAACCATTCTACAAATATCATATGTGTCTGTGAAAATTTTGATGTTTTGCTTGCAGATTCATCATTTGTGAGATATGATGATATGATTTTAAAATGTCTTTTTCTTACAGATAAATTGTATATCATGTGATTCCATTTGTTTAATATATTGTGCAGTTTGTTAAAATGAATACTGAGTGAACTCGAATTTTTAACGTGCTGTGTAGAGAGAGGGGGACATTTTCTGAACCATTATCGCTTACCCGCTTCCTGTATTTACACAAGTGTTTAGAGAAAGGCAAGGGCCTCTTTGGTTATCTCTGACATGAGTTGACAGCTATCGGCTAAATGCTTATTACACATTTGTTCTGTGTGCCTATTCGGAAGTTATTATCTTTGTGCTTATTTTCCATGATCTTGAGTAGAAAGAATGAGGAACAGAGGTAGATAAAGTTGACATACTGACAGCTGACCAAGAAATTGGTCCAAAATACCTCCTTTTTGTTTGCTCAGGTGGTTTGAGTGAGCGGAAGATGTCGATCATAGATAAAAGCTCTGGCATATTTCCTTCTGAGCCTTAGAATTCTCTGTGTGTATTCTTTGGGTATTCTATAGAATACGGAATAAGGTGTTCAGTGAATTCCCTATGTGTATTCTTTGAGTATTCTGGGAGGGCTTGAAGATAAAAGAGGAGTGCTGAATGCGAAACAGTTAGTTAGCCAAAGGGGTTGCTGGTAATAGGTTGTCTCTCTCTCTCTCTCTCTCTCTCAAATACCATTCATGTATAAGGGTGTTATACTGGTTGCTCTCCTGTTTGTTAAAGTTTTGTTAAATTCACCCAAGAAGTGTATACATTTTGTAAGAGTGATCTAAGGTATTTATATTGTGCAAGCATTGTGGAAAGTGTATAATGGTGTACCACTTGTAAAAGGTAATGTGATGTTTACTGGTTTTTATTATGTTCTGGTTTTTCTTATGTTAAGAGACAAAGTGATGCTTTAAGTAAAAGAGAGTTATTTTACTAAAAGGTGAGAGTACTCTTTTTAAAAGTGAATACAGGCGGTCCCCGGTTTACGACGGGGGTTCCGTTCTTGCGCCGCGTCGTAACCCGAAAATCGTCGTAAACCGGAAAATCGTCGAAAATCGTCAAAAATCATAAGAAAACCTTACTTTTAATGCCCTGGGTGCATTGAAAACGACATAAACTGCATTATTATTGAGTTTTACATCAAAAAAACCTTCAAATTATGATTATTCTGCCGTTTTGGGGCCAAATTTCTTCCGTCGGATCGGCGTACGATGCGTCGTAACCCCGGAACATGCGTCGTAAGCCGGGAAATCATTTCTGATGAACATATTTGAAAAGCGTCGTAACCTCGGAACGTCGTAAGCCGGAACCGTCGTAAACCGGGGACTGCCTGTACTTGTGTTGATCTCTATTATCAATGTTTTAGTTGTTCAGATTTATGTCTACAACTTGAGTGAGTTCTAATGTGTCTTGCTGCTAATTATATATCATTGTGTATATCACTGTGACTTGGCAGTGTTGTCTTTGAGAAAGTCTTAGAAAGATGTGTTTAATTTTTTTAAAAAGTGAAGGTAATCTTTTGAAAGATTGATATAATCTTTAAACATATTTTTGTCGTAGTGAAATTGCTGTTGGTATATTTCCATTTTTGCATATTTCATTCTTATATGTCTGTGTTATCATATTACTCTAATTTTATAATAAGTGTTTTCCAAAGTTTTGTGTTGGTGATTACTTAGCATTTTATTAATGCATACTTATTATTGAGATTTCAGAGATTACTTATATGGATTCCAGTCAGTAATATTTTGGTGAACACTTGTGTTGAGTTTAGTTAATCAGGTATATGTTTAAAACTTGAGTGAGAGTTAACGGTTTGAATCTTACTTAACCAAATTGCTTTCTTAATAAATTAAAGTTTTGTGAATTAAACTTGATTACGAAATACTTAAATCTTACACTGCTGTCAGATAATAGTAAATCTTTTTGAGACTGTGAACTCTGCATATAACTTTTGAACTTAGAAATAAATTTGTCTGTTTAAAGTTTTAAAAGCACAGAGTTTCATTTTGACCACTAGTAATTAGAGAAATTAATGAATGTGTACAAGGTAAGTGATATATCTGTTCACCTGAGACTTATCTAGGTGAAATAGAACCAAGGAAACCATTACAGTGTTTGTTGAAGTGATACCCATTTTCCACTAGTCTGTTTATAGTTTATTAGTTGTTACCTCACCCATAACTTGATAAAGTTAGATTGATTTTCTCAAGTAATAAGTAAGTTTTATGGGATCACTGTACCTTTAGAGTATTCAGTCTTAATATTTTTGTTATGAAGTTTCAAGTGTCAGGTCGAAGTGAGGTAACTTTTTGGTATTATTATTTGTGTAATAACCAGGTGCTTGATCACTTCGTGACAATATATATATATATGTATATATATATATATGCTTATTTAGTAACTGATTTAACTTTCTATATACTAGCCTGGAGATTTTATTTCTAGTTAACTTCTTTAGAGGTAACTGTTTTCCCTCCAGGCTAGTATAAAGAAAGTTAAATCAGTTACTAAATAAGCTTTTCTCTAAAAGACGTGAAGTCCTAACAGTACAAAAAATGAATTTCTTTGCAACCTTTCCATATACAAGTGACTTAACCTTTCAAAAAATATTTACGACAATTATCCATGAACATTTCCCAGCCATATCAGCGAAATTAATTCCCAAGAATCCTTCGAGTATTGGCTCTTTGTTTAAGGTTAAGGATCAGCTGTGTCCTTATATGTCCTCTGGTGTCATCTATAAATATACTTGCCCTAAATGTATTTCAGGGATTTACATGGGATCCACCAGTAGGCTTCTTAACGTGTGCATTGATTCACATCGGGAATTAGTTTCCGCACAGGTAGCAGAATCTCGAACCCAGAGCACTCCAACATCAGGAACCATTCAAAACAATGTAAAACCTACATTGAGAACAAACGTTTTAGCGTCATCGGTCATACTGCCAACCCTCAAGACTTAACAATCTTAGAGTCGTTATTTATAAAACAACTTGTACCATCATTAAATACTCATACATCCGCTGGTCAACTGTATTTAGCTTAACTCCTTACTGTGGTGGCTTCTTTCCATTTAGTTCCTTACTGTTTCACCTCTAGGTTGGTTGTGTTTTTATTCTTATTTCATTTTTACTGTAACATTTTAAATGTATTCTAAGACTGTACTTACAACAGTTTTTATGTTTTTATCTTTTCTTGTGCACAGCCCTGAATATGTAATTCAGTACAAAATTACGAAACGTTGGTTTTAAAATAAATAAGACAGCCTAGTGAAGTGTGGTTTTCGTCCGTCTTCCTCTGGAGATATATATATATATTGTAGAAATAGTTGATTGGAGAATGGTAATTTCATTCGTGGGAGAATAGTCGAATTGACTAGTTCGTTTGGTTCCTACTTTTTGTCCCCATTTTTTGGTGTTCGTTTATGGACGGAAAGTAAACTGAATGATTGCCGTTTGTTAATATTAAATGTAAATGCTTAACTTTCCCATTTTTATATTCTAATTGAATTAATTAATTTAATGTTAAATGTATTCCTTATAAGGAAACAGTTTTGTTTTCCCGTCTTTATTTTTCAACGTTGTTCGAGAGTTTCGGACAAAGTGAAAGAAAACGGAGTTGTTGACGGTTTTGGTCCGACAAGGAGTCTTTAGTCTTGCGGTACCAGTCGGACAAAAGAACGGGTGTTCTTTCGCTTAAAAAGTGAATTCAAGAATTTTAAAATTCGAAGGACATGTAAAGAAATTGATCTAGAAGACGGTGCAGGTAAGTTGAGAGATAAAGACTTCCCTAAAATTGATTTGAGTTAGATAATTCTAACAATATATATATATATATATATATATATATATATATATATATATATATATATATATATATATATATATATATATATATATATATATATATATATATATATATATATATAATATATATATATATATATATATATAATATATATATATATATATATATATATATATATATTAATAAAAAAACACTTTGTTCATGAAAAAGCATTCCTGAACAAAGAGAAAGAGACATATATTAAAGAAGTTATTAAAAAGAGGTTGAGAAGACTTCTAAAAATAGATCGGTTGGAGAGGGAGAGAAATTCTTTTCCAACTCAATATTTTTTCAACCATTATTTCTTTTTTTAAGGGTAATTTGTTAAGCTAAGTTTTAAATGATATTACATTAACTTTAATTTCATTCAAAAGTTAGCATAATAATTTGGGAGCATGATTAGGGTCATATTTAGTGTTTAAACTTTGCAAATAAGCATTTATCAGCATTTTTAGAGACCGTGCCAAACTTAGCGAAAATTCGCCTTGTGCGAGGGGCCCTGGTACCTAACCTCACATAAGTTTGGGTTATGACTATATATATATATGTATATATATACAGTAAACCCCCCGTATTCGCGTTCTCATGGTTCGCGGACTTACGCATTCGCGGGTTTCTCTGTGGGACATATCTAGCCATCATTCGCGGAAAATTCGCCCAATCGCGGTATTTTTCACTGAGAAATATTCACTAATTACTGTATTTTCATATAATTTTCATGAATAAATACACTTTTTGTGATAAAACTATTAAAATATTCAGGTATAAGTATTTTTACAGGGTTTTTCTTGGTTTAAGCTATCAAAATGAGCAGTTCTAAGTGTTTTTAGAGGGGCTTTAAGCATTTGCGGATTTGACCTATTTGCGGGGGGGTGTGGGACGCATCCCCGCGAATATGGGGGGTTCACTGTATATAATATTATATATATATATATATATATATATATAAATTATATATGTATATATATAAATACATACATACACACATATATACATACATACATACATATGTGTATATATATATAATATACATATGTATATGTATGTATATACAGGTTGACCATCACTAATCCAGCAATCAGTAGTCCGGAACAATCAGTAATCCGGCACAAATTTCGGCTGGAGTAATTTCTGTTTCAGCGCTGATTTTCAAATTTCCCGGGTTGCTGCGCTAACTCACTCGCCGGCCGCTTCGATTTAGTGGCGCAGTGTGCTGCATCAACAAACTGGTAGCCTAGCCTACATGATACTGAACTCCATTCACATTATACAGTATTATACAAACATCAACATAATGAATGTGCATCTTTTTCATGGATCTTTTAAAAAGTTATGGTTTACTACATTGTTTCCAATTGAGTATATTCTCATATTTCTTTTGTATTATAAATTGCGATCAGTGTTTTGTTTTCGGAATCGCGGTGTTTATTTCGCCGCATTTAACTAAGTTCAAAGCACTTTTCTTGCTTCTTGTTAGCGTAAATGAATATGGATACTTTATTTATTTGGGGCAAGGATATTTTTCGTTATATGAAGTGTTTCTAAGTCGAAATATAACTTAAATACATCTCGTTGTGAAACTAATTTAGCTATTTTTTTCGTTAATACTGTATATGATGTTCTCGGGAATCGCAGCTGGCCGTTTTGGGGGAATGTTTTTGCGTAAAAAAAATCAAGATTCCGTTTGTTATTTTCTCTTGACTTCATCATAATAAGAGCTTTACGTATTTATCTTTTATCGGCATGAAAACAGTAGTAATTTGTATTCTTTCATGCCCAGTGGTTTTGATTAAAATACATCCTCTCCGGTTTTATTTACGGTCAAGTTTCATCCATGTTGCAGATGCACGATAATTTATAGTCATTGGCAGCTTTAACATTGTTTTCTCAGCTTCAGCTACAACTTGCAGCTTAAAGTTACTGTAGCAGTATATTTCCCTGCCGATCTTTTCTCCAAAGCGAATAAGGGTATAGTGTAAAAAATATATCAGTCCTATTGTACAGTACTTAACGTCATTTGTAACATAACTACAGTAATTGTGTATTACCATACGATGGTTGAAATACAAGCACAACAGTTGTTATCCGATACGATTATTAGCAAAACAACAGTTCCCGTTCGGTTGTTTATGGCTGTACGCATTTACGCAAGAGTATAACGTTACTAACAGTACTTTTATCATTCTCTTTTACTTTTTTAACTAGCAGGTGGAATAAAGAGATGGAGGAAAAGAAGTTGGTCTACTGTAAGTTGGTCTCTCTCGCTGCCTGCGCCTGCATGAAATCTAAAAATATTTTTCGTAAATATTTTCGTATCGGTATTAATTGCTAACCCCATCGTAAACTCGAAATATCGTAAGTCGAATTATCGTAACTCGAGCACTACCTGTATTTGATAATTGTCTTTTCTTCATTAACCAACTTGTACTGATTTATGGGATACTTAAATTCTAAGATGAGGTGCTTAGCTACTGGGTTTCGTGTATTCTAGCCTAACAAATGGCTAATCCGGCACCCTCCAGGTCCCAATGATGCCGGATTAGTGATGGTCAACCTGTATATACATACATACAATATACATATATATACTGTGTATATATATATATATATATATATATATATATATATATATATATATATATATATATATATATATATATATACATACATACATACATATACAGGCAGTCCCCGGTTTACGACAGGGGTTCCGTTTTTACGCAGCGTCGTAAACCGAAAATCGTCGAAAATCGTCAAAAATCATAAGAAAACCTTACTTCTAATGCTTTGGGTGCATTGAAAATGATGTAAACCGCATTCTTATTGAGTTTTTCATAAAAAAAAAAACCTCCAAATTATGATTATTCTGCCATTTTGGAGCCGTATTTCTTCCGTCGGATCGGCGTACGACGTGTCGTAACCTTGGAACGTCGTAAGCCAGACCCGTCGTAAACCGGAGACTGCCTAAGTATATATATATATATATATATATATATATATATATATATATATATATATATATAGAAATCATCAACACACAATCACGTGTGGAACAGAAATAAATTTCTGACTCACGTCGGGATCGAACCCAGGTCTCTCAGGTGGAAAGCAAGGGCGTTACCCACTGGGCCATACAAGTCTAAAAGAAGTTGGAACCTGAGAGCAACTGCACCCAAGGAATTACCTGGGCAAGCTAACTGCTTGCATACCAGTGAGTTTTCCCCAACTTCCCGACTCAGCAATGACCCAATAGACAACATTTCATTCGAATTATCCCTTCTGAGTGAATAAGATAGAAATCATCAACACACAATCACGTGTGGAACAGAAATAAATTTCTGACTCACATCGGGATCGAACCCAGGTCTCTCAGGTGGAAAGCAAGGGCGTTACCCACTAGGCCATACAAGTCTAAAAGAAGTTGGAACCTGAGAGCAACTGCACCCAAGGAATTACCTGGGCAAGCTAACTGCTTGCATACCAGCGAGTTTTCCCCAACTTCCCGACTCAGCAATGACCCAATAGACAACATTTCATTCGAATTATCCCTTCTGAGTGAATAAGATAGAAATCATCAACACACAATCACGTGTGGAACAGAAATAAATTTCTGACTCACGTCGGGATCGAACCCAGGTCTCTCAGGTGGAAAGCAAGGGCGTTGCAGTTGCTCTCAGGTTCCAACTTCTTTTAGACTTGTATGGCCCAGTGGGTAACGCCCTTGCTTTCCACCTGAGAGACCTGGGTTCGATCCCGACGTGAGTCAGAAACTTATTTCTGTTCCACACGTGATTGTGTGTTGATGATTTCTATCTTATTCACTCAGAAGGGATAATTCGAATGAAATGTTGTCTATTGGGTCATTGCTGAGTCGGGAAGTTGGGGAAAACTCGCTGGTATGCAAGCAGTTAGCTTGCCCAGGTAATTCCTTGGGTGCAGTTGCTCTCAGGTTCCAACTTCTTTTAGACTTGTATGGCCCAGTGGTTAACGCCCTTGCTTTCCACCTGAGAGACCTGGGTTCGATCCCGACGTGAGTCAGAAATTTATTTCTGTTCCACACGTGATTGTGTGTTGATGATTTCTATCTTATTCACTCAGAAGGGATAATTCGAATGAAATGTTGTCTATTGGGTCATTGCTGAGTCGGGAAGTTGGGGAAAACTCGCTGGTATGCAAGCAGTTAGCTTGCCCAGGTAATTCCTTGGGTGCAGTTGCTCTCAGGTTCCAACTTCTTTTAGACTTGTATGGCCCAGTGGGTAACGCCCTTGCTTTCCACCTGAGAGACCTGGGTTCGATCCCGACGTGAGTCAGAAATTTATATATATATATATATATACAGTGAACCTCCGTATTCGCAGGGGATGCGTCCCACACACCCCCACGAATAGGTCAAATCCGCGAATGCTTACAACGCCCCTCTAAAAACGCTTATACCTGTCTACCATGAAGGGTCAAACACCAAAGTATTCCTAAAAATACCAGCCTACGTCAAATATACATTAAACTATTACCTTATTACTGTATTAATCTTTCAAATGATACTATTAATATAATTTCCAAGCCATCTTAAACATTTTATCATTACATTTAAACGTACGTACTGTATGGCTTACAGCTGTAGGTGAAAATAATCCAGTCCCCCCTACGTATTCAGCCACGCATTTTCTTTCATACAGTTATAAGCCGTCCCGTTTTCTTTTCGGGGGGAACATTGGTATTTACGTATACGTAATTCACAAAAAAGGAGACAAAAAATAAAAAAAAAATTTATGCACATTTTAAAAAATTTCATACTACTGTACTTATATATTAAGATTACTACATATGTAAATCACACGGGTACTCACCAGCGATGAATGTTGATTAAAGATGAATTAGCTGTGCAGTGCGATGAATGACGATGAAGATATGACTGCACAGCAAAGCAGAGGAGTTACAACTCATCTGAGGGTGCCTCTTCACCTACAGGAGGCGCTTCAGGAGGCACTTCTTCAGTTGATTTGGGAGGCACGACTTCAGGTGGTTGGGAGGCACTTCTTCAGGCAATTCGAGAGGCACTACTTCAGGCGATTGGGGAGGCATTCTTCAGGCGATTCAAGAGGCACTACTTCGGGTGATTTGGGAGGCTTTGGAAGGGCCTTCTTCGTCCGTTTGATGAACATGGTGATAGGCAGCTGCTGTTACTGCTTTTTCATGGTGGTGAGGGTTTGATTATAGGGCTCCCATGCTGAATCAAGGATGTTTGAAAACTTTAAGGAGCGTTCCATAAAAAAGGATCCCATGTTGAAACATACTCCTGCATATCCTTAATCATTCTCTTCATGTGGGACAGACGTTCCAAAGTCAGGTCCGCTCTCCTCTTCCTCCTGCTCCTCCCCTGAACCTGGCGTATCTTCTTCCTCACTGGCAGACTTCGTCAGCTCTTCCAAATCATGGTCCGTCAGGAGGTCAGAGTGAGCATCAATAAGGGTGCCGATTTCATCCTTGGTGATGTCCTCGAAGCCTTCCCCACCTAGAATCCTCGCCAACTGGACAGCCTTATTAATGGCCGAATATTGAATTTCTTGAGGAGAGAAGCCCCTGTAATCATGAACACACTCCGGCCACAACTTGTTTCAGCATGCGTTCAGAGTCTCCTTCTTCATGTCATTCAGTGATCGGCTGATGATGCTCAGACGTGTGGCAATCGTGAATTTACGCCAATATTCTTTTAGCGTAAATTCAGTGTCACTGTCCATTGCAGTTGCAAGGTGCTGGAGGGAGTTCCTGGTATAGAGTGCCTTGAAGGCATGGATCACGCCCTGGTCCATAGGCTGGAGGAGAGAGGTGGTGTTGGGAGGGGGAACTCAAGCTGGACTCCCTTGTAAGAAAGATCGAGAGGGTGGCCACCAGCATCATCCATAATCAGCAACACCTTGAACTCCATGGCCAAGTCTTTCAGGTATTGCCTAACTTGAGGGATGAAGCTCTGATGGAAACAGTACTCTGTGAGGACTTTGGTGATCCAGGCCTTAGGGTTATGCATCCAGAACACAGGAAGCAATGCCTTGTTCTTATTCTTGAGGGCCCTGGGGTTTGCAGCCTTGTAAATGAGGCCTGGTTTAAGCATAAAACCAGCTGCATTCCCACACATGATGAGGGTAACCCTATCCTTCTGGGCCTTGAATCCGGAGGCTTTAGCTTCGTACTTCATAAGGTATGTCCGGGAAGGCATCTTCTTCCAGAACTGGCCAGTCTCATCCATATTGAACACCTGTTGTGGATGGTAGCCCTTCTCCTCGATGATCTTCTTGAAGGCCTCTGGATATTTGGCGGCTGCTTCAATGTCTGCAGATGCTGATTCCCCATGCAGAGTAACAGACTTTAGGTGGAACCGCTTTTGAAATCGGTGGAACCACCCCTTGCTGGCCTGGAAACCTTGAGGCACTGATGATGGTCCTGCCTGGGGCTCTTCCCCCTCTTCTTCTTCTGCTGGTTCATCAAAGCCTAAAAATTCTAATTCGCCTTCTTCAACACCTTCCTCTGCCTGTACGTCGTCGCCTTCCTTAGCAGTTGATAACTGCTGGTAGAGTTGTCGTGGTTTCTCGCGAATGATGTTGGAGTCGAGGGGCATGTTTTTCTTCCGGCAGTTCTTTATCCAGATTGCCGGAGCAGATTCCACTTTCACAATTGTTTTATCCCACACTGTTGTAACTGTCTTTGCACTACCGAAGTAGCTCATACTCACAGACTTGCGTATCTCCGCCTCTTTCTTCTTTATTTATCTCACTGTGCTGTCATTAACACTGAAATGGCGGCCAACCACGGCAAAACTTTTGCCCTCCTTTAACATGTCAAGAAGTTTCACCTTCTCCTCAAGTTTCATAACAGTCTTCTTTCTTTTAGACTCTTTGCCAGAAGGCTTTGAAGGAGCAGGGCGTTTTTTAGGAGGCATTTTAGGGCCGAATACTGCTGATGCACAAAGATAAAAAATCAAAATGGACAGACGCACGGTTTCACACGGTGAGATGCTGCGAACTATATGCACAATCTGAGGAGGATACCGTGGAGCGGTCTCCCAGAATTCCGTGTTCGCGAGGTGGTTGTGAATGTTCAGCCAATCAGCGCCAAGTGAACAGCCAATCAGCGCCAAGGAAAATGAATGGTGCTTCTGGATTGGCTGCTTTGCAGATGACAGCCATTAGTGTGTTGAGTATCACTAATCCTGGGTACACAGCGTCCAGCATCGCGATTTCTTTGTATTAGCAGAGAGGTGGCTTGGGTGAAGCACTTTTAAGAAAAACAGATGTATATTATTGAAAAATTTTGCTGTTTATGTTAATATATTACAGTACTGTTATATTTGAAAATTATTAAATCATTTTTAACTTACAAAATGTACTTACAGTAGTCATTAATATATACTTTACATACATGAAAATGCTACGTACCGCAGATGTAAACATACGCACCCTGCAGCGTTCCTGTCGTCTTACGTATTTTAAATATGCTCTACGTACTGCCCGTAGTACTGTACTGTACTATGTATCATCCTAAAACACTTTTTGTACGTAATATTTAAAAATCATCTAACAACAAAACATTTCATAAAATGTATGTACTGTATGTGCAGAAGATCAGTGTTAGTATGTGTACGCGCAACCAGTAGTACCATGCGTATACCGTAGCGGCAAATTATCTGCAAATGACCCAATATAACCTGTTTTATTGCTATCTCACGTTTGTGTGTTTTGCGTGTACGGTACTATGGCCTACAAATATTTTTTGAAATCGTGCATTAAGATGTCCTCTGAATGCTCTGCTTCCTCTAAGGCCTCTGGCCAATAGCCTACAATTACAGTAATGACTGATGAGAAGAAAGTACTGTAGACATGACTGTTTTGTTAAGAGAGGGCAAAAGTCACAGAGAAGTAACAGCCCATTACAGCATGACATTAATTGCAGTTGCCTGCATTGAGCATGAACAAGGTAAAATACTCATGCAGCCCTACTGTGCCACCTTCGTTGCCATGTTCAAATACCTTAACATGACAGTGCCTCCCGTCATTCATCGTACTGAACAACTAATTCATCATCATCATCATCTACAGCATACGGAAATCAACATTCATCACAAGTTACTACCCGTATGATTTAACTTTACTGTATTATTTATTATTATTAAGGTACCCAGTGTAGTATTACATAACATTATTAATTAACCCTTAAACGCCTATTGGACGTATCATACGTCGACTAAAATTGTCTGTTGGGTGCCGAGTGGACGTACTGTACGTCGACTACAAAAAATTTCAACCTTCGGTCAACTTTGACTCAACCGAAATGGTCGAAAAATGCAATTGTAAGCTAAAACTCTTACATTCTAGTAATATTCAATCATGTACTTTCATTTTGCAACAAATTGGAAGTCTCTAGCACAATATTTCGATTTATGGTGAATTTTTGAAAAAAACTTTTGTCTTACGCACGGGCGGTAACTCGGCCGAAAATTTCATAAATTCTTTCGTCATTTTGTTGTAATTTTTGCACTGTTCTATATTAGCCGTCACATAAAGTTTTATATATGAAAATGTGCGCAATTTCATGTACAATACAGCAAAATACAACCCATGGTTGTAGCTTTTATCAGTTTGGAAATATTTTCATATAAACCACGATAACTGCCAAAATTTCAACCTTCGGTCAACTTTGACTCGACCGAAATGGTAAAAAAACTCAATTTTAAGCTAAAACTCTTACGATCTAGTAATATTCAATCATTTACCTTCATTTTGCAACCAATTGGAAGTCTCTAGCACAATATTTCGATTTATGGTGAATTTTTGAAAAAAACTTTTTCCTTACCTCCGCGCCAGAAATTCTTTCATCACGTTGTCGTAATGTTTGCACTGTTTTATATTAGTCGTTACACAAAGTTTTATATATGGAAATGTGTGCAATTTCATGTAGAATACAACAGAAAACAACTCATGGTTGTAGCTTTTATCAGTTTTGAAATATTTTCATATAAATCACGATAACTGCCAAAATTTCAACCTTCGGTCAACTTTAACTCGACCGAAATGGTAAAAAAACGCAATTATAAGCTAAAACTCTTACATTCTAGTAATATTCAATCATGTACCTTCATTTAGCAACAAACTGGAAGTCTCTAGCACATTTCGATTTATGGTGAATTTCTGAAAAAAAAAAAAAAATTTTTCCTTACGTCTGCGCGCGGTAACTCGGCCGAACATCTCGGAAATTCTTTCGTCATGTTGTCATAATGTTTGCATCGTTTTACATTAGTCGTTACATAAACTTTTATATATGAAAATGTGCGCAATTTCATGTAGAATACAAGAGAAAATAGCTCATGGTTGTAGCTTTTATCAGTTTTGAAATATTTTCACATAAATCACGATAACTGCCAAAATTTCAACCTTCGGTCAACTTTAACTCGACCGAAATGGTAAAAAAACGCAATTGTAAGCTAAAACTCTTACATTCTAGTAATATTCAATCGTTTAACTTCATTTTGCAATAAATTGGAAGTCTCTAGCACAATATTTCGATTTATGGTGAATTTAAAAAAAAAACATTTTCCTTACGTCTGCGCGGTAACTCGGCCGAACATCTCAGAAATTCTTTTGTCTCGTTGTCGTAATATTTGCACCGCTTTATATTAGTCGTTACAAAAAGTTGTATATATGAAAATGTGCACAATTTCATGTACAATACAACAAAAAATAACTCATGGTTGTAGCTTTTATCACTTTTGAAATATTTCCATATAAATCACGATAAATAGAAAAAATTCGACTTTCGGTCAACTTTAACTCGACCGAAATGGTCGAAAACTGCAATTGTAAGCTAAAACACTTACAGTCTAGTAATATTCAATCAATTAGCTTCATTTTTCAACAAACAGGAAGTCTCTAGCACAATATTTCGATTTATGGTGAATTTTTGAAAAAAACACTTTTTTACGTCCGCACATTACGAATTCATGTATCATTTTGTGATAATATTTTCTCTGTGTTGCTTTGATCGTTTTAAAATTTGTTATATACCAAAATCATCGCAATTTAGTGTACAATACAACTAAAAAAAATTAACTCATTAGCTTTAACCGTTTTGCTTACAGTGCGATTTGTATACAATTATATACGAGTTTTTTTTTTCGCTGTCATATATTCCAATATTTATATATGATAATGATATTTTTTTTCATTTCTGATGGTTGCATACTAAACTTCAGGCAATGACAAAAAAAATGAGCCAAAAATGAACTCTTAAAAACTAAGCGTGCTGTGATTTTTTGAAAAAAACTTTTTTTCCGCTTCGGCGCTAACTCACCGAACGCCGCCGGCATACGGGAGACGTTTTTGTAAATAGGGCTTCGGCGTTAAAGGGTTAATTTCTATTACTATTATATGTACAGTACTGTAGTACAGTACAGGCAGTCCCCGGTTTACGACGGGTCCGGCTTACGACGTTCTGAGGTTACGACGCTTTTCAGATATATTCATTATAAATTATTTCCCGGTTTACGACGCATGTTCCAGGGTTACGACGCGTCGTACGCTGATCCGACGGAAGAAATATGGCTCCAAAACAGCAGAATAATAAAAATTTGGAGGATTTTTTTATGAAAAACTCAATAAAAATGCAGTTTACATCGTTTTCAATACACCCAGAGCATTAAACGGCAAGTTTTCTTAGGATTTTTGACGATTTTCGGCTTACGACGCGGCGTAAGAACAGAACCCCCGTCGCAAACCGGGGATTGCCTGTATTATTATTGATTTACATGATTATTTAATGTTATTATACAATAAATATGAAAATACAGAATACTATTGCTATACGAAAAAGAAAAAAAATCTGCATCCGCAAATATGGAATTTCCCGCGAATATTTTTATAGATATGTTCCATGGCAAAACCAGCGAATGCGTGAGTTTCCCGTGAAAATTTTTTAGATAGGTTCCATAGAAAAACCTGCGAGTGGGTGAGTCCATGAACCTTGAGAACGCGAATACGGGGGGTTTACTGATATATATATATATATATATATATATATATATATATATATATATATATATATATATATATATATATATATATATATATATATATATATATATATATATATATATATGAATAAATATCTTTTACTATAATACAACAGTATAATATGAAGATAAAAAGGCCCATAAAACACCGTATGAATGTTTCAACTATATATTTCGAGCACTTTCTTCTGTGCCCCTCTTCACTGGTAAAATATGGACAGATGATGGATACAAGGGTATATATACAAAACATATGTGGGTGTGGCAGTAAGACTCATTGGCATGCAGGTGGCCATTGACCCGGGAAGGATGGAAATTAAGGTATTCCTTTGTGATTCTTAGCTTCGTTAGCTCCAGTCTGGTGATGCGTCTGGTGGTCGTATTTTCTGAAACACCTTAAGAAGAGGCCTGAGGATTAACCTGTTGATGTCATCTGATTCCCAATGTCCTCCTGACAGGTTCATATTGTTGGTCTGAATGATGATAGCAGATTCCAGCATCTTCCTTTTGTACGGACTACTTTTGAAAACCAGCTCTGCCCCACTCCAGCTTATGGTATGGGCTTTGTCCCTAATATGTAGGAAAATCCCCGAACTCTCTTAAACATATTATACTGATCTTTTCTGCTGTTATTCTTTGCAAGATGGACTACCCATCTTCCCCACGTAATCTCATTACAATTGCTGCACGGATATTGTAATCTCCTGATTCTCCCCCTTTTTTTTTTTATTTAAGTATACGTTAATGAGTGAGCTCCCAATGGATTTGAGATAATGGAAAATAAAAGAATTATTAGACCTGAGAAGTTCTGTAGCTTTTTGATGTTTTCGTCGTACGGGAGCTTCATTTTGTCGTTAAAATCTATTTGCCCGTTGACTTAAAAATACAGTGAACATGGTATAATCTATGGATCCCAAGTTAACTCGGGATTGTAAACATCAACAAAAATTATGCCCTACATATTAAAAACCAACTTACAAACAGTGAAAGATACAAACAACCTTCCGGAACGTTAACAAGTTTGTAAGTTGGATAGTGACAGTATCGCAGTTGTAGGGAGTCCAATAGATTGCATAAGCAACCTGTTAGGTCAGGATTTAAAACTACTTATACAGTATTGAGATTCTCTCTTCGACTCCCTCTCATCCAAGTTACTATTTCCACCTCTCCCTCCGCCCAAATTTTTTGCTCTTGTCTTTTCTAGTGTTCCATCTTCCATTGCTCTTGGTTCAAGATCTATGAGTAGATGGTCAACTGGCAGGGTGATGGGTTAGTTTTTGCTTCATTACACAAGATTTTTAAAATTAATCTTACCTATCCATTTTATAGTTTTTACTTCCTTACCAGCGGGAGCTCAACAGATTTAAACAAAACAATGAAAACACTCAGTTTCTGTGAATATCCTTCTTCTATCCATCTACTTCCCCAACCCCCACCAGGGGACTAATAGGTACAAACACCCATAGCCAGCAGTCTACTTCTGTCACTGGCTGCGATAGGAGTTTGGCAGATGTACTCAGTTTTGTTGTTGGTTTGTTCTTTTATTTTTTTAATATCTGTTTGGTACGATCCTGTAAAGAGTTACTGTAATAGGCATTAATCCACTTTTATTACCCTCAGGATATGTTTTGCTGAGGGGAAAAATTAGATTGGATAACCATATGAATCGTAATTGAACAAACTGCAGTAATTTATTGTTAATGAAGAGAGTTTGTTAGGTTGTAGAAACAAGTACAGTAAACCCCCGGTACTCACAATTCGTGGCTTTCTCTATGGAACATATATACACATTATTCACAGAAAATTCGACAATTCGCGGTATTGTTCACAGAAATATTCACTAATTACTGTATTTTCATGACTAAATGCACTTTTTGTGATAAAACTATTAAGATACTCAGGTACCCAAGTAGTGCTTGAGTTACGATAATTCGCCTTAAGATAACTCTATTCTGCGATGGGGTAAGCAATTAATACTGATACGACAATATTTATAAAATATTTTTAAATTTCGTGCAGGTGCAGGCAGCAGCGTACAATCAGGCAGCGAGAAAGACCAAATTACAATAGAGCAACTTCTTTTCCTCCATCTCTTTATCCCATCTAGTTAAAAAAGTAAAAGAGAATGATAAATGTATTGTTAGTAATGTAATACTTTTGTGTAAATGCATACAGCCATAGACAACCGAACGAGAAACTCGTTTTGCTGATAACCGAATCGGATAACAGCAGCCATTTTGCCTGTATTTCAACCATCGTACGGTAGTAAACAAGTACTGTAGTTATGTTACAAATGACATTCAGTAGAATAGGACCAATATATTTTTACATTATACCCTTATTCGCTATGGATAAAAGATTGGCACGGAAATACAGTATAAAGCTAAATTTAAGCTGCAAGTTGTAGCTGAAGCTGAGGAAACAATGTTCACGCTGCTAATGACTATAAATTATTGTGCATTGGCAACATGGATGAAACTAGACCGTAAATAAAATTGCAGAGAAAGTATTTTAATCAAAACTACGGGGCATGAAAGAACACATATTACTGCTGTTTTCACGCCTATAAAAGATAAATATGTAAAGCTTGTATTATGATGAAATGAAGTGTAAATAATGAATAGAACCTTGATTTTTTTTACACAAAACAAGGATGCGCCCAAATGGCCAACGCCATCTATTAAAAAAAAAATAGCTAACTTGATTTCACAGTGAGAAGTATTTAAGTTATATTTCGACTTAAAAACACTCTGTATCGTGAAAAATAAACCTTGCCCCATATAAATATGGTATCTAGAGATTCGTTTATGCTAACTAGAAGCAAGAAAGGCACTCTGAACTGAGTAAATACAGGCAGTCCCCAGTTATCGGCGGGGGTTTCGTTGCCGACAGTGTGATGATAACCGAAAATCGGCAATAATAGCGCCAACCCCTGGTTATCGGCGCTGATATCCGGTTATTGGTGCCGATAGCCAGGGATTGGCGCCGCCAATAAGTGGGGATTGGTGTCAAAAATCCGATTATCATCGTCACTAGAAAAGCGCCATAAAACCGGATCGCCGATAACCAGGGACTGCCTGTACGGCAAAATACGCTTCCCCGCGTAATCGATTTCCAAACCAAAACATTGATCGCTATGATCACAATTTATAATACAAAAGCAATATAAGAATATATACAATATTATTGGTTATAGTGAAATAAAGCATAACATTTTAAAAGATCCATATTCGTTATGCTGATGTTTGTATAATACGACAGTAATATGTGAATTCTGAATACAGTATAATGTAGGCTAGACTACTGTATATGTATACGATATACCATAGTGTAGGCTAAGCTAATTCTTGTTTGTTATTCAATTTCTCTTTGTACTGAATTGTCATAAGTCAATCTGCATGAACCTCCACAACTAGCTGATATTAATAATTACTATACCGTATATGTATAGAGCATACTTTATAGTGTAGGCTAGGCTACCATATAGCCTATGTAGTACATGGTACTGAATACCCTAGTGTAGGCTAGGCTATATTTGAGATATATTTTTTCCAACAAACAATGGGTTTTTTAGAACCTAACCCCCATCGTAAGTAGGATAATATCTGTGTATAAGCATTTTCAGAATTTTTTTTTGTGTTTGAACTATCAAAATAGGTAGTTCTAAGTTTTTAGAAGGGTTTTAAGCATTCACAGATTTTAGCTATTTGGGGCAGGGGTGTGGTAGTGGTACGCATCCCCTGCGAATACTGGGTGTTTATTGTACCCTTACTATACAGTATAAAGCAACAGTGCTATCACTGATTATGGAGTCAAACCTAGGAACAAATTCCTGGAGTTCAAAAGCCCTCCAGGTCGAGGGGGACCAATTTTGCTACTTGACAGACTTTCCTGAGCTGAATAAAATTAATAAAAATATTTCGTACCTGCTAGAGAAACCCAGCAAGTACAACGGTGCTGTGAAATGGCGGTCCAGTTACACCGAAGTGGATGACTTCTCACCCTTAGTGAATTACATGAGAGGTATCAGATGGTGAACAAACAAATGCATGCATGAGACTGAGGCTTTCCTGTCTGGGTCTGTGACGGTAGACAGCGAATGATCAAACAAACTCACACTGGCCAAAGCTATTCTGGCTGTGCTTGTAAGGCATCCCCATAGGAAATGACACACTGTGGGCTCACCTCTTCTCTATCTCTCTTGTACATTTTGAGTTTTCTGTAAAAGAAAACTATTGTCCTGGCTTTGTCTGTCCATCCGCACTTTTTCTGTCTGCCCTCAGATCTTAAAAACTACTGAGGCTAGAGGGCTGCAAATTGGTATGTTGATCATCCACCCTTCAATCATCAAACATACCAAAATGCAGCCCTCTAGCTTCAGTAGTTTTTACTTTATTCAAGGTTAAATTTAGACGTGCGTCTGGTAACGATGTAGGATAGGCCACCACCAGGCCTTGGTTACAGTTTCAAGGGCCGTGGCTCATACCGAGACCACTGAAAGATAGATCTATTTTCAGTAGCCTTGATTATACGCTGTACGGAAAAACCCTGATTACGCTGAAGAAACTTTGGCGCATTTTTTACTTGTTTATACTGATATTACTTAATGCAGTCCAGTACTGTACTACATATAGTACAATAGTTTTCAGTATGTGTGCACATGTACAAGGCATATGCATACACTTGCATCGTGTTAGGATATATGTGTGTGCAAACAATGTGTTTGTCATTATTTCATAAATAATTTGCAGTTATTTACGAATTAAGACACAATTTTTATCTTTTTTGTACTGTAAACATAAGTACTGTAGGTAGTGATACATACATGTATTTTTATAGGCAATTCATTTTGCAAATACTGTATATCTCTGAAATCGAATGACAAGTAAATAAATATTTTAAATTGAATGATAATTACAAAATACCAATTAGGACAGGATATTAGGTAATTTATAAGAAAATGGGATACCATAAGCTATGAGAGTTGACCCTGGGGTACCCTAAATATATATGTACAGGTATACATATGCCAGTTTCTTACTTTGCGGATTACATTACTTACCACAACACTGGTAACGTCTGTTGAGGTATAACAGTATCCAAAACCATGCGTACAAAAACCTCCCTCTGAAAAAAAATATTACCACTCCTATAAAAGTGAACTTACCAGTGAGAATGAAGTGTCATAGACAGTGCAAGGAAATACTCCACAGCTGGAGACGGGAATGCCACTGCTAATGGTATTGCACCCATCAAGATTCCAGACAATATACGTTCTGCTGTCCAGTGCAACACATGGTCATGACCAGCCTGCTCTATTTCTGGGGCTGCACTCTTCTTAGCTGAGATACTAATGAATTTTGCCTGGAAAACAAAAACATAATGTTATGGAAATAATTCTTTAGCCACATCAAAAAAAATTTGCATGAACTGATGATTACAACTTTAACCATGATCCTCTTGCTGTAATCTTTTAGAGCAGCAAGTACAAACCATCATTCCTGATTAGTTTGCATTATTTACCCTCACTACTGGCTGTCACGATTTACAACACACTACTCAGCAATCACAGCCTCATGATCCAATTTAGTGTTCATCTGACAACTGACAGCAAGCAATTGATAAACATTTGATGGAAGTGCTAGTACAGCTGGTGGCAAAAGAGGAGGGAGACTTCTTTTTGTACAGCACAAGTTCCTTTAAAATTAAACCACCATTAGCTTTCTCCTGTTACCATTTAGTACAGTATTAAATTTTATTTTCCTTTGTTATTCTTTTAAAATATACCATTTTGTTATTCTTTTAAAATATACCAAGTTTGTCAATAAAACCATGAAATTCTTCCCCACATATATACGAACAAAGATTTTTGTGATATTCCCAAAAATAAAAAAAAAACATTAAATATTGTACTGTACTGGAGTTCAGTTTAGTAGGAAATAATCACCTTCACGTTTCAGTGGAGAACACTGATAGGCCTGGACTCTGGCCTACTCCCTAAATGACCAAGTACAACTGCTGTCAAGTATTTTGGTACACTTCGTGCTGAGCTAAGGATAAGGAAACAACTGGGAACTCCACATTATTATTATTATTAAAACAGTTTAACCAGACCACTGAGCTGACTATCAGCTCTCATAGGGCTGGCATGAAGGATTTGGATGTAATGCCAGGTCCAAGCCAGAGGCCTAGCACTGGGACCTAATAGGTCATTCGGTATGGTGATGAATGAATGAAAATTAAATTAAAAACTGCACTAAGGCATATGCTCCCATACTGGAACACACACACACACACACTGAATACATTTATACTCATGTTTTCGTATATAATCGCAAAAAGGGATATTAAAATTCAGAATAAGTTAAGCGACATTTTAAAATTTTGTTGTTTTAAAATTCAGACGCCCTAAGGGTTTCATATTTTTATTATTAACTTATTTTTATATTTTTTTTAATTAAATCACAGTTCCTCATGAACATTAAAATTGGAATTACTAAAAATATAGAAGATTCTGACAAAATTTCCTTCATTGAACTACTTTCAAAATTTGATAGTCGTTGGTTATATTTTGGACATTCACACAAAAAATGCTTGACTGTTATCAACATGTTGCACGCTGGGTATTCGGGAGGAGGGCCATGTGGACTGTTCATTAACCCTTAAACGCCGAGCCTCTATTTACAAAAACGTCTCCCGTATGCCGGTGGCGTTCGGGATTTAACGCCGAAGCGGAAAAAAAGTTTTTTTTCAAAAAATCACAGCACGCTTAGTTTTTAAGATTAAGAGTTCATTTTTGGCTCCTATTTTTTGTCATTGCCTGAAGTTTAGTATGCAACCATCAGAATGAAAAAAAAATATCATTATCATATATAAATATTGAAATATATGACAGCGCAAAAAAAATTTTTCATATATAATTTTATACAAATCACGCTGTGAGCAAAACGGTTAAAGCTAACGGGTTATTTTTTTTCTTTGTATTGTACACTAAATTGCAATGATTTTGGTATATAACAAATTGTAAAACGATCAAAGCAACACAGAGAAAATATTATCACAAAATGATGCATGAATTCGTAACGCGCGGACGTAAAAATTTTTTTTTTTTTAAATTCACCATAAATCGAAATATTGTGCTAGAGACTTCCCGTTTGTTGAAAAATGAAGCTAATTGATTGAATATTACTAGACTGTAAGTGTTTTTGCTTACAATTGCAGTTTTCGACCATTTCGGTCAAGTTAAAGTTGACCGAAAGTCGAATTTTTTCTATTTATCGTGATTTATATGAAAATATTTCAAAACTGATAAAAGATACAACCATGAGTTATTTTCTGTTGTATTGTACATGAAATTGCGCACATTTTCATATATAAAAGTTTATGTAACGAGTAATATAAAACGGTGCAAACATTACGACAATGTGACGAAAGAATTTCTGAGATGTTCGGCCGAGTTACCGCGCGGATGTAAGGAAAATGTTTTTTTCAAAAATTCACCATAAATCGAAATATTGTGCTAGAGACTTCCAATTTATTGCAAAATGAAGGTAAATGATTGAATATTACTAGAATGTAAGAGTTTTAGCTTACAATTGCGTTTTTCGACCATTTCGGTTGAGTTAAAGTTGACCGGTTGAAATTTTGGCAGTTATCGTGATTTATGTGAAAATATTTCAAAACTGATAAAAGCTACAACCATGAGCTATGTTCTGTTGTATTCTACATGAAATTGCACACATTTTCACATATAAAAGTTTATGTAACGACTAATGAAAAATGATGCAAACATTACGACAACGTGACGAAAGAATTTCTGAGATGTTCGGCCGAGTTACCACGCGCAGACGTAAGGAAAAAGTTTTTTTTTTCAGAAATTCACCATAAATCGAAATGCTGTGCTAGAGACTTCCAGCTTGTTGCAAAATGAAGGTACATGATTGAATATTACTAGAAAGTAAGAGTTTTAGCTTATAATTGCGTTTTTTTACCATTTCGGTCGAGTTAAAGTTGACCGAAGGTTGAAATTTTGGCAGTTATCGTGATTTATATGAAAATATTTCAAAACTGATAAAAGCTACAACCATGAGTTATTTTCTGTTGTATTCTACATGAAATTGCGCACATTTCCATGTATAAAACTTTATGTAACGACTAATATAAAACGGTGCAAACATTACGACAACGTGACAAAAGAATTTCTGGCGCGGACGTAAGGAAAAAGTTTTTTTCAAAAATTCACCATAAATCGAAATATTGTGCTAGAGACTTCCAATTTGTTGCCAAATAAAGGTAAATGATTGAATATTACTAGAATGTAAGAGTTTTAGCTTAAAATTGCGTTTTTTTACCATTTCGGTCGAGTCAAAGTTGACCGAAGGTTGAAATTTTGGCAGTTATCGTGGTTTATATGAAAATATTTCCAAACTGATAAAAGCTACAACCATGGGTTGTATTTTGCTGTATTTTACATGAAATTGCGCACATTTTCATATATAAAACTTAATGTAACCGCTAATATAAAACAGTGCAAAAATTACGACAAAATGATGAAGGAATTTCTGAAATTTTCGGCCGGGTTACCGCGCGGGCGTAAGGAAAAAGTTTTTTTCAAAAATTCACCATTAATCGAAATATTGTGCTAGAGACTTCCAATTTGTTGCAAAATGAAGGTACATGATTGAATATTACTAGAATGTAAGAGTTTTAGCTTACAATTGCGTTTTTCGACCATTTCGGTCGAGTCAAAGTTGACCGAAGGTTGAAATTTTTTGTAGTCGACGTACGGTACGTCCACTTGGCACCCAACAGACAATTTTAGTCGACGTATGATACGTCCAGTAGGCGTTTAAGGGTTAAATGTCCATGTGTCAAACAGGTATGGCCTATTCAAAGACGTGTCAGAATTACTCCTATATCTCTCTCTCTCTATGATGAACTCCATTTTCCAACACTGGATTTTATCTGTTTTAATTTATTATTTTCAGGTTCTTCACTCCATATATTTTGCCATTTACTCAGAATGATTTTCTTATGTTATATATTCACAAATTAGGATGTCTACATTTGATCTTTTATGTGGACCAGTTCTTTAGCAACCTCTTTGTTTCCTTTAATCTCCACATAGACAAGGATCCAACATATTTCAATATTTTTTCCATTATCACACAACTTATGGCGTGAAAATGAAGTTTTCATAATAAAACTAATATTGTAATACTTACCTGAACACCTGAATTAGCCCTGGTCACCCACCAGCCCAAAATATATCCCCATAGCTTTTACCCACTAAGTGGGTAATTAACTGTCAGCGTTACCAACGCTTACAGGAAAATCTTGTCAAATGAGTTACCTGAAGTACCATTGGCAACACTGTTGCAAGTCCCGGCCGAGTGAGGCCGAGATCCCCAAATGCATTGTTCACTAATCAAATTGAAGTTGGGAGGAGGGTGGGAGTCATTCAGCTGTTCAGGTAAGTATTACAATATTAGTTTTATTATGAAAAATTCATATTGCAATACACTCCCTGAACACCTGAATTAGCCTGATTAACAAAATTTAGTGGAGGTGGGATCAATCTAATTCAGCCCGACCTTCCAACTGGGAAAGCAGGTAACTCAATATTCGCCTACTTTGTATAAATGAATGTATCCTCACCTGGTTATCCCACTCGGCAGGTGAGAATGTTTGTAAAGAGAGTACCCCCGACGTCAGTCTCATGTCTAGGTACTGTCTGAGTTAAGCTACTGCTCATGTGGTATTCAAACCTCCTCATGGATAGAGAGTAGCAAAATAAAAAACCAACCTACCATGTGGCTAATCACAGCCTCCCATGACTAGTGGAGAACGACGAACCTCCCATGTGGCTAATCAAGGCACTCTCACGTATGGAGGGTCTGAGTCGAGCTACCTCTCATGTGGTATTCAAACCACGTCATAGATAGAGAGTAGCAAAATGAAAAACCCACCTACCAAGTGCCTAATCACAGCCTCCCATGATTAGTGGAGAACGATGAACCTCCCATGTAGCTAATCAAAGCACTCTCATGTATGGAGGGGTAAGATGAACCTCCCATGTGGCTAATCAAAGCACTCTCATGTATGGAGGGGTACGAAGAACCTCCCATGTGGCTATTGTAGCCTCTCATGTATGGGGGTGAGGTGAAGTTGAGTGTGCAGGGTGTTCGAGTTCTTTGCCGCCCGTTGCCGACGATGTCTGCGCAGAAGAAGTTGAAGAAACCAAACCTGTCCACTGGATCTTCCTAACTTCACAGCACTAACATCAAATTTAATACCCTTACTATGAACCCCGACTAACAGAGAATCCAAAATTCCAGAGTTCCTCAGACTACATTCATTACCTAGAGTTCCCCCCACCCTTAACATTACTACGTAATTAATTATAAGATCGAGTTGGTCGTCACAAAAGGACCAAGCGAGTAACTCTTCTTCTTCGAAGAAAACTGAATGTCTTTGAGGTAGAAAGTCGTGAAAACCAACACCGACTTCCAAGTGTCCGCTTCCAAGAACCTCAGCATTAAGAGAGTACCCCCTTAGCTAAATGAACGCACCCACAATAGAAGGGTTAGCCGCTACATACGGACTAAGAGAATAACTTTCATGTAAAAAGGAAAACGATGAATCCCCCAAGTGGCTATTCAGAACCTACCCATTAAGGAGGGAATGAGGTAGAGTGCAGAGCCAATGACCCTCCGCCCTGCAGGTTGTGGCAAAGGCCGACGAGCGAAGAAGTGTCCCAGCGCCGATGAAACAACATAGGCTAGCCTACAAGAGCACCTCTTTGGACTCTCATAGGGAAACTATCAAGACTAGGATACTTAAGACGTACTAAACTTAAGTTCATGTGATTATACTATCACTGTTGCTTAAGATTCTAAAGCCTAGAAGGAATTCCTCTATCTGGATAACCTAATAACCACCGCACTACTTGAATACTACCTTAGCTAAATGAACGCACCCTAGATAATAGACTTCGCTGTTAAACGTGGACTAAGAGAATAACCTTCCGAGTCTTCGCACAAGAGGATACCACCTCAGCTAATTGAACGCACCCTATACAGGAGAATTCGCTGCTATACGCGGTGGGGCGAATTGAACGTCTCTTAAGCAAAGGAAGGAAACACAGACGGACTGCAAGTAAACTACGTCCAGAATAGGAGACTCTGAACCATTCCTTAGAAAGGAAGATGAAGTGGACATACTCCAAATGCTGTGCAGTAATGAAAAAAAAAAAAAAACTGTTAAATGCTAAATATAATGTTACATCAAATTAAATTGTGTTCAAGGGCATAAAGCTCACACAACAAGAGAATCGTGAAGTGTGCCCGCAACTGTGTTTGTGGAGTGAGCGCTTATGAACCAGGAACCAGGAACCCTTTCTCCGAAAAAGACTAATTGCATCCTTGACAGCGGACGGGAAGGATTCCGCAGTGAGACAAGAAGTGTACACAGAATCGGACGGAGTTTCTCAACCTTTGATAAATAGACTAATATTCGCATCGGACATAAAGACATCCCCGCTGATGCTGGAACCGAACACTTGCAGATAAAGAACCTTGAATGAACGAAGCAGAGTTTTAGCCTCCGACTGTCTTTGCCACGACTTCCGGAAGAAGAGAAACATTTATCATTTCCCGCTTAGGAAACCAGCCTAGGAAACTTCCCGAAGTTTGCCCACCTTTTTATCTGCAGCTAAAGCCGAAAGGAAAAAAACACCTAATCGGTTATCTTAACATTAGAACTTCCGACAAATCTCACGAGGGAGCCCGAGTCAGCAAGACCGGATATTAAACTTACGGGAACGTAATAAATCAAAGAAGATCTTACTACTAGAAATTTTCGGGAAGATGGAAAAATGTACTGCAAAGTGCTGAGCGGTAGCCAGCAATAGTCGAAAATGGAAGAATCTTGACTTTCCGAAGGAATAGGAGAAAACCAGCTATTTTGGTTATGGCAGGCCTAAAGATGGAATGACCTTCCTTATGACACAGACTTCCCCATGTCAAGCTGACCTGGTAAAGCTTACAGGTTGACTTCTCAAGCTGAAAGAAACACTGTCTAGACATAACTTTAGAGTGTCTGGACTGTCTAGTTGTTCGCTCGGCAATCGCCCGCAACTAGGTTCATCACGCAAGAGTTTGCATGATAATGGTGAAAATGTGGTTGTCTAAAAGATCTTCCGCATGAGGAGGAACACTGGAACTTCCGTAAGTAGCATTAGGAATTCCGGAAACCAAGGGTGTTAGGGCCAGCAAGGAGCTACAGTCATAGACGTTTTGATGCTCCCGCAATTCCTGATTACCTGATGAAAGAGACCAAATGGCGGAAAGCATGCACCTCTAAGTTCTAATGATCTTGTTCCCCTGAGTTCTCAGATACGACTTGGCAGTTACGATGTCGCAAAGCAGGCCCACTAATGTGTTGCGCACTAGGACTGAAAAACACCTGAAGGCTTCCTTTACAGCCCTGAGGTTCCCGAAGGTTATGACTCGTCTCATTCCCGATCCCCCAGAGGCCCAAAGCCTGGTCCTCCAAGGTTGCTCCCCAACCTTGATATGAGGCATCTGAGTACAGATGAACATTGGGAAGAGGGGAGACTAAAGACCTTCCGGATGTGAGTTGCGCTTCTTCTGACTATCACAGAAGATCCGACAAGCGAGAATCGTTCCAGATTATACCTGCATTCTCAATGTGGAAGTCCCAGTGATTCCAAAAACATACCATGCGGAGAGACAAGACCCTGGAATTAATGAGAGAGAGAGAGAGAGAGAGAGAGAGAGAGAGAGAGAGAGAGAGAGAGAGAGAGAGAGAGAGAGAGAGAGAGAGAGAGAGAGAGAGAGAGAGAGACATTAATTCTCCCTAAGAGGCTTCTCCAAGTGGGTACTGGCTGTTCCCTGGTGGACAAGAACACCTCTACTTCAACATTTTGTACCCTCAACGATGCATAATTGCCGACACTGGAGACATGAGTTAGAAGCAACAAGTTCATTATACTGGCCACATCCCCTGAACCCAGACCAGCCACACTAATCATAGCTTGCTGTGACGCTACTGCTGACGATAGCTACACGAAATTGACCATGGAGGAGATATCCTCCTCCCTAAAAGACTGTTGCAGAGCGCAAAGGCGCCCTCAACAGAACCCTCTCTGAATGTCTGGATAGTGAGGCGGAAGCTTTAAAAGAAGTCCCTCCTCTTCTGCCAAAGAACGTTGTACAGTCAGGCAAAATGTTAACCTGGTATGCCAGCCCCACTGACACCGAAGTGATGACGTGTCAGGCAGTACCGGACCGGAGGGAGTATATCCATCTTGTTTGAGAAAACCTTATCAACCTGTATACATCCACATAGAGAGGACAAGGCCTCTGGATGGCTGCAAAAGGTGTCCTCCAAGATACAAGCCTCCTTAGATGAAACTGAGACCAAACAATTGACGAAGGAACCCGAGAGAGAAGAGCCTCAACAGATACGTTGAGAGGAACCCTGACACCCGCAGAAGGGTTATCCACTACCTTGTTAAAACCCCTCCTGAATAGGAAGCAAGGTTGAATCCTGCTTACTTGACCCTATCAAAGCCACTAACCTACGTCTGCCTCCCCTAATGCCTGCCCGACACGGCCAAAGCAGACCAGGTTCTTTGATGATTGAGCAACTACTGGTTCTGTCGCATATAGCGACTTGAACATCGTTTGATTTGGTAGTGTAGGCTCCTCCGGAACCTTGGATTGAGGATAAGTGAGGATGAAGTATACCATCCGCTTGTACTCGTTCTCATAGCTGAAGGAGAACTAATATCCGGTACCGGATTCTCTTCTTCAAATGAACAATCCTTGTCCGACCGAGCCGGAGGATTGTCAGACTGGTCCAACCAAGCTGGAGGATTGTCGGACTGGTCCAACCGAGCTGGAGGATTGTCGGACTGGTCCGACCGAGCCGGAGGATTGTCGGACTGATCGGACCGAGCCGGAACAGGAAAGAGGCAGGCTGACCCCTAGCAAATGCTGAACTCGAAAACCTGGAACTCGCTACACCTGGGTGCGTGAGACAGACACCTGACGTATCAATCACGAACATACTGGAGGCACCAAAGTAGGTTGCGCAAACCCCGCACCACCCAACGGGGATGACGCAACACCTGGGCTGGCCACACCTGGGTGGACCCCGCCCACTCCTGAGAGCAAAGAGGCTGCAACACCCAAACCACTCAAATCCAGATGTATCAAAACCGCATGAGAATGGGAATCCAGAACTGAAGACCCAGAATCAACCCCGAGCCTACATGGATGCCTAGACGGAGGGATGGAGAAACCTGCCGGAAAGTTGAGAAAGAAGAAGCCGAAGGAGGGAAGAAGGAAGAAGCCACACTAGGAGTAACCACCGGAGCGCCTAATGCTGACGTTGGATAGATGGAGAAGGTCCTAATCGGACAGAACTCAAAGGAGTATCGAAGGGAAAGTTACGAGGTACCGAACCAAAGGTAACAGAAGAAGGTAAATTACCAACTATCCTTGAGAATGTAATCAATGGATAGGTTTGCTTAAAAAGCAAATGGGTGTTACAGACTAAATACACACACAAAACAAAGCCACTACAACATCTTCTAAAAACATAACAAACATCTCACACGTCTCGAACTCTCGACCTACCTGCGCAACAACTTCTCGCTGCTGGGAGAAAGGGCGTTGGGTCTGGTATGATACATGTAACATACGCTACCGGGGTCTAAGCGATGTCAGGCAGGGCAGCCGATCGAGACTACGGTCTACCCCAAAGCCAAATCAAAATTCCTTCAAAAGAAGGCATCGTGCTTACTCCATACAAAAATGGGAAAAAAGCATGTTAAAAGAAGAAGAAGAAATTTACTTTTTGTGATAAAACTATTAAAATACTCAGGTATAAGCATATTTAGAGGGTTTTTCTTATGTTTAAACTATCAAAATAGGCAGCTCTAAGTGTTTTTGGAGGGGTTTTAAGTATTCGTGGATTTTAGCTATTCACGCAGGGGGGGGGGGACCCCACGAATACGGGGGGCTGACTGTATTTTGCCGTACAGGCAGTCCCTGGTTATCGGCGGTCTCAGTTATCGGAGATCCGGTTTTACGGCGCTTGTCTAGTGACGATGATAACCGGAGTTTCGACATCGATCTCCAGTTATCGGCGCTAACCCCCACTTATGGCGGCGCTGATCCCCGGTTATCGACTCTGATCCTTGGCTATCGGCGGTGATAACCGGACATCACACCGATAACCAGGGGTCGGCGCTATTATTGCCGATTTTCAGTTATTGTCACACTTTCGGGAAAGGAAGCCCCCCCATAACCGGGGACCGCCTGTTTTTAACTCAATTCAGTTCAAAGCGCCTTTCTTGCTTCTAGTTAGCGTTAATGAATCTCTAGATACCATATTTATATGGGGCAAGGCTATTTTTCGTTATAAGAAGAGTTTTCAAGTTGAAATATAACTTAAATACTTCTCACTGTGAAATCAATTTAGCTATTTTTTTTTTAATAGATGACATTGGCTGTTTGGAGGCATGTTTGTTTTGTGTAAAAAAATCAAGGTTCCGTTCACTATTTTCACTTGATTTCATCATAATACGAGCTTTACGTATTTATCTTTTATCAGTGTGAAAACAGCAGTACTGTAATATGTGTTCTTTCATGCCCCATAGGTTTGATTAAAATACTTTCTCTCCAATTTTATTTATGGTCTAGTTTCATCCATGTTGCCAATGCACGATAATTTATAGTCATTAGCAGCTTGAACATCATTTTCTCAGCTTCAGCTACAACTTGCAGCTTAAATTTAGCTTTATACTGTATTTCCTTGTCGATCTTTTATCCATAGCAAATAAGGGTACAGTATAATGTAAAAATATATCAGTCCTATTCTACTTAATGTCAATTGTAACGTAACTACGGTACTTGTTTACTACCGCTCAATGGTTGAAATACAGGCAAAATGGCTGCTGTTATCCGATTCGGTTATCAGCAAAACAAGAGTTTCTTGTTCGGTTGTTTATAGCTCTATGCAATTACACGAGTATTACGTTACTAACAATACATTTATCATTCTCTTTTACATTTTTAACTAGAAGATGGGATAAAGAGATGGAGGAAAATAAGTTGGTCTCTCTGATTGTACGCTGCTGCCTGCGCCTGCACGAAATTTAAAAATGTTTTATAAATACTGTCGTATCAGTATTAATTGCTTACCCCATTGCAAAATAGAATTACCTTGAGGCAAATTATTGTAACCCAAGCACTATCTGGGTACCTGAGTATTTTGATAGTTTTATCACAAAAAGTGCATTTAGTCATGAAAATGATATGAAAATACAATAATTAGTGAATATTTCTGTGAAAATACCGCGAATTGGCAAATTTTCCTCGAATAATGTGTATATATTTTCCACAGAGAAAGCCCAGAATCGTGAGAATGCGAATACAGGGGGTTTACTGTAGATGTTTCTACAACCTAACAAACTCCCTTCAATAACGATAAATTACTGCATTTCGTTCAATTACGATTCATATAGTTATCCAATCTAATTTTTCCCTCAGCAAAACATATCCTGAGGGTAATAAAAGTGGATTAATGCCTATTACAGCAACTCTTACTTTGCGGGATCGTACTGAATGAATATTAAAAAATTAAAAGAACAAACCAACAACAAAACTGAGTGCATCTGCCAAACTCCTACTGCAGCCAGTGACAGAAGTAGACTGCTGGCTATGGGTGTTTGTACCTATTAGTCCCCTGGTGGGGGTTGGGGAAGTAGATGGACAGAAGAAGGATATTCACAGAAACTGAGTGTTTTCATTTTTTTATTTAAATCTGTCAAACTTCCACTGGTTAGTAAAAGCTATTAAATGGAGAGGTAAGAATAATTTTAAAAATCTTGTGTAATGAAGCAAAAACTAAACCGTCGCCCTGCCAATTGACCATCTACTTATAGATCTTGAACCAAGAGCAATGGAAGGTGGAGCACTAGAAAAGACAAGAGCGAAAAATCTGGGTGGAGGAAGAGGTGGAAATAGTAACTTGGATGAGAGGGAGTCGAAGAGAGAATCTCAATATTAGTAGTTTTAAATCCTGACCTAACAAGTTGCTTACGCAATCTATTGGACTCCCTATGACTGTGATATAGTCACTATCCAACTTACAAACAAGTTAACGTTCTGGAAGGTTGTTTGTATCTTGCACTGTTTGTAAGATGGTTTTAAATATGTAGGGCATAATTTTTTTTTATGTTTACATTCCCAAGTTAACTTAGGAGCCATAGATTATATCATGTTCACTGTATTTTGAAATCATGCAGTATTTTAAAGAATTACTTTGGATGTCAGAGAGGTAAAAAGAAGACAATAAAATTTTGGTTCATGCAACATTCAAAATTTAGTATTTTTTCATGCTTTGAAAGTTATGAACTTGGAGAAAATTTCGCAGGAGCAGCATCTGGCATTGGAGGTTCACAAAGTGAACATGCCATCTATTGACACACATACTGTACATACTACATACTAAATGTTTCATATGGGGAGAGGAAATGTAGAAAATGGGAATTCATCAACAAAGATTGAAATTGGGAAGTTAGAATAAGTAGGAATATTTTACAAGTGTGAACGAGCATTCTCGTGATTGTAAGAGGAATATATTGTAGTTAATCATGAGAATACTTGGGATAATCAGAGAAGGGGTTAAAGGAACAGGTTCTTTTCTTTGAAAAAATTCTTACTAGCAGAATAGGTGAACAGAGCAAAATTTGAACTTATGGGTAGCAAAGGGGAGTGCTCCAAACACAATTTTAACTTGTGACCCTGTCTGTTCATACCTCTGAATTTTCATAATATGAATGTCTGGAAGCAGAGTGGTGACTTTAACATAAGCACACATTTCCTCTTAGTCCAAGATATACTCTCATTACACCTGTCAACTACATCACATTCCATAAAAACATATGACTATAATGGCTCAAGGAATTCATCCTATTAAGACAACTGTCAGTAAGCATAAATTTCCAGACCTATCCCTAATACTGTGGGTGGTTGACCTCTCATGTGGTTGGAAAAAAAAGAAAGAAATGCAACTACTTTACCAAGGGAAAACAGCCAAAAGACACACATCTGAAATAGTGCTTCCATTTACAATGGATGCAAAAGTTTTTCTGAATATTAGGTGAACATTCCAGTCTCACCTGGTGGGGGGTAAGTGAATTAGACAGCAACTTCATAAGGAATCTTGGCCAATTATTTTTTTAATTTTTCACATTTGTCAAACTCACACAGGTGAAAGTTTTAGTAGCTGTTTTAACAATTGGTAAGATTCATTGCAAATAGACTTTCTATTGTCAATCAAATAGACTGTTTTGTAAAATGTTCAGACTTAAAATGCATTCATCACAAATAACTTACACCTATGAGTAAGCCCATAAAAATTTTGACTTGTTTTAACCAGGATATACACATGTAATATTATATATTACTCTCTTTGTTACAAAAACAAAAAAAAATATTGTCTTACCTTATAAGGTATTAGCACATGTGATGCCAGCTTGGTAGCAGGAAGCACAAACCTAGGAGGGACTTTGTGAATACCATTCATTCGTAGCACTCCATAGCTACTGTTGATGGTACCTGAAAGATCAAATATCACAATTTTTAAAAGTAAATTGTATTTTTCCTAACTATACAAACCTGAGGTCCTTTACATTAGGAATTACTTACAGCGAAGTTGGAAACAGCCGTTAAACTCTTGAACAAGATGGCTAAGCAGTAACTACCGACAGGTAGGCGGGAATACCTGCCTGCCCGGATGTAAACATTCCAGATTGAGGGGTAGCATGAGGCAGGCATAAAAACGTAATGTAAAGGACCTCAGGTTTGTATAGTTAGGAAAGATATAATTTACTTTTAAAAATTGTGATTTGTTCCTACACGATATACAAACCATCGGTCCTTTACATTAGGAAGACTCACTGGTTGGAGGGAGGAATCTGAGTGAGTCTCTTTGAACTGATTGTAGTTCTGCACACCTAGGCTACTCCACCTGGTCAAAAACCATGCCTCTGATATATTGATTGGAACGTAAGAATTGCAAGATCAAATGTAAGACATCTGGACCTTTTCGAATGAGTGACGAACTATAACTCATGTGAAAAAGGCTGGGAAGAATCTAAAGAGTTGGAGGCAGCAAGGAAAAGACCTGAAATAAGGTTTCCTTATTGCCCGAGTCTCCTTCCTCCCCTTGCTAGAGGAAGGAGCAGGATTGCTTCTATGATTCTAAAAAGAAAAATAGAACGGGTGCTTGATGTGGTCTTACCGCATCAGAAGCCAGTTCCAGCAAGTGTTGGTTCGAGTCCCATTCCTATCCTGAAGGAAGAGAAGTATGAGGACGAGGAAGGAGGAGGAGAAGAGGCCAGTCACTCTCGGAATCCTTCTCATTTCCAGAACCAACACCTTATGCAAGATGCTACCTGTCCTCTTGAAGGAGCTGGTTAAGAAAACACAACTTGTTGAGCAGTTACCACAGGACCAAGGAAAAAAGGTTCCAAGGGCCTGTGGGCAAGACCGGAGATAGAAGAAAAGGGTGTGGTCTATGAGACCACAATTGCTTCCACACCAACAGAGACTTCTGGAATGCAAGGGATAGACCAAGCCAATGACTTCGTAAGCTCTCAGGTGGACTGTACAGGTATCGTCATCGGCAGCTGCAGAGTAAACCCTTCCGATCGCTTACGAAGCCAATAGAAAGATGTGTTCTTAGGCACTTCTTTCTTGGGAGAGATAGTACTAGCGAAAACACTGACGACATCCAGGTTAGGAATGTCGAGCCTTTTCAGAAAGTACTGCAGCTCCCTAACAGGACAAAGTAACAACTGATCAGGATCATCGATACACAGTCCAAGGAGGACGGGATCAATAAGGACTCAAACCTGGCAAAGATGCTGACAGATTCAGAATCCGCTAAGACATCCGAGAAGGAGCTGAGGTATTGATCCTCTTCACCTGTTCGTCTCGTCCATCTTCTATGCCAAGGCCGGAGCAAGATGAGAGATGGTCTAAGTGGGCAGATCTCTGTCCTGCCCTCTTAGGTATGAAGGAGTGGGAAAACTACAGACTTTTGTTGTGCTCGGAGGCAAACAAAAAGACAATAGGGATACCTTAGTCGAGCAGTCTCTTCATGAAGAAAAGAATGGAGATCGCACTGTCCTGGTCACTCGAACCCGAGGCCGAGCTCGCCTGCCAGTACATTCTCTCAGGAATGTACCTGGCTAACAGAACTATCGAGTGTGCTATAGGACACTCGAGTACCTGCAATGTCAACAGATGAAACAGGAGGAAAAAATGCTCTCCTCTTGTTTGTTGATGTATGCCACTACTGAGGTACTGTTGTTCAGAAAAACCGCTAAGTGTCGGGAACCCCATCTTGAAATTCTCAGAAGGCCAAAAAGCTGCCTGAGTTTCAGGAGAGCGCCTATTCCTCGATCGGTGTATCCATGAGTATATGCATAATGCAAGGAGAATATGGAAGAATATTCGAAGGTTCCTTGTCAGTCAAGCATTAGCCTAAATCTTTCGCCATCCTTTGAAGGGGAAAGAAGGATGGAGGACTGGAAGCAACCTCCTTCATTCTCCATGTCGAGAATGAAGGCAAAGCTGACCCGTGGGGAAGCTTCTACAAGATGACAAGATACCACGACGATTAGCTCTAGCTGAGCTGGCACTTCCTGAATTGAGAACATGGGAGAGGCGGCGGGACGGAAGTTTGATGAAAAGAATTGCCAAGATCCCCAGGGAAGTAGATACTTCTAATGAAGGAATTCATTCCCAGGTCTCGGCAATGTCGTTGTCAGGTCCAGAGACTCAACAAGTATCGCTTCATCCAGGCATCTGCAGTAGGAGAACTTCTGCACGGTCGGTACTTCTTCCTCTCTTTCCTTCTGGCCCCCCTTCAGTATGGAAAAGAGGGTGGAAAGAGACAAGTATGCGACAACAGTCTCACAGGCGAGCGCCTATTCCTCGATCGGTGTATCCATGAGTATATGCATAATGCAAGGATAATATGGAAGAATATTCGAAGGTTCCTTGTCAGTCAAGCATTAGCCTAAATCTTTCGCCATCCTTCGAAGGGGAAAGAAGGATGGAGGACTGGAAGCAACCTCCTTCATTCTCCATGTCGAGAATGAGGGCAAAGCTGACCCGTGGGGAAGCTTCTACAAGATGACAGGATACCACGACGATTAGCTCTAGCTGAGCTGGCACTTCCTGAATCGAGAACATGGGAGAGGAGGCGGGACGGAAGTTTGATGACAAGAACTGCCAAGATCCCCAGGGAAGTAGATACTGTACTTCTAATGAAGGAATTCATTCCCAGGGCTCGGCAATGTCGCTGTCAGGTCCAGAGACTCAACAAGTATCACTTCATCCAGGCATCTGCAGTAGGAGAACTTCTGCATGGTCGGTACTTCTTCCTCTCTTTCCTTCTGGCCCCCCTTCAGTATGGGAAAGTGGGTGGAAAGAGATGCAAGTATGCACACTTTCCCAGAAGGGAAGAAGAGGGCTGTATATTTCTGCGATCTCCTTTCGAAGCCTGGACTTCTCTTCAGGAGTCAAGGAGGACTGGCTTGACCTTAAGGTCGAGCCAATATGAAGAGGACCCAAGGGTTTTGGCCATTGTCCAAAGGATAAGGCAGTACCTTGGCTTGTTCCTTGATTACCACAGTATCTGGCAAATCTCTGGAAGAAAAAGGCAGAACCGAGTAAAGGTCCGTTCCTAAGGGTCGAGCTGACTCATGATTTACGAAACTAGAAATCAGAATTAGGACAAAGTCCTTCTTCTTAGCCCCAAAATTGCCCACAGGTTACCTCCTGGTGTAGGAAGACCCACTCCTGGACAGGACCAGTGTGATGCCTAGGCCGAGTTAGGCACACACAAATGTTATATTTAGTATTAGTTCTAGGTCTAGGTATAGCCAAAGAAATTAGGAGTAAGTGTGGAATAGGTATTTCACCACTTAATGGCATGGTCACGGTAATCTAACAGCATGCAAAACACATGTCATATTTAGACTTACCAGTCTTAATCCATCATATAAGGATCTGTAAAAGTAATGGTAGGTTTATGGGAAAATCGTAGGTAATGTTAGTAAGGATAGGATGTTGTTGGGAATTGAGATGGGATAGGATTAAAACCCACATTAAAGGACACCATTTTAAGTTACATGATCGGAAGCCCGCGTTCCTAGACAGAGAGTGAAAGGGAGCTGAGAGAGCAGTATCCTATTTTACTATCCACTCCCTAGAGTTAGGTAATGTTTAGGTAATGTTTCTCTTAAGACAATAATAGCATTGGTTTTAGTAACTAGAATTAATAATAGTAATTAGGAACTAAAATTATACTTACTTATTATTTATTTACACTTATTTATAATAGTATACTACTCCATTACACCCAGTCTCCCGAAGGCAGTGTTCTCTCCAGGAATGGTCACATCTGAGAAGAGAATGCCTTAAAAAAGTGAAGGATCGTGGATCCATTAGGAGACTGCCTGGAGGAAACAAAGAGTTGTCCTCCAAGATCGCCACCTATTGTTGCGGAAGAGAGTATCCTTCATGGTAAGGAGAAGCAGAGAGAGATCTCAGTCTGGACAAAGCAGTCAGAACAACCTGCCGTCGGCAAGACCCCTCTAAGGCAAGAAGAATCATACTCTGTCGAGGCAGGGGAGGAGCTTGGTGTCTTGACCTGAATGAACTCCTTATCCGAAGAAAAGGTATTCATCTGGTTGAGAAAGCTCTTGCAAGCAAGGACCATGGTGGCCCCATCGAAACTCTTGGTTCCTTTGGAAACTGCAAGGGTTGCGAGTGAAGAAGACTATTCATAGGGAGAGCTGTGGTCCTGTCCCGGAGATCTTCGCGCTGACGAATCGGCGCGAATTTCTCCAAGAAACGAGGGTGATTGCAACTAGAAGAGGAAGACCCTTGATGCTTCCAAAACGTGAAACTCCCGTACCTCTCTTCCTGGAGGGAGACCTTGGCAGATCCCAAGAATCCTCCTCGGCTACGATCCAGGACTTATTCCGAAAGTATATTCTGGCAGCCGAACTCCGAAGAAAGAGAAATTTATTGGAGTTCTCTCTGTCTGTCTCACACCTCCCAGAACAACCAAGAGGAAAAGAGAACAGGTGAGGAGAAAGAGCACTCCTACCTGTCTTGCCAGGGAGGCCAGCAGGAGAGGCAGACCATGAGCAGTAATCAACCGAAGGTGACGACTGCAGCATGGCGGAGGAAGAGTGCTTGTGCCATGGCAAAGTGCTTTCCTGGAACAGTGTCGAGAACCTGATTCAGAAAAACCGAATGGGCCAAGCCGATCATGTGAACGCAATCTGGACTGGGTAGAAGCAGTGGACTGGAAAGCAAGCGGAGCCAGTCATGCGAATGTGATCAGGGCTGGGTGGGGAGAGCAAGCCGAGCCAAAGACAAGCAAGCCGATCACATTGGAATTCGTTTGCCGTGAACTAGCACCGACTTCCCGAACTCTGAACTCCTTAGAGGCTGAAGTCCCTCGAGAAGAAGGTTTAAAGGGGGATTCTGTGTCTGCTGCCCCGCATGCTCGAACCCTAAGATCCAAGACACGAGGATGGGACCGGGCCAAGCAACTGAAGCAGCTGGCAGGTAGTGTCAAGACACCTGAGTGTCCTGGCACCCTATCTTGTTCTGTGCCTCTTGCCAGGTGAGTGCTCTTGAAAGAACAATCATCGGGGGCGGTTCCTTTTGGCTTCCTAATAAATCAAAATGGGCAAGGCACAGAACAAGTCTTAGATGGAGACTTCTCAGGACTAGCAACTGTGTGCTTGTGGCCCCAGAAACGTGAGACCCCAGAGGAGATTGCAAATCGGTTCCTGCCCAAGGGCGGGAAGAGCCAATGAGAGGAAAATGCCTCCCTGGAGAGAGGCAGTCCCTTAGAAGTCCCACAGAACTCCTGAAGGGAACCTCTTCCTTGCTTCTTCAGGCGTTCTAACCGTCGGGATCGAGACACGAAGTTGGGAACCTGACCAAGCACTGGTAAGCGCTCAGGGAGCGCTTGTAGTGTTGGCAGGAAGAGCTGAGACACCCGGGTGCCTTGGCTTTTCCTCTCGCACTGCTCCTGAACTGGAACAGGGAGAGTACTCTCCAGTACCAGTTTGGGATACTCGATATTCCACAGAATCTCGAGCACTCGGAGTGGCTCAAGAAAGACCGTCTGAAGCAGCACCCGTCTTAGAGATGGAACCTCTAGGACTGGTGATGGGAGCGCAAACCGAGGTCTGTGCGCCCACGGTTCCTGAAACACAAAACCCAGGGGTATTCGAATCGGTTCCCATACCTGAAGGTCGGGAAGAGCCGACAAGAGAACCACTGCCTTCTTGGAAGGAAGCAGTACCTAGACATCCATTAAAGGACACCAAGCGGGGGGGGGGGGGGGGGGGGGGGGGAGGAAGCAGCCTTCCTCTCCTTCAGCTGACGGGGACCTATCCAATTTCCTGGGACCCCCTCAAACTTTGGAAGAGGAAGGAAAGAAGCAGCAGAAGACGAAGTCAAAGATAAAGCAGAAGAGGAAGGCAGCTACCTCCCACAGGGTGATTTCCTTAGCTTCCACTCTGATATCTTCTACATGATGGTGGACACAAAGCATTGAAACCTTCAGGGCAGCTAGGCAGGAACACAACAGAAGCGGCCCAGGGCACGAACACCAGGAGCAGCAACAGGCGCGATTAGGACAGCTGAGGCAGGAACTAAGGGAGCGGTCTGGATGGCAGAAGCTACAGCAACAGCCAGGAGTAGCAACAGATGCGATCAGGAGAGCCGAGACAGAGATATGAGAGCAGTCCGGACGGCAGAAGCTACAGGAACATAATTAGCAGTGACAGGAGCAATCAGGGTTACTGTGGCAGAAGACCAGGAGGAGCTGCCCAGTGACTGGTCGCCGAGGCAACAGGAGCAATCAAAACAGGAGGCATAGCAGGACTAGGCAGGACCAGACCAGATATACCAGAGGCAGTGCCACAGCATACATGAGAGCCAGCGAATGATAGCAATCGATCCACATTGATGTGGCACAGTGTTACGATGTGGACCTATGCCATCCCAACAAGGTACTGCAGTCTATCCTGAAGCAATCACCGTAAGAGCATCAGGAAATCCTTCAGGCTAAGAAATTCAAGACTGAAATATCTAGCCAACTACTGCTGTGCCTACGGTGCTCACTGTTAACCAGAAAGAAAAAAAAGCAAAGATGATTAGTAGAGGGATACTCCTCTCGCTCCGAGGGGAACCGCCCTACGAAGCAAGAGGAGGCCCTGAGAAGAGGTCACCCGACCACCCTCCCCTCGTGATCTTTGCCCAATGAGTGAGCGAAGAGGGCGAAGGAGAGACAGAAGCAGCTAAGGGAGAGAGGCAAGAAAGAAGGAAAGGCTACCAAGGGTGCAGTGGAAGCGATACTCACCGACAACCATCCTCCAAAGTTGCTCCCCCCACAATGCCGTAGAAAAGGGAAGCAGTCATGCCCTTGAACACAGAGGGCATGGCCCCATGAAGGGGAGCAAACTTGTTACGCCCCAGTCAATGAAAGGGGAGCGAAATATTACACCCCTGGCCCCCAATCCCAAGACACAGACACTGGGGAATGACGGCCTACGTAAGGCTATCACAAATCACAGGTTTTTATAGGCAGTCCCCGGGTTATGACGGGTCCGGCTTATGAAGTTCCGAGGTTATGATGCTTTTCAAGTATATTCATCTGAAATTATTTCCCGGTTTACGACACATGTTCCGGGGGTTATGACACTTACGACACTTACGACGCCGATCCGACGGAAGAAATATGGCTACAAAACGGCAGAATAATAAAAATTTTGAGTTTTTTTATGAAAAATTCAATAAAAATGACTTTTTTAATAAAATAAAATTTCATATATACTTACCCAGTAAATACATAGCTATTAGTTTCTTTACCCAGCAGCTCAAAATTTTGAAATTGCAAGTCATGCTAGTTTGTTTTACTTAAGGCGACGTGCACTGCCCACTTTTGGGTGTAAGGAAAGGTACAACATAGCAATGAGCTTCAATTTGTTTATGCCCTTATGTCCAAGTGAGGGGAGGTGGGTGGGCTCCGATTATGTAATTACTGGGTAAGTATAATATATAAAACTTTATTATAAAAATGTCATTTTTATATAAGTAACTTACCCAGTACTGTAATTACATAGCTGATTCCCACATTGAATGGAGGTGGGAATTTTGAACATATCTACCCCAAAAGATTATTAATAGTAATGAGTTTGAGAATAGAAATTTGCTAACACTGAATCAATGTTGTTGAACCTTACCTGATAAGAGAGCTGCTACATGTAGATAATGCCCCTGGTTGGCGCTCATCTTATCCAGCAGAGGCGAGGCAGTAAAGCCTTGAGGGCCTACGACTACAGTGGGTTCTTTGTAGCGACTGATTAATTTCTGAGGACTAGCAAAGTACAACAAGATGCCCATGCCAAGGGTGCAGTACCACACACAATAACCAGAGTAAACAGTCACCATAACCACCAAAAATGAAGTTTTCATAATAAAACTAATACTGTAATACTTACCTGAACACCTGAATTAGCCCTGGTCACCTACCAGCCCGAACTACATCCCCGCAGCTTTTACCCACTAAGTGGGTAACTAACTGTCAGCATTACCAACGCTTACAGGAAAATCTTGTCAAATGAGTTACCTGAAGTACCGTTGGCAACACTGCTGCAAGTCCCTGCCGAGTGAGGCCCAGATCCCCAATTGCGTTATCCACTACTCAAATTGAAGTGGGGAGGGTGGGAATCATTCAGGTGTTCAACAGGTAAGTATTACAATATTAGTTTTATTAAGAAAACTTCATATTGCAATACACTCCCTGAACACCTGAATTAGCCTGATTAACAAAATTTAGTGGAGGTGGGATCAATCTAATTCAGTCAGACCTGCCAACAGGGAAAGCAGGTAACTCATTATTTGCCTAATCTGTAAAAATGAATGTATCCTCACCTAGTTATCCCACTTGGCAGGTGAGAATGTCTGTAGAGAGAGTACCCCTGACGTCTGTCTCATGTCTAGGTACTGTCTGAGTCGAGCTACCTCTCATGGTATTCAAACCTCCTCATGGATAGAGAGCAGCAAAAAATTTAAAAAACCAACCTACCATGTGGCTAATCACAGCCTTCCATGATTAGTGGAGAATGATGGACCTCCCATGTGGCTAATCAAAGCACTCTCATTTATGGAGGGGTACGATGAACCTCCCATGTGGCTAATCAAAGCGCTCTCATGTGTGGAGGGTACGAAGAACCTCCCATGTGGCTATTGTAGCCTCTCATGTATGGAGGAGAAGTTAAGTGTGCAGGATCTTCGAGTTTTTCACAGCCCGTTGGCGCCGATGTCTGCGCAGAAGAGGTTGAAGAAACCACACCTGTCCACTGGATCTGCCTATCTTCACAGTACTAACATCAAACTTAATACTCTCACTATGAACCCCGACTAACAGAGAATCCAAAATTCCAAATTTCCTCAGACTACATTCATTACCTAGAGTTCCCCCCACCCTTAACATTACTATGTAATTATAAGATCGAGTTGGTCGTCACAAAGGGACCACGTGAGTAACTCTTCTTTGAAGAAAACTTAATGTCTTTGAGGTAGAAAATCGTGAAAACCGACACCGACTTCCAAGAGGCCGCCTCCAAGAACCTCCGCACTAAGAGAGTACCCCCTTAGCTAAATGAACGCACCCACGATAGAAGGGTTAGCAGCTACACATGGACTAAGAGAATAACTTTCATGTAAAAAGGAGAACGATGCATCTCCCAAGTGGCTATTCAGAGCCTACCCATTAAGGAGGGAATGAGGCAGTGTGCCGAGCCGATGACCCTCTACCCTGCAGGTTGCGGCAAAGGCTGACGAGCGAAGAAGTATCCCAGCGCCGACGAAACAACCTACACTAACCTACGAGAGCACCTCTTTGGACTCTCGTAGGGAAACCATCAAAGACTAGGATACTTAAGACGCACTAAACTTAAGTTCATGTGATTATACTATCACTGTTGCTTAAGATTCTAAAGCCTAGAAGGAATTCCTCTATCTCGTTAACCTAATAACCACCACGCTACACGAATACTACCTTAGCTAAATGAGCGCACCCTAGATAATAGACTTTGCTGTTAAACGTGGACTAAGTGAATAACCTTCCGAGTCTTCGCACTAAGAGAATACCACCTCAGCTAATTGAATGCACCCTAGGTAGCTGAATTCGCCGCTATACACGGTGGGGCGAATTGAACGCCTCTTAAGTAAAGGAAGAAAACACAGACGGACTCACAAGTAAACTACCTCCAGAATAGAAGACTCTGAACCATCCCTTAGAAAGGAAGATGAAGCGGACATACTCCGGATGCTGTGCAGTAATGACAAAAGTGTTAAATGCTAAATATAATGTCACGTCAAATTAAATTGTGTTCAAGGGCATAAACCTCGCACCACACGAGAATCGTGAAGTGTGCCTGCAACTGTGTTTGTGTAGTGAGCGCTTATGAACCAGAAACCAGAACGTAAGAGTTTTAGCTTACAATTGCGTTTTTCGACCATTTCGGTCGAGTCAAAGTTGACTGAAGGTTAAAATTTTGGCACTTATCGTGATTTATATGAAAATATTTCAAAACTGATAAAAGCTACAACCATGAGTTATTTTTTGTTGTATTGTACATGAAATTGCACACATTTTCATATATAAAACTTTATGTAACGACTAATATAAAATGGTGCAAAAATTACTGAGATGTTCGGCCGAGTTACGGCACGCAGACGTAGGGAAATTTTTTTCAAAAATTCACCATAAATTGAAATACTGTGCTAGAGACTTCCAATTTGTTGCAAAATGAAGGTAAATGATTGAATATTACTACAATGTAAGAGTTTTAGCTTACAATTGCGTTTTTCAACCATTTCAGTCGAGTCAAAGTTGAACGAAGGTTGAAATTTTGGCACTTATCGTGATTTATATGAAAATATATTTCCAAACTGATAGAAGCTACAACCATGGGTTGTTTTTTGCTGTATTTTACATGAAATTGCGCACATTTTCATATATAAAACTTTATGTAATGGCTAATATAAAACGGTGCAAACATTACGACAAAATGACGAAAAAATTTCTGAAATTTTCGGCCGAGTTACCGCGCGGACGTAAGGAGAGTTTTTTTTCAAAAATTCACCATAAATCGAAATATTGTGCTAGAGACTTCCAATTTGTTTCAAAATGAAGGTAAATGATTGAATATTACTAGAATGTAAGAGTTTTAGCTTACAATTGCGTTTTTCGACCATTTCGGTCGAGTCAAAGTTGACCAAATATTTAAATTTTTTGTAGTCGACGTACGGTATGTCCGCTCGTCACCCGACAGACAATTTTAGTCGACTTACGATACGTCCAGTCGGCGTTTAAGGGTTAACATCAGAACTTCCGACAAATCTCACAAGGGAGGCCGAGGGAATGTAATATATCAAAGATCTTACTACTAGAAATTTTCGGGAAGATGGAAAAATGTACTGCTAAGTGCTGAGTGGTAGCCAGCAATAGCCGAAAATGGATGAATCTTGACTTTCCGAAGGAATAAGAGAAAACCAGCTATTTCAGTCAAGCTGACCTGGTAAAGCTTACGGGTTGACTTCTCAAGCTGAAAGAAACACTGTCTAGACATAGCTTTAGAGTGTCTGGACTGTCTAGCTGTTCGCTCGGCAGTCACCCGCAACTAGGTTCATCACGCAAGAGTTTGGATGATAATGGTGAAAATGCAGTTGTCTAAAAAATCTTCCGCATGAAGAGGAACACGGAACTTCCGTAAGGAGCATTAGGAATTCCAGAAGCGAGGGCGTTAGGGCCAGCAAGGAGCTAGAGTCATAGACGTCTTGACACTACCGCAATTCCCGATTACCTGATGAATGAGACCGAATGGCGGAAAGCATACACCTCTAAGTTCTAATGATCTTGTTCCCCCTGAGTTCTCAGATATGACACGGCAGTTACGATGTCGCAAAGCAGACCCACTACTGTGTTGTGCACTAGGACTGAAAAACACCTGAGGGCTTCCTTTACAGCCCTGAGGTTCCCGAAGGTTATGACTCCTCTCGTTCCTGATCCCTCCAGAAACTGAAGCCTGGGTTCCTACAAGGTTGCTCCCCAACCTTGATATGAGGCATCTGAGTACAGATGAACGTCGGGAAGAGGGGAGACTATAGACCTTCCGGATGTCAGATGCGCTTCTTCTATCACAGACGATCCGACAAGCGAGAATTGCTCCAGATTATACCTGCATTCTCAATGTGGAAGTCCCAGCGATTCCTGAGACATACCTGAAGAGAAAGCATGTGGAGACACAAGACCCTGGAATTAGAGAGAGAGAGAGAGAGAGAGAGAGAGAGAGAGAGAGAGAGAGAGAGAGAGAGAGAGAGAGAGAGAGAGAGAGAGAGAGAGAGAGAGAGAGCGAGCTTACTTTACCTTAGAGACCTTACAGTTTGTTTGGGTTGCCCAAGGTCCCTCAGTGTGAGGCACCTCTGATGTCTACCAGAGAATTGCTAATGCATCTTCCGGTATATTTTGCATCTTCCAGTCTTGGATGGTCTGGGATGCATCTTAGATATTTGTCGAGCTTATTCTTAAACACATCTACGTTCACTCCTGATATGTTTCTCAGATGAGCTGGTAGCGCATTGAATAGACGCTGCATTATCGATGCTGGTGCGTGGTCGATTAATGTCCTGTGTGCTTTCCTTAGTTTTCCTGGTATAGTTTTGGGCACTATTAATCAACCTCTGCTTGCTCTTTCTGATATTTTTAGCTCCATAATGTTTTCAGTAGTTCCTTCTATCTGTTTCCATGCCTGGATAATCATGTAGCGTTCTCTTCTCCTTTCAAGACTACTGTATATAGATTTAAGAATTGTAGTCTTTCCCAGTAGTCAAGGTCCTTAACTTCTTCTATTCTAGCTGTAAAGGACCTTTGTGCACTCTCTATTTGTGCAATATCCTTTTGGTAGTGTGGGTACCATATATAATATTCAAGTGGACTACGTACGTACGTTTTATAAAGCATAATCATGTGTTCGGCTTTTCTTGTTTTGAAGTGCTGGAACATCATTCCCATTTTTGCTTTGCATTTTGCCAATATTATTGCCATTTGGTCATTGCATAACATCTTCCTATTCAACATCACACCAAGGTCTTTAACTGCTTCCTTATTTGTGATTGTCTCATTATTAGGTCCTTTATATGCATATAGCATTCCTTCTTTATCACCATAGTTTACTGATTCAAATTTATCAGAGTTAAATACCATCCTATTTACCTCTGCCCATTTATATATAATGTTTAGGTCTCTTTGTAGCGAGTTCCTATCTTCATCACAAGTAATCTCCTCTCTACTTATTCTTGTCATCAGCGAAACTTCTCACTATCGAGTCCTTAACATTACTGTCTATGTCTGCAATCATAATCACAAACAGCAATGCAGCTAACACCGTACCTTGTGGCACACCGGATATTACCGTAGCTTCATCCGATTTCTCATCGTTAGCAATCACTATCTGTTTTCTGTTTTGCAAAAATTCTTTTATCCACATTCCTACTTTATCCACAATGTTATGTTTTCTCATTTTTTTCGCTAATATATTATGGTCTACCTTGTCAAAAGCTTTTGCAAAGTCTAGGTAAACCACATCTGTATCTTTTTCGTTTATATTATTTTTATATATGCTTTCGTGGTTGACTAACAGTTGGGTTTGTGTGCTTCTTCCGGGTACAAAACCATATTGTCCAATATTAAACAAACTATTTTTCATTAAATGTTTCATTATATATTTTTTCATTACCCTTTTGTAAACTTTCATAATATGAGATGTCAGACTCACAGGCCTATAATTACTTGCCTCTAGTCTTGATCCACCTTTGAAAGTTGGGGTAATATACGCCAATTTATGCTCATCATAAATCTTGCTTGTGTCTATACTTTGTCTTAATAATATTGCGAGCGGCCTTGCGATTGGATGAACCACTTTCTTTAACAAAATGGCAGGAACACCATCAGGTCCTGCTGCTGATCCATTTTTCATCTCATTAATAGCCTGCACAATATCGGCTTCAGTAATAACTATGTCCGATAAATATTCACTATTTTCATCTCTTATTTCTGTATCACTATCTTCATTATCGACTCTAGGTGTGAATTCACTCTTATTTCTTTCTGCTAATATGTTACATATTTCCTTTTTTTCATTTAATTACCATTCAATTCTTAGAGGGCCTATTTCTACTCTTATTTTATTCATCTTTTTTGCACATGAGTAAAAAATTTTGGGGTTTTGTTTAATATTTTGTAGGGTCCTTTCTTCAAGGTCTTGTTTTTCTTTTTCTTTTGACTGTATAATCTTTTGTTCTGCATTTTCTATCTTACTTTTTAGCTCCATTACTTTCCATGCATTCTTTTCTTTTGCAAGACCTTTTTTCCCACTTTCTGATTTTCTGAAACAAGATCCTTCTGTCTCTTGGAATGCGTGACTGATGTTTACTTTTCTTCTTCGGTATATATTTTTCCACTATTTCCTCTAATATTTTATAGAATATATCCGTATTTACCTGTATATTATCACTTACGAATATGTTTTCCCAGTCTTTGTTTAATTCATTTATTTTTGACCAATTTATATTTTTACCATAGAAATTATTTTCCATATCCTTCCCAATTTTTCTTCACTTACTTATCTCTGTTTTCATGTGCTTTGGAAAGGACTGTTAATTCTATGACATTATGGTCTGAAATACTCGTATTATACACTGTTATTTCTTTAACATAGTTCACCTCGTTCACAAATACTAGGTCTAAAATATTATCCTTTCTTGTTGGTAGGTGATTTATTTGCTGAATGTTATGTTCTAGTATCATATCTAATAGCTTTTCAAATTGCCTCTTATCTTCTGCGCTACTACTACTCTCCTTTTTATATGTATAAATACAACCAGTCTCCTATTTGTTCTTTCCATTCTACAAAAGGAAAGTTAAAATCTCCGGATAGGAGAATAGTCCAGTCTTTGTGATATCTACACATATCATCCAATTTGTCAATTATTATGTCATACTCTTAGTATTCGGGGGTCCGTATATTACAATGGTTACTAATTTTTCAGATTCAAATTCTACTGCTATTAGTTCACATTCTGTGTTACTATATTTCTCACAGATTTTTCCTTGATTTACGTCTCTCCCATAAATCGCGGTTCCCCCTTTGATTCCTATTTTTTCTATCTGATCTATAAGTTTGGAAACCCTTTATCTGATCATCATTACCAGTCTCTTGTGAGTACCAGGTTTCACTTATATTCATTATATCTATTTTTTCAGTTTGGGCTAGTTCTTCTAACTCTATTTTTCTTTTTGAGTTACTTGAAACTAAACCCTGAGCATTCATCACTATGATGGTTTGCATTTTATCCCTATAATCTAATATGGATAATAATAAGGATTTCCCCATGTCTCTTTCCTGCTCTGATATGTTGTTCTTTTCTTCATTTCCATAACTTCGGGCATTAAAAATCCAACTTTTCCAAAATAGTTGATCTTCCATCTTCATAATTATTCATTTTGTATTTGTATCTGCACCTATCTCCATATCTGCACCATCCATTTGCATTGTAGATACATTGCTTTGTTGCACTGTACCTGGGAACTGACTCCTCATATCGTGGTGCTGACCTTTCATAACGTGGTGCCGGCTTGCTTTTTTCCTTCGTCACATACTCTTTATTCTTTCCTTTGTTTGTTTCATTTTTACTTTGATTTTTTATATGTATCTGCTTTTGATTTTCATTCTTCATGGCAACAGGATGCATGTATCTGCATATTCTGTTGAATTTGCAACCTTTTCCTTCTTTCAGATTCCGACATACCTCTGGATGTAGTAGATCGCTGCATTCAACCTCATAGCCATCTAGATATGCACATTTGCCATAAATTTCATAGTTGTGACATATCTTGGGATGCTTGTAGTGACATCTTTCACCGAATCTGCAATTTCCTCTTTTCAAAAGAGTGCAGACTATGTCTTTCTTTTCTTTTTTTTTCTTGCTCATTCCCTTCAATATGTATACCAAGGTACAGCCTCTTTGGGATTTTTTTTTGTGTTGTCATTTCGTAGTTTATTTCTTCGTATGTATGCTGTTGTATTGCCTCATATATAGAGTCTATGAGTTTCTCTGCATCCATACTCTTATCCTGTTCTTTGTTTTCATTACTGTTTTCTATCTCTTCAGTCTTATTTTCTTCTATTTCATTTTCCTTTTCTTCCTCATCCTCAGTTTCATCATCCTAAACTATCTGTACATTAAGTTTTGACTTAATAACATTGTCTATCCATATTAGACATGTTGAGCAAAATATTTTTGTGTCCTTTTTTTTATTTTGCTGTACTTCGGCGCATGTTGGATGAGTTGGAACATGGCATGCACTGCATTTCCTTATCAGGTTTTGTGGATTTACAATGCTATACCACACATTACATAGATTGCATGCTTTAGGCATTCTTTTTCCTATGGCATCAATCAGTATATTAACCAAATTCACCTTGTTCACTTTCTTTGATGGGATGTGTTGATTGGTGTAGATTTTCTTTATAAGTTTCTTGATCACTTGGACTTTCCTTGGTATTCCTTCAATTATTTTCATGTTTTCTGCTGACTTGTTCCAGCTTGAAGGATCATATCCTTTCACTATGTCTATGTATGCTTTTGCCTCTTTTTGATTGGAGTTGTTATTGACCTCAACGATGAGAAACCCCAGCTCCCTGCTTGCCAATTCATCTTATTGGAAATCCGCTAAGCAGGCTAAATTTCTCCAGTGTCTGCCACTGTTGCTGCTGTTATTGCTAGACGTCTCCATGTTGCTTAATTTTATAATATTTCACTCGAAAAACACTATTATTCGACGTTTATATCGTGCTATTCTGACTAACCCTATCTCTGACAGTTCACGAACACTTCTAGCTACAATTCACTCGCTAGTCGTATGTTATACGCGTGAAATCGGGTTGATTATTCAGACCACGAACGAATACGTCTTTTCAACCCAAAACGTGCACTCCGAGAGAGAGAGAGAGGAGGACATTCTCCCTAAGAGGCTTCTTCAAGTAGGTACTGGCTGTTCCGTGTTAGACAGGAACCCTCTACTTCAACATTTTGTACCTCCAACGATGCATAATTGCCGACACTGGAGACATGAGTTAGAGGCAACAAGTTCATTATACTGGCCACATCCCTTGAACCCAGAGCAGCCACACTAATCATAGCTTGCTGTGACGATGGCTATATGAAATTGACCGTGGAGGAGATATCCTCTTCCCTAAAAAACTATTGCAAAGCGCAAAGGCGCCCTCAACAGAACCCTCTCCGAATGTCTGGATAGTGAAGCGGAAGCTTTAAAAGAAGTCCCTCCTCTTCTGCCAAAGAACATTGTACAGTCAGGCGACATGTTAACCTGGTATGCCAGCCCTACTGACACCAAAGTGATGAGGTGTCAGGCAGTGCCGGACCGGAGGGAGTATATCCATCCATCTTGTTTGAGAAAACCCTATCAACCCGGACACATCCACACAGAGTGGGACAAGGCCTCCGAATGGCTGCAAAGGTGTCCTCCAAGATACAAGCCTCCCTAGATGAAAATGAGACCAAACAATTGACGAAGGAACCCGAGAGAGAAGAGCCTCAACAGATACATTGAGAGAAACCCTGACACTCGCAGAAGGGTTAACTGCTACCTTGTTAAAACCCCTCCTGAATACGAAGCAAGGTTGAATCCTGCTTACTCGACCCTATCAAAGCCACTAACATACGTCTGCCTCCCTCAATGCCTGCCCGACACAGCCAAAGCTGACCAGATTCTTTGATGATTGAGCAACTACCGGTTCTGTCGCATATAGCGACTCGAACATCATTTGATTCGGTAGTGTAGGCTCCTCCGGAACCTTGGATTGAGGATAAGTGAGGATGAAGTCTACCATCTGCTTATACTCATTCTCATTGGCTGAAGGAGAACTAATATCCGGTACCGGATACTCTTCTTCAAATGAACAATACTTGTCGGACTGGTCTGACCGAGCCAGAGGATTGTCGGACTGGTCTGACCGAGCTGGAACAGGAAAGAGGCAGGCCGACCCGTAGCAAACGCCGAACTCGAAAACCCGGAACTTGCTACACCTGGGTGCGTAAGACGGACACCTGATGTATCAATCGTGAACATGCTGGAGGCACCGAAGTAGGGTGCGCATACCTCGCACCACCCAACGGGGATGACGCAACACCTGGCCTGGCCACAACTAGGCGGACCATGCCCACTCCTGAGAGTGAAGAGGCCGCAACACCCGAACCACTCAAACCCAGATGTATCAAAACCGCATGAAAATGGGAATCCAGAACTGAAGACCCAGAATCAACCCCGAACCAACACGGATGCCTAGACGAAGGGACAGAGAAAACCTGCCGGAAAGTTGAGAATGAAGAAGCCAAAGGAGGGAAGAAGGAAGAAGCCACACTAGGAGTAACCACCGGAGCACCCAACGCCGACGTTGGACAGATGGAGAAGGTCCCAACCGGACCGAACTCAAAAGGAGTATCGAAGGGGAAGTTACGAGGCACCAAACCGAAGGTAACAGAAGAAGGTAAATTACCAACTATCCTGGAGAATGGAAAGGCTGCGGAAACTATCGGTGCTGATACACTGAACGCTGGCGCAGGCGAATCGCGACTGCCGTAGCATCCGTAAGAATCACGGAGGAACCCGTAAATGAAATAAAGAGTTGCTGACGCCTCTGCAAACACCTGAGAAGCAACTAGACCGGATGCCTGAGAAACTACAGGATTCGCAAAAGGTGATAAAGACGACGGATCCGTAAAAAGTACCCCTTCCCTTAACCCCAAAAAGAGAGAGGGAGCCGCTGAAGCTCTAATATACAGGGTTGAAGCAAGAAAGCCTTGCTCTGCTCAGTTAAAAGCCAAGGAAACAAGATGAGCAACAAAGACCCCGAAGAGCGGACCGAAGAGAAGATTGAGAAGGGCAATGGAAGAAGGCTTAGAAGAAAATGGGGAAAAACGGGAAAATTCCGTAGCGACCGAAGAGGCATAGATTTCAAAGAAAATAAACTGGTTCTGTTCCCCCGCCCCTGATAATCCTGATAGACATTATCAAATCAGAAAATTCTTTAAGACATGATCATGAATATTGGAAAAAACTCGATCGCCAGAATTACCACCATCGCAAGACGAAAGAAATTTTAAACCCCCCAAGGAAAAAGAACCTTCGAAGAAGGAGTATTCAAGGAAAAACAAAAATTCAGAACCAGATACATCAGAAACCAAATCTGAACGACCCTCCACGGCTCTGGAAACCTTTGTTGCACAGAGCACGAAGCAGGAAATAAAACCGACGATTGATCTAAATGAGAGACCTAAATCCAAAGAAGACCACGTTCAACTACTTTTCCTGAATACTTTCTAAATTAGAATTCCTACCCTTCTGAGTGATTCCTAATTCTAAATCCACCTTAGAACTTACGCTTTTAAAGGGAAGGGGGAAATCTGCTGCCAACACTGCCTGCTCCGTGCTGGGGGGGGGGGGGGGGGCTGGGAGATCCTACCTTTGAGGTTTGCGGTTCTCCATGACCCCCGGCACCCGTTAGGGCTGGTTCTGGAACAGGCAGGGGGGCTGAAAAAGAACGATTAGTTTCTACAACACTATTACTACTATCCTTATCTCTAGTTTCCATTAATTTAGTCTTAAAGCTAGAAAAACAGACTAGACATACCCAGCTAGTAACTTGTCCTCTAACTTTTTGAATAATTCTTCCATCTGATCTACCAACCAAGACTCACCTCCTATCTGACTGATACTACACTGTATCTTCCTACATAAAACACAAACAGAATGTCGATCGTGTTTGAGGGTACTAATCCTACGCTTGCAGGACGTGTAGGGCCGATGAGCGTCAGCATCTCCAGCAGAAGAAGGCTCTGTCGTCGAAGATGTAAACAAAGTGGAAGCATCGGCGCTAGCAGACGGCAACGTCTTCTTGTTTGACTTATCCAAACGAGTCCAAAGTCAAAATTGGGAGAGAAGTTCCAAATCCTATCCATAAAGTATCCATCCAGGAGAAAATGCGTTGAAAACAGTCCAAATCGTGATCTGATATCCAAATTCTTAAATGGGGGTTGGGCTAAATGACCAAAAGTTTGCCTGATGTGGGACACACCCACACAGCATGGCGAACAAAAACCAATTGGGGATCTCAGTCTCACTCGGCCGGGACTTGCAGCAGTGTTGCCAACGGTACTTCAGGTAACTCATTTGAAAAGATTTTCCTGTAAGCGTTGGTAACGCTGACAGTTAATTACCCACTTAGTGGGTAAAAGCTATGGGGATGTAGTTCGGGCTGGTAGGTGACCAGGGCTAATTCAGGTGTTCAGGGAGTGTACTGCAATAATCAAATTAAAAACACCAATACCCAACCATAAAACCAAAAGACTGGAGGTTACTCCAAGTACATAGTATTCCCAGGCTCCCCAAAACTCAACACCCTAAGCAAGGAGAAGAGATTAAAGAAAGGACATTGCTTTCTACGTTTCCTTCCCCAACACGACACCAGTCACGTAAAACGGACCCACGGTACTGCATTCATTGTACGTAGTCTCGATATCCCTTAAATAATGTGATGCAAACACCAACTTGCACTTCCAAAATGTCGCTTGCATAATTGATGTGAGGGATAAATTACGCTTAAACGCCAAAGACGTAGCGACTGCTCTTATCTCATGGGGTTTTACCTTGAAAAAGGAGAGAGAGTCTTTGTTCACCATGGAATGTGCTTCGGAATCAGATTCTTCAGAAAAAATGCCAGGGCATTCTTAGAAAGGGTCTAGAGGGATATTTCATTTAACACCAAATGTTTCTTGAAGTACAACGAATGTCCTTCGTTCCGTGAAGATAAAACTTAAGGGCCCTTACTGGACAGAGATTTTTTTCTTCTTGACGGCCCCACTATCTCGGACAAGTTCTTGATCGTAAAAGAACAAGGCCATGGATTCGATGGCAATTCGTTCTTAGCCAGAAAGTCTAGGGAAAAGGAGCAAACTGCATTCCTGGCAAAATCCTATGTTTCTGTCTAAAGCAGTGGCAAAGGTGACCAGAAAAAGAGTTTTCCTTGTTAGATCCCTTAAAGAGATAGATTGCATGGAAAGCCACTTAAGGACCACATCTAAGTTCCAGGACAGCAAAGGTTTTTCTTTAAGCTTTGCAGTGTCAAAGGACTTAATAAGGTTGGACAAATCCTGGTTCGACGATAAGTCCATTCCTTTATGGCGGAAAAATGAGCTAAGCATAGCTCTGTATCCTTTAATGGTAGAGGTAGAAAGTCCTTTAGTGGAGCGTAGGAACAGAAGTAAGTCTGCTATTTCTGTTACAGAGGTCTCAGAAGAGAACACGTTATTTTGTCTGCACCAGGACCTGAAGATTGACCATTTTGCCTGGTGGACATTATCTGAAGACTGTCTTCTACACTTCGCAACTGCGTCTGCAGCCGCTCTTGAAAAGCCCTTCTTTCAGAGCAGTCGCCTAACAGTTTGAACCCTGTTAGGGCCAGAGAAGACAGGTTTCGGTGGAATCGACAGAAGTGAGGTTGCCTGAGAAATTGTTGCTTCTGTGGCAGCAATCTTGGGAAGTCCGCAAGAAGTTCTAGTAGATCCGGGAACCACTCTTTTGCTGGCCAGAAGGGGGCTATCAAGATCATGGATAGGTTTTGATGAGACCAGAATTTGTTGATGTGCCTCACTAAACTGAATGGGGGAAAGGCATACAGATCTTTGTTGGACCAATCCTGAAACACTGCATCGGTTGCCCATGCCAAGGAATCTGGAGCTGGTGAGCAGAAGAGGGGAAGTCGGTGGTTTCTGGAGGACATGAACAAATCTATCATGGGTTTCTCCCAGAGCTTCCACAGATCCAGACAAACCAACGGATCTAATGTCCATTCTGTGGGAGGGGTCTATCTTTGATGGCTCAGTTCGTCCGCGAGAACATTGAGTCTCCCCTGGATAAAGCGCATTATCACTTGAGTGTCTTTCTGGTGTAACCAAAGAAGGTCCCTTGCCGCTTCATACAGGAAGAAAGAGTGGGTTCCTCGTTTCTTGATGTACACCAGTGCCGTCGTGTTGTCTGAATGCACAGCTACTGTCCTCCCCCAAATTTCTAAAGCGAAGCACTGCAGGCCCAGAAATATCTCCTGTAATTCTTTTATGTTGATGTGCCAGTTTTGCTGTTCTTGAGACCAAGTCCCTGACACTTCTTTTAATCCCAAAAGAGCTCCCCAACCCAGGTTCGATGCGCCTGAAAAGAACTCTAGGCTGGGGTTCAGAGGATGAAGAGATTTCCCTTCTGATAGTCTCATCCTGGAATTCCACCAACGAAGATCCTCCTTGATTTCCATCGTTATCAGGAACACGAACGAGTCCGGAAACTTTTTCCTGTTCCAGCTGACTCTGAGGAAGAACTGGACAGGTCTCAGGTGAAGTCCTCCCAGAGTGACGAATTGTTCCATGGATGACAGGGTACCTAGAAGTCTCATCCACTGATTGGCTGAGCAAAAGTTTAGATACAGAAATTCTTCCACTGTCTGGAGACACTTTCCTATTCTCTTCGGGACTGGAAAAACCAGAAAATCCTGAGAGTTGATCATCATCCACAAATAAAGAATCTCCTGTAAAGGTGTCAGGAAAGACTTGTCTTGATTGATGAGAAGGCCCAATTCTTGAGCCAAGAGAAGAGTCGTGCGAATGTCCTTCGTACATTGAGCTTTCAAGTGGGAATGTAGTAGCCAGTCGTCGAGATATAGGGAAATCTTTATCCCCATCAAATGAAGCCATTTTGCTAGGGGAGCCAATACCCTGGTGAACACTTGCGGCGCTGTTGAGAGGCCAAAGCAAAGAGCCCGAAATTGGAATACCTTGCCCTGAAACACAAACCTTAGGTACTTTCTCGAAGTCGGATGTACTGGAATGTGAAAGTACGCGTCCTGCATGTCGATGGATGCCATTCATTCTCCCTGGCGAATGGATGCAAGGACCGAATGGTTTGTTCCAATCTTGAATGTTGTCTTTTTGACAAAGACATTTAGAGCACTTACGTCCAAAATGGGTCTCCAGCCCCCCGATGACTTGGGCGCCACAAAGAGACGGTTGTAGATTCCCGAAGAATGAATGTCCTCTACTAGCTCTATAGCCTCTTTCTGAACAAGGGACTCCACCTCTAGCAAGAGAGCAGCAAATCTCTCTGAGCCTGGAGATAAGCTGTCAATTCAACAGGCTTGCAGATTAGAGGAGGTTTGTTCAAAAAGTGGATAGTGTAGCCCTCCTTCAGGACAGACACTATCAAAGATTCCGCTCCCTTTTGTTCCTACCGTTCCCAAAAGTGAAGGAGCCATGCTCCTACCTGAGTACGGAGGACTATGTTTTCATTTCTTGGGGTAAGACTTGGAAGAGGACTTCTTGATGGAACGCTGTGGGAAACGGGTATAAGTTCTTGTTCTAGTCTGGGATCTAGAACGGGAGCTCCGAAAGGGAGTAAGTTGCAGCAGAGATGATCTGGGAAGAGGAGTCAAAGAATCCTTGGGGCGTCTCATAGATTGGGAGAGCAGGTCCTGATGTTCTTTTTCTGCAGGTCAGAGGCGATGTCCAGTACTGTAACCTGTGGAAAAAGATACGTCTTGTCCAAGGGGGAGAATAGGAGGGCCGATCTCTGAGATGGAGTGATGTCTTTCGAAGTAAAGGAGCACCAAAGCTCCCTCTTCTTAAGAATACCCATGGCGTACAGACTGGCTAACTCCTGCGTACTAAGGTGAACGCCCCTGTCAATACAGGAAAGTACTCCCAAGAGATCTGAAGAGATTTCTTGAGGTAATAAAGAACACTCTCTAAGTCTACGTGCCAGAGCTCCCACCGCCCAGTCAAGGAAGCTCATCACTTCAAACACCTTAAAAATATTTTTAAGAAGGCGTGCAAGTTCCGAGGCCAAGAACATAATTTTGGCTGAGCAGAGAGCTGATCTCCTTGAGAGTCGATAAGGGCAGAGAAGTCTCCCTGAGAGGAGGCAGAGAGACTCCCAGGGCAGGAGCTTCTCCGGTCGCATAAAACCTGTAGCTCGACCTGGACAATCTGGAATAAGGGAAACAAAAAACTGTTTTGCCTTGTTCCCTCTTCTCAGAAAACCACCCTTTTACTTCATCCAATGCCTTCTTTGCTGAAGAGGAAAGAACTAATTTTGGTAATTTCGAAGGACCGACTGAGGGGGCTTCCATAAAGAAGGTCGAAGCAGGAATGAAGGGAGTAGCTGATGAAAAGAAGCTAGGATAAGTCGCTAGCAGGAATCTCAACAGTGCAGAGTACACCGATGAAGGAGCATCTTGTTCTGGAACAACTTCTTCCTCAGAAGAGACAGGAGAAAGCGATAAGCCCGCTGTCGTCTGAGCCGTTTGAGGAGCCTTCTGAAGCAAACTAAGAATATTATCCAGTTTGCTCTGGATCAGGTCAACTGGCGGAGGAACAACGTCCGAAACAACACTACTAAGAAGCACTGAAGGAGCGAGTGCCAATGGGCGCTGTCAAGACAAGAGTCAGAGATGAAACCTGTTGGAGAACGGGTGCCAATGGGCACTCAACCGCAAACGGGAGCTTGGGCACTACGACACTAGTTGCTGGCTACTTGGGTGCTGATTGTAGAGATGAAGGCGCTGGGTGTGCAACTCCTGATGCAGTTGCTTCTTTATTCGATGAAGAATATCTCCATGCCACAAGGCACTTTGGCGCCAAATTACGATCGTCATTCGAAGAAGATGAAGAGAATTGTTCCGGGGTATCCCAATGACTACACGATGGGCATGCTGAATCCTTGCTCTTCTTACAAGGAACAGGGGAAGAAATCTCAAACTCCACTGCCCGCGTTTTCAGTGGGTGACTTGTCCGCATAGAGCCTAGCACAACTGGGACTAAAATCTTCGGCGCTGGAGGACATACAATGAGTGCTCACTTGAAGGCCTTTCCAACAGCCTTTGGTTGCAGTCTGGGATTTGAAAACATACTCAACTGAGGGGGCGACTGCTAGGGGGGCAAACCCCACCGACCTCCCTTAGGCTGCCAGTTTGGCTCCTCCCAGGTGCTGGGGAGTATGTCAGGGACCTTGGCCTAGGAGAATTGGCGGGCCAAACAGCCAACTCCTCCACTATCACTGCACTTGCACTGGGTGCCATGGGGCGCTCTGACTCACTTTTGTCCATTAGCACTTTCACTGACGATGCTAATTTAGTGATTGATTGAACAATCAACTCAAAACGAGTATCGATTTTTGACTCCAGACTGGTGATGGTGTTGGGGTCGGAAACGTGAGAGCCACGTAAAGGAGAGGGTTGCACAGGTGGTGGAGATGGAATGGGAACGGAAGAAATTACAGGAGCAATTGCACCCGACTTACGGATGAATCCTGACTAGCTAAAGCTTTACTAGATTCCCTAGCCATAGCTTTCCTCTTCCTATCTCTAGCTAGTTTCTTGAGATGTGCATCGAAAGTCTTCCACTTCTTAATATCCCAGTCATTACACTCCTCACAACGTAAATCTACCGAACATGTTTGTCCCCTACATAGAATACAGACAGTGTGCGAGTAGTAAGATTCTTTAGTTAGTCTAGTATTGCAGCCTTTGCAGCAATACCTAATACTACAACTACTAGTGTCAGACATCCTAAAAAAGTCTAATACAAGTCCAAAAAATGGGCAAAGAGTCGTCAACCAAGCAAAGAGTCACCAACCAATGATCAAAACTTGCCTAACACTATCTTAATTGTGCCGGAAGGCTACGAAAATAAATACTTCACCAATTGAAGATAAGGCAAACAACCAGCAAAGTATAAATTCCAAAATCAGAGCTGCTGCCAAACACAGTCCTTCAACCACAGCCGGCAGAAACAAATTGAAGCTCTTTATTATGTTGTACCTTCTCTTACACCCGAAAGTGGGTGGTGGGTGGGGCAAGTCACCATAACCAAAACAAACTAGTGTGACCCGCAATTTCAAAATTTTGAGCTGCCAGTTGAAAGAAACTAATAGCTGTGTAATTACTGGGTAAGTTACTTATATAAAAATGCAGTTTACATTGTTTTCAATATACCCAAAGCATTAAAAAGTATGGTTTTCTTAGGATTTTTTTATGACTTTCTACGATTTTTTGGCTTACGACGATTTTCGATCATTTTTTGGCTTACGAAGTGGCGTAGGAACAGAACCCCCATCGTAAACCGGGGACTGCCTGTATTAATAAATATCAAACACACACAATATATACACAAAAAATACAGAAATAAAGAGGTTAACAATTAAGGCAAAGAGATCCAAAACATGTCTGCAACGCATGATGGCTGAAAGCAAATTGGAATGTTTACATCCGGGCAGGCGGGTATTCCCACCTACCCGTCGGTAGTTACTGCCTAACCACCTTGTTCAAGAGTTTAACGGCCATTTCCAGCTTCGCTGTAAGTAATTCCTAATGTAAAGCACTGATGGTTTGTATATCGTGTAGGAATAAACACAATTTATATATAGTGTAAACCCCCGTATTCGCAGGGTATGCGTACCACAACCTCCCGTATTCCAGGGGATGCGTACCGCATACCCCCGCTAATAGCTAAAATCCGCGAATACTTAAAATCCCTCTAAAAACACCTAGAACTGCCTATTTTGATAGTTTAAACACAAGAAAAACCCTCTTCAAATGCTTATACTCGAGTATTTTAATAGTTTTATCACAAAAAAAGTGCATTTAGTCATGAAAATATGAAAATACAGTAATTAATGAATATTTCTGTGAAAAATACTGCAAATGGGTGAATTTTCCACGAATAAAGGGTAGATACGTTCCACAGAGAAATCCGCGAATACCTGAGTCCACGAATTGTGAGAACACGAATACAGGGGGTTTACTGTATATAGGCTATATATATCATACCCTATTATACAAGGTCAGATAGGTCATAACCTCCTTCCACATCTGTTATAAGATCAATGTCATAATCAACTTATATCTCATTGAAGCCATGGTAGAAATGGCTGCCCTGCTCACTGGGTAAGCACATTCCCTCTCTCTTCCATAGTTCACTCACTCAATCCTCTCACTCTCTCTCTCTCGTTATCCAAGTCATAACTGAACTAAGGAAGAACAGCAAAAACATGTCTATAAAAATATAGTTTATTCAGTAGTCTAACATGGTAAATAGATTGGAATCAAAATAGGAATGAAATGGGAATACCAGAATTGTTAACCCTTTTTCCTACCAATGTTCCTTGAATGGAACATGATTTTCTAAGTCATCTGTAGGTCATATATGTTAATTCTTATGAAATCTATGCTTTTCATAACATATATTACTGCTAAATATACCAAATGAAACATAATAAATGATATCAGCATAAATGGTTCAATTTTAAAGAATATGTGAAATTACCAAAAAATTCACCAAAAATATTTTTTGGAAAATACTTGTATTATCAGTAAATGATTTTTGGTATTCAGTTTTTTCTGTCTAAGTTTCTTAGTTTAGATAATATGCTATGTGAATATATAGCTAAATATATATTTATCCAATATTAGAAATATGAAATTACATTGTTTTATTTCATGTTCCATTTAAGGAACATTGGAGGGTTTGAGCAATTTACGTTGTAGAAACTCAGAGCTACTCTGACAAGGACGGGACTCACCAAGTGGAAAAAACAGTGACTGATAACATTATGCCATCAGGTGACATAAGTTTATCTGACGAGTTGCAGAAACTAGGTGAACTGTCACCATAAGAAGTATGGAAAAATGACATTTTTATAATAAAATAAAGTTTTATATATACTTACCAAATAATTACATAGCTATAGTTTCTACTTTATGCGGCAGCTCAAAATTCGAAATTCGTGGTAGCACTCTTCTGTTTTAGGTGTAGGTATGTTGCCCGGCACACTATCGGGGAAGAATAGGTGCAACTTAGCTAAGGAGCTCAATTCGTTTATGCTCTATGTCCATGAGAGGGGAGGAGGGCGGGCTCTGATCATGTAATTATTTGGTAAGTATATATAAAACTTTATTTTATTATAAATATGTCATTTTTATACAAGTAACTTACCAAATAATTACATGGCTGAATCCCACATTGAGTAGAGGTGGGATGAATGGACATATACAGTACTACCCAAACAACTACTCGATATAGGGGGTAATTTGGGATAGCAAATTAGCTACCATCTTGGAATGCTTGTTGTAACCTTACCTGGTGAGGGAGCAACAGCAGACGGGTACAGTACTGCCTCTGGTCGTGGCTCCTCTCGACCTGTAGTGGTGTGGCGGTAGAGCCAAGAGTCAACTCTACTGAGTGGGTGCTTTGCAACGTAGATCAATTGCAGGTTGCCAAAGCTAATAATTCCAATGGGTCACATAATGATATGTGGATCTGCCCTTGCCCTGGGCGCAGTACAATAGAATAACAAAGAACAGATAAAATTAACCTACACCACATGACATTTAGCCAAACCATAAAATACCAGTTGGTGACACTCAAGATTCAGTGTCCACCAAACTTCCCCAGAAGTACAACTGCCCTTATTCAAGGAGAGTGGATAAGGGAAAAGGGAAGGCGTTCCTCCTATCCTTCATCCCCCAATACCATGCCAGCTGCGAAGAACGGACCTAAAGTACTGCATTTTTTGTACACTGTCTCAATGTCCCGTAAATAAAACACGGCAAACACTGACTTGCACCTCCAAAATGTTGTTTGTAAAATTGAAGAGAGAGACAGGTTACGTTTAAAAGCCAAAGACGTTGCCACAGCTCTTATTTCATGAGCCTTTACTTTGCACAAGGGTAGTAATTTGTCTTGAACTCCCGAATGTGCTTCCGAAATCACCGATCTTAAAAAGAATGATAGTGCATTCTTGGACAAAGGACGGCTGGGGTTTTTAACGAAACACCAAAGATTAGGGGCCGATCCTCTAAGGTTTTTGGTTCTCTCGAGGTATACTCTTAGAGCTCTTACGGGAGAGAGGACATTTTCTTGATCGTCTGGGCCTAGTACTTCTGAGAGGCTCTTGATAGAAAAGGAGCGAGGCCAAGGGTTAGCCGGATCCTCATTTTTTGCCAAAAAATCCAAAATTAGCGAGTATACTGCATTGCCTTGTGAGAAGCCTATCCTTTTATCAATGGCATGAAACTCGCTGGCTCTCTTGGCTGTAGCAAGTGCCACCAAGAATAATGTCTTCTTCATAAGATTCTGAAGAGATGATGACTCCATCAGTTCAAACAGTGGTCCTGAAAGCCAGTTGAAGACCACGTCCAAGTTCCAAGCGACTCCTGAGGGTTTAGCTTGCTTACTAGTGTTGAAATGCTTGATTAAGTCACTGATGCCTTGGTTTGAAGACAGGTCTAATCCTCTATGTTTGAATACTGAACTCAACATCACTCTGTAACCCTTGATGGTAGATGTTGAGAGTCCTTTCGATGTTCTGAGATATAGAAGAAAATCTGCGATTTGGGTTACAGACGTTTGAGAAGAGGAAATTTTTTGCTCTTGGCACCACTTCCTAAAAACTGCCCACTTGGATTGGTACACTGCAGAGGAAGATTGTCGCCTGCACTTAGCAATAGCCTCTGCAGCCTTTCTTGAAAATCCTTTAGCTCTGACAAGCTCCCTGACAGTCTGAAGCCTGTCAGAGCGAGAGTGGATAATCCTTGATGGTGTCGGAGGAAGTGCGGCTGTCTGAGAAGATTTCTCCTCTGAGGAAGCAGCCTTGGGAAGTCTGTCAAAAGGTTCAAAAGATCGGGAACCACTCTGTGTGGCCAAAAGGGAGCGACTAGTGTCATTGACACGTTGTCGTGTGAACTGAACTTCCTCAACACTTCCCTCACCATGCTGAAGGGAGGGAAGGCATAAAGGTCGAGGTTCGACCAGTCCTGCAACATGGCATCTGTTGCCCATGCTTGTGGGTCCAGAGCGGGGGAGCAATACAAAGGAAGACGATTGTTCCTTGATGTCGTGAACAGGTCTATCAACGGCTTTCCCCACAGCTTCCACAGGTCGGTGCACACCTGTGGATTGAGTGTCCATTCCGTCGGTAGGACCTATTTTCCTGACTCAATTTGTCCGCAAGGACGTTCATCTTGCTGTGAATGAAGCGAGTCACTACTTGGGTCTTGTTGCTCTTTGCCCAAAGAAGAAAATCCTTTGTCACTTTGTAGAGTGTAAATGAATGGGTCCCCCCTTGATTCTTGATATACGCTAGGGCGGTCATGCTGTCCGAATGAACCAATACTGTCTTGTGGCAGGTTAGCACTGCAAAGTGTTGAAGTGCCAGATGAATCGCTTTTAGTTCCTTCACGTTGATGTGGAGGTTTCTTTCAGAAGGGGACCATGTTCCTGACACTTCCATGTTGTTGAGAAGGGCTACCTAACCCAGATCCGAAGTGTAAGAGAATAACGTTAGGTCGGGGTTCGTTGGAGCCAGAGACCTTCCTGTCGAGAATCTGTCTTCTGCTAGCCACCATCTGAGGTCTTCTTTTATTTGGGGAGTGATGCTGAAACTGAATGAGTCCAGGAACAACTTCCTTTTCCAACTGGCTTTGAGGTAAAATTGTAGTGCTCTTGTATGTAGCCTGCCTAATGGAACGAACTTCTCGATGGAAGAGAGAGTTCTGAGAAGACTCATCCATGCGTTGGCTGAGCAGGAGTTGTGAGTTAAGAAGTCCTGGACTTTCTTGCGGTAAGAAAGTATCCTTTGTTAGGATGGAAAAGCCCGAAGGAAAAGCCCGAAAACTCTGAGAGTCTATCACTATCCCCAAATATAGAATACAGTAGACTGAGTTGGGACTAACTGTGACTTCTTGAAGTTTATTAAAAGTCCTAATTCTTGGGCGAGACGAAGAGTTTTCTGTAGGTCCTCCGTGCACTGAGAATTTGAGGGGGAGCGTAGGAGCCAATCGTCCAGGTACAGAGAAATGTTTATCCTCAAAAGATGTAGCCATTTCGTAAGGAGAGCAAGTACCCGGGTAAAAACTTGAGGGGCCGTGGATAGTCCAAAGCAGAGTTCCCGAAACTGGAAGACTCTGTCCTGGAACACGAATCTTAGATACTTCTTGGAGTCCGGATGAATTGGAATATGGAGGTATGCATCTTGCATGTCGATTGTAACCATCCAGTCTCCCTGATGGGTGGCTGACAAAACTGACTGATTCGTCTCCATTTTGAATTTCGTTGTTTGAACGAAGCAGTTCAGGGCACTGACGTCCAGGACAGGGTCTCCATCCTCCCGATGACTTGGGAACCACGAAGAGGCGGTTGTAAAATCCCCTTGAGTTTACATTTTCGACTATTTCCACAGCTCTCTTTTCCAGAAGAGCTGACACTTCCCAAGATAGGGCTGAAAACCTCTCTGAGTCTACTGAGGTTACTAAGGGAGGTTTTCCCCTGAAGGGGATTGCATATCCTTCTCTTAATACCTTCAGCACTGACATGTGCTGCTGAACGATACCCCTTATAATATCCCATATGAATATGACGTCACGACGACCATCGGACACTCATTGGCTAGAATGAATAGTGGGTGGAGCTTTTGCACCTCTCTCATACACAATACTACGCCTGAAACCCATCCAAGCTGAAGAAAACAGCTCTGCTTTTCGAGGAGGGATGAAAGACGTATAGGCGTACGTCGCGGTCTTTTATTACTGTACCGTAAAAGACGTACATATGTACGTCCCGGTGGCGAAGGGGTTAAGGGAAATCTTGAAAGAATTAATTTTACTCCATGGAAGTTAGTTTGGGTAGTTCGTCTATCCAAGGGACACGCCTACAGAACATTAACAATGACTCTAAACGAATAACTGCATAGAATAAAAGATGTTCAGCGTGCCGAAATCTCCCCGAAAAGTAACATACAGTAAACCCCCTGTATTCGTGGGGGATGCATACCACACCCTCCACCCCCGCGAATAGCTAAAGCCAGCGAATACTTAGAACCCTTCCAAAAACATTTAGAACTGCCTATTTTGATAGATCAAACAGACATAAAACAAACTGAAAATGCTTATGCAGTGAACCCCCCTTATTCGGGGGGATGCCTACCGCAACCCCCTGCGAGTAGCTAAAATCAGCGAATACTTAAAATCCCTCTAAAAACACTTAGAACTGCCCATTTTGTTAGTTTAAACACAAGAAAAACCCTGTAAAAATGCTTATACCTGAGTATTTTAACAGTTTTATCACAAAAAGTGCATTTATTCATGAAAATTATATGAAAATACAGTCATCAGTGAATATTTCTCTGTGAAAAATACCGCGAATGAGCAAATTTTCCGCAAATAATAGGTAGATATGTTCCACTGAGAAACCAACAAATGCGTGAGTCCACGAATCGTGAGAACGCGAATACGGGGGGTTTACCATATAGTTATTATCCTTCTTACAGTGAGGTTAGGTTCAAAAAAAAAAAAAAAAAAAAAACCATCGTTTGTTGGAAAAAACGTAAGAAATACCAAAACGTATCTCGAACATAGCCTAGCCTACACTAGTGTACTCTGTACTGTACACATATACAGCACAGTAAACCCCCCTATTTGCGGGGGATGCGTACCACAGCCACCCGCGAATAGCTAAAACCTCTGAATACTCAGAACCCTTCTAAAAATACTTAGAACTGCCTATTTTGATAGTTCAGACACAAAACAAACTAAGCTTATACAGGTATTATCCTACTTACGATGGGGTTAAGTTCCAAAAAAAAAACCCCATCGTTTGTTGGAAAAAACGTAAGAAATACCAAAACGTATCTCGAACATAGCCTAGCCTACACTAGTGTACTCTGTACCATGTACTGTACACATATACAGCACAGTAAACCCCCCTATTTGCGGGGGATGCGTACCACAGCCACCCGCGAATAGCTAAAACCTCTGAATACTTAGAACCCTTCTAAAAATACTTAGAACAGCCTATTTTGATAGTTCAAACAGACACAAAACAAACTAAGCTTATACAGGTATTATCCTACTTACGATGGGGTTAGGTTCCAAAAAAAACCCCCATCGTTTGTTGGAAAAAACGTAAGAAATACCAAACCGTATCTTGAACATAGCCTAGACTACACTAGGATATTCGGTACTATGTATACATATATGGTAGCCTAGCCTACACTATAAAGTATACCCTATACATACACGGTATAGTAATTATTAATAACAGCTAATTCTGGAGGTTCATGCAAAGTGATTTATGATAACTCAGTGCAAAGAGAAACTGAATAACAAGAACTAGCTTAGCCTACACTATGGTACATTGCATGATGGGCCGGAGTTCAATTCCCCGACCGGCTGATGAAGAGTTATAGGAATTTACTTCTGGTGATAGAAATTCATTTCTTGCTATAATGTGGTTCGGATTCCACAATAAGCTGTAGGTCCCGTTGCAAAGTAACCAACTGGTTCTTAGCCACGTAAATTAAGTCTAATCCTTCGGGCCAGCCCTAGGAGAGCTGTTAATCAGCTCAGTGGTCTGGTAAAACTAAGGTACACTTAACTTGTATACATATGCGGTAGCGTAGAGTAGCCTACATTATACTGTACTCTATATTCACATATTGTATTATACAAATGTCAACATAACGAATATGCATTTTTTAAAATGTTATGCCTTAATTCACTGTATCCATTAATATTGTATATATATATTCTTGTACTGCTTTTATATTGTAAATTGCGGTCACAGTGTCGCGATCAATGTTTTGGTTTGGAAATCGTTTATGTGGTGTTTATTTCACCATATTTAATTCAGTTCAGAGAGCTTTTTTTGCTTCTAGTTAGTATAAATGAATCTCTAGATACTTTATTTATATGGGGCAAGGTTATTTTTTAAGTTGAAATATAACTACAATATGTCTCATTGTGAAATTAATTTACAGTATCTATTTTTTTGTTAATAGATGATGATGGCCGTTTGGGGACATTTGTTTTGTGTAAAAAAATTCAAGATTCTGTTCGCTGTTTCCACTTCATTTCATCATAATACGAGCTTTACGTACTTATTGTTTATCAGCGTAAAAATAACAGTAATGTGTTCTTTCATGCTCAGTAGTTTTGATTAAAATACTTTCTTTCCAATTTTAATTACAATAGAGTTTCATTCATGTTGCCAATGCATGATAATTTACAGTATAGTCATTAGCAGCTTGAACATTGTTTTCTCAGCTTCAGCTACAACTTGCAGTTTAAATTTAGCAGTATATTTCCTTGGCGATCTTTTATCCATACCGAATAAGGGTATAATGTACAAATATATCAGTCCTATTCTACTTAATGTCATTTGTGCTATACGCTACGGTAATTGTTTATTACCGTATGATGGCTGAAATGCCAGATAAACGGCTGTTGTTATCCGATTCGGTTATAAGCAAAACAACAGTTTCTCGGTTAGTTGTTTATGGTTGTACGCATTTACGCAAGAGTACAACGTTACTAACAATACTTTTATCACTCTCTTTTACTTTTTTAACTAGAAAGTGCCTGATTATGCTGCTGCCTGCGACCTCGCGAAATTTAAAAATATTTTATAAATAATATTGTCTATCGGTATTAAATGCTTACCTCACTGCAAAATCGAATTATCGTAAGGTGAATTATTGTAAATCGAGCATTACCCGAGTATTTTAATAGATTTATCACAAAAAGTGCATTTAGTCATGAAAATAAGATGAAAATACAGTAATTTGTGAATATTTCTCAGCAAAAAATACCGCGAATGGGCGAATTTTCTGCGCATAATGGGTAAATACGTTCCACAGAGAAATCTGTGAATACGCGAGTCTGCAAATCGTGAGATCGCGAATACGGGGGGTTTACTGTATGGTAGCCTAGCATAAACTATAAAGCAGTACTTTATACATAAAAGGTATAGTAATTATTAATATCAGCTAATTCTGGAGGTTCATGAAAAGTGACTTATGATAATTCAGTGCAAAGAGAAATTGAATAACAAGAATTAGCTTAGCCTACACTATGGTACATTGTATACATATACGGTAGTGTAGCCTGCATTATACTGTACTCTATATTCACATATTTTATTATACAAACGTCAACATAACGAACATGCATCTTTTAAAATGCTATGCCTTAATATCAAATAATATTGTATATATTCTTATATTGCTTTTGTATTGTAAATTGCAGTCATAGCGATCAGTTTTGGTTTGGTAATCATTTCTGGGGTGTTTATTTCACCGTATTTAATTCAGTTCAGAATGCTTTCTTGCTTCTAGTTAGTGTAAATGAATCTCTAGATACTTTATTTATATGGGGAAAGGTTATTCTTCTTTATATGAAGTGTTTTTAAGTTGAAATATAACTCAAATACGTCTCGTTGTGAAATTAATTCATCTATTTTTTCGTTAGTAGATGACAATGGCCATTTGGGGACATTTGTTTTGTGTAAAAAAATTCAAGATTCTGTTAGCTATTTCCACTTGATTTCATCATAATATGAGCTTTACATATTTATCATTTATCAGAGTAAAAATAACAGTACAGTAATTTGTTCTTTCATGCCCAGTAGTTTTGATTAAAATACTTTCTCTCCAATTTTAATTATGATCTGAGTTTCACCCATGTTGCCAATGCACGATAATTTACACAGTTTAGTCATTAGCAGCTTAAACATTGTTTTCTCAGCTTCAGTTACAATTTGCAGCTTAAATTTTAGCAGTATATTTCCTCGACGATCTTTTACCCATACCGAATAAGGGTATAATGTAAAAATACATCAGTCCTATTCCACTTAACGTCATTTGTGCTATAAGCTATGGTAATTGTTTATTACTGTAAGATGGTTGAAATACCAGGTAAACGGCTGTTGTTATCCGATTTGGTTATAAGCAAAACAACAGTTTCTGGGTCAGCTGTTTATGGCTGTACGCATATACGTGAGAGTATAACGTTACTAACAATACTTTTATCACTCTCTTTTACTTTTTTAACTAGAAGATGGGATAAAGAGATGGAGGAAAAGTTGTCTATTGTAATTTGGTCTCTCTCACTACCTGATTGTGCTGCTGCCTGCGCCCATGTGAAATTTAAAAATATTTTATAAATAATATTGTCTATCGGTATTAATTGCTTACCCCATTGCAAAATTTAATTATCCTGAGGTGAATAATCGTAACTTGAGCATTACCCGAGTATTTTAAGTTTTATCACAAAAAGTGCATTTCGTTGTGAAAAGGCTATGAAAATACAGTAATTAGTGAATATTTCTCAGTGAAAAATACCGTGAATGGGTGAATTTTCCACGAATAATGGGTAGATACGTTCCACAGAGAAATCCGTGAATACATGAGTCCACGAATATGGGGGGTTTACTGTACATAGGCAGTTTGCTTGATTTTGCTGAACAACAATTTCTTCAGCATAGCGTAGCTTTTTCTAAGTACCAAGTTGACATGAACAGTGTCATGCAGCACCGCTCTCCCGTAGTACTTAAGATGGCTGAAGTGCGGCTCTCCTCTTACCCCGTAGTTCCTAAGGCTGCCACCATACATAGTCCCCAATCTGACCACGGGAAATTTAATTCTGTCCAATCGTATCCTAAGCTGACCCAGTCATTCCCTACGGCCCAAGCATTAAATACATCGAACCAATCACAATGTGTCTGATCGATATGATTCATACGCCCATGCCCTGACCACATTCACCCTTTCTTTCCTTCTGTGGCCGCCGTGATGGAGAGTCACGACAGCATTTCAATCTTTCTTGAGTCTTTATGTAACACTGGTGAGTTTACTAAGTGGCTTTACCAGGAAGGACTGCTTGGAGACTATTCTGGTTTGTGTACTTCGTGTAAACTCGAAAATGACATTATAAAACAAAGTTTTATATATACTTACCCAGTAATTACTTAGCTAAGAGTTTCTACTCGAACGGCAGTTAGAATTCTGAATTTGCGGTAACGATTCTTTTGTTTGTATAGGTGACTATGCCCCGCCCACTTTCGGGGTACGAAAGAGGAACAACACCGCCAACACGACAATTTGTTTATGCAAAAAAGAGTCCAAGTGTGGGGAGGCGGGTGGGCTCCATCTGTAATTACTGGGTAAGTATATATAAAACTTTACTTTATTATAAAAATGTCATTTTTATATATATAACTTACCCAGTAATTACTTAGCTGATTCCACATTGAAAGGAGGGGAATCATGGACAAAATCTCACTAGTAGCGGCGTGGCAGCATGGCCAGAAGTGCCTCTACTTGAGTGGGACAATTTGCAGCGAAGGAGTACTCCGATGGCTGATGAAGTAAAAGGTTAAGCTTTGTGACGAAGGTGTACACCGAAGGCCGCCAAAGCATAAATAGTTGCCTCTTCCCTGGGCACAGTACCACAACAATAACAAAACACAGAACACCAAAGTCACCTATACCATAATTAAACAATGATTAAAAATAAAAACAAGACCACTACCAAACACATAATTAACTAGTGGGCACTCCAGGTACATCATACCCTCCTAGGCTCCCCAAGAACTCAACACCATTTTCAAGGCGAAGAGGAAAGGAAAGGAAGGGAGACTTCCTACACTTCCTCACCCATCACTACGCCAGTTACGGACACAGGTCCTAGGGTACTGCAGTTATCATAAATTGTCTCGACGTCCTGCAAATAGTGCATTATGAACAATGACTTGCACTTCCAATGTGTTGCCTCCAGGATGGCTGAGAGCGAAAGATTGTGTTTGAACGCTACTGAAGTAGCAACTGCTCTAACCTCGTGCACTTTAACTTTCGAAAGCGTTAAGTCCGTTTCCGCTAATTGAGTGTGTGCCTCAACTATGAGATCCCTCAAGAAAAACGAAATGGCGTTCTTTGAAAGGGGTCTAGAACAGTTTTTAACCGAACACCAGAGATTACTAATCTGGCCTCTAATCTTCTCCGTTCGATGTAAATAATAACGGAGGGCACGAACAGCACACAGCTCTCTCTTTTCTTCCTCCATGCCTGGAGTATCCTATAAACTCGGAATTGAAAAAGAATGGGGCCAGGGATGTGACGGGTTCTCATTTTCTGCTAGAAAACCAAGCAAACGGGAGCAGACTACATAAACTTGCGAAAAACCAATCCTTTTGCTTATCGCTTGCAGCTCACTTACTCTCTTAGCCGTTGCTAAGGCCACCAGAAAAAGAGTTTTCCGAGTCAAATTCCTCAGAGAAGAGCACATTGGTTCAAATCGAGGATCGGAAAGCCACTCAAAACCACATCAAGATTCCAAGAGAAGGAAGCCTCTTTCTTAGACCTGGAGATATTAAAAGACTTAATCAGATCAGACAAGTCTAGACTGTTCAAGATGTCTAGGCCTCTATGATGAAAAACGGAGCTTAGCATAGCTCTGTGACCCTTTATAGTAGCGACCGACAACCCTTTCGAGGATTTCATATAGAAAAGGATGTCTGCTGTTTGAGTGATAGAAATTTTTGAGGAAGAGACTATTTCTTCTACACCAACTCCTAAAATGTGCCCATTTAGCTTGGTAGACGTTATTGGAGGAAATGCGTCTACATTTGGCAATAGCCTCTGCTGTTGCTCTAGAAAAGCCTTTCGCTCTAATGAGCCTGTAGACAGTCGAAATCCTGTTAGGGCCAGAGAGGATAGTCCTTGATGAAACCTCCTGACAAGGGGCTGTCTGAGCAGACTTGGAATTTCGGGAAGGAGCCTCAGAAAATCTACGAGTAGATTGATCAGGTCCGGGAACCACTCCTTCTGCAGCCAGAAGGGCGCCACGAGAGTCATCTTTATATTTTGGTGACAGCAAAACTTCCTCAATACTTCCTATATCATTCCGAACAGGGGAAAAGCATAAAGGCCTAGGTTGGACCAGTCCAGGATCATTGCATCTGTCGCCCAAGCTAGAGGATCCGGGAACAGGGAACAAAACAGAGGAAGATGGTAATTCCTGGAAGTTGCAAATAGGTCTATGCTCAGTTGACCCCAAAGTTTCCAAAGGCTGGCACAGACTCGAAGATCTAACATCCACTCCATGGGTATAATTTGCTTGTGACGGCTCAGCTCGTCTGCCAGGACACTGCACTTGCCCTCTATGAACCGGGTGACTAGTCGTGTCTGGTTCCAATCTGCCCAACTTAGCAGATTTCTCGCTACTTCACAGAGAGAAAAGGAGTGTGTTCCTCCCTGATGTCTGATGTATGCCAGGGCCGTCGTATTGTCCGCATGTACTGCTACAATCTTGCTGTGTACCTGCGTTGCAAAGTGTTGCAGACCTAGATGTATAGCCTTCAACTCTCTCACGTTGATATGAAGTCCTTTTTATTCCGACGACCACTTCCCTGAGAATTCCAGGTTCCCCAGGAGCGCTCCTCAACCTACATCCGACACATCGGAAAAGAAGTCTAAGTCGGGGCTCATCGGAGCGAGTGACTTCCCTTCTGAAAGCCTGTCTGTGGACCTCCACCACTGCAGATCCTCCTTTATATCTGGGGTTATTGGGAAGACATGGCGGTCCTGATGAACTTTTCGAACCCAGCACGCCCTTAACCTTTAGTGGACGGATTGCGCTTCAGTGTGAAGTAAAACAGGTTTGGGGAGGTGGACGGATTGAGCTTGAGGGTGAAGCAGAATTACACACCACTTTTATGGTAATGATGATTTGAAACAAAGGTGTCAATACTTCTATATGCTATAAATTCACTAATGGCAACTTTTATACAGACGTGAGAGTTCGGCCAGTATCAGTAATGCTTGTGACTTAAAGGGGGAAGGTACTGCATATCTCTCTCTCACGAGTCTTTCTGTAAATTTGCTTGTAAATATACGAAGGGGTTGCTGTTGTTATTTGTTTTTGTCTTTTACAATAGTATGTCGATTGTAAATGTAATTTTACAAAGAAAATTGCAAAGAAACATTAGAAAAAGCATGTAAAAGTAAAAAAAAAAGTTCTGAATCTTCCTTCTTGTAAACTTACGTGAATATTTTACAACAAATATGCAAAAAATTTGTTACTGCTTTTATTTCTTATCTGTTTTGATATTGTGTGAGCAGTAATAATAATTTCACAAAATCCAAAAACTTATTTATTAGAAAAAACATATACAAGTTGGTAAAATTTACGATTGTCTTGTAAATGAGGCCCCACAAGGGGTTATAAATAGTCATTTTCAACTTCTCGTGGAAGGTAGGGAAAATTTAGAATTTCTTTATTTATACAGTGTGAATGTACGTGTCATTCTCTTTCCATTGATGTGATTTTTTTTTTTATTTTGCCAACCTCAAAGTTTCCCCGGTCTGGGGTGCTACACATTGACAAATTATGCCATCCCTTAAGGGTTAAGCAGAACTGGAGAGGTCTCATGTAAAGTCTTCCTAGTTTCACAAATTGTTCTAGAGAAGCCAACGTCCCCAAAAGACTCATCCACTGGGTGGCGGAGCACAAACGAAGCGAGAGGAAGAGGTCTACTTTCCTCAGACAGTCTACTACTCTCCTGGGTGACGGAAAAGCCCGAAAACTCAGAGTCTATCAGAACTCCCAAATAAAGTCTTCTGAGTGGGAGTCATTTGTGACTTCTTGAAGTTGATTGTTAGTCCTAAATCCTGGGTCAAGAGAAGAGTTTTCTTTAAGTCCTTCATGCATTGCATCTTCGCGGGCGAACGAATTAGCCAATCGTCTAGGTACAACGAGATACTCACTCCCGCTAAACATAGCCAACCCGCCAAAGGAGCCAACACTCGAGTGAAAACTTGTGGGGCCGTAGAGAGACCGAAGCAAAGTGCTTGAAATTGAAAAATCTGGTCCTCGAAAACAATACGTAGGCATTTCCTCGAATCCGGATGAATTGGAATATGGAAATAAGTGTCCTGCATGTCCAGGGAAACCATCCAATCCTCCTGATGGATGGACAGCAAAACTGAGTGGATGGTTTCCATGATGAATTTCGTTTTCTCTACGAAGACGTTCAAGGCACTTACGTCGAGCACCAGTCCCCAACCTCCTGAAGCTTTGGGAACTACAAAAAGGCAATTGTAAAATCCTTTTGTGTTTGCTTTTCTCACTATTTCTATAGCCTTTTTGTTCAGAAGAGATGACACTTCCTTCTACAAAGCAGAATACTTCTCTGAGCCAATGGAGTAAGCCGTCAATACGACGGGCATGTTGGTCAATGACGGATTCTCCTTGAAGGGGATAGAGTATCCCTCCTTTAAAACTTTTACTACCCACTGATCCGCTCCATCTCTCCCAAAAGAGACGAAGCTTGGCCCCTATTGGAGCATGAAGGACTAAATCCTCACTTGCGAGAGGATGATCTTGCTGAAGATTTCTTGATCGCTTGGGGAGCAAATCTAACCAAACCTCGGAAGCTGGGGCGCGCTCTCTGAATCCCTCCACAAAATGGCTTAGGATGTTCAAGCGGAGATGATGGTTTAGCCGAGAATGCAGGTCGATCCTTCAGGCGCTTCTATGACTGAGTCAACAAATCCTGCGTTGACTTTTGGTGCAGGCTCGCTGCAATCTCATTTATGGTGGACTGAGGAAACAAATGCTGTTTGTCCAGAGGAGAAAACAGTAGAGCCAATTTCTGTGAGGCCATCACACCCTTCAATGTGAATGAGACCCAGAGTTCAAGCTTTTCTAAGATGCCCATGGCATACAGTGCAGCTAATTCATGAGAGCCATCTCTAATGGCTTTATCTGCGCAAGACAGAAAATTATCCAGGTCTGCGAGTTCATGGCACAAAAGAGCTGGTTCTTGAAGTTTCTTGGCAAGCACTCCTCAACATCAGTCGAAAAAATTCAAAGTTCACAGGCCCTAAAAATACTCTTCAAAAGACGATCCATCTCCTGTGCTGTGAAGAAGGTTTTTGCCGATGCAAGAGCCGATCTCCGTGCTGAGTCAATGAGCACAGAGAAGTCCACCTAGGAGGAGGCAGCCACTCACATGGAAGGAGCTTCTCCTGTTGCGTACAACAAATACCTCATACGTGGGAGGCGAGGAGGTACGCTAAAACAAGCTCTCCCTTGAACCCTCTTCTCGGAAAGCCAGTCCTCCACTAGTTGAAGAGCTTTCTTCGAGGATTTGGAGAGAACCATCTTCGGTAGTTGAGACGAATCCACAGACTGAGAGATTATCAAATAAGATGAACCTGGAGAGGACGGAGAGCTCGGAGAGAAAAATTCCAGAAAATGCTGAAGAAGGCACTTGAGGAGAGATGCATACGGTGTCGAAGATGTATCCTGCTCCTCTTCTTCATCCGCCGAAGAGATCGGAGAAGTCATCGCAACTAAATCAGGGGCAGCCTGAGCTGTAGGCTTCTGCAAAAGGTTAAGGATGTTATCCAACTTGTGTTGCAATGGTTCAAGAGAGGGATCCAACGCAGGAGAAGGCTGATTGGAAGTTGCAGGGCGCTTGGAGACTCGAGGGGTTTTGAGCGCTATGGGGAGATTGGCAGCTTCGGGTGCTCTGATGAAAAGGAACTTCCGACCACTTAACCCTTAAGGGACGGCATAATTTATCAATGTGCAGCACCCCAGACCGGGGAAACTTTGAGATCGGCAAAATAAAAAACAAAATCACATCAATGGAAAGAGAATGACACGTACATTCACACTGTATAAATAAAAAAACTCTAAAAAAATTTTCCCTACCTTCCACAAGAAGTTGAACATTACTATTTACAACCCCCTGTGGGGCCTCATTTACAAGACAATCGTAAATTTTACCAACTTATATATGTTTTTCTAATAAATAAATTTATTGTATTTTGTAAAATTATTATTACTGCTCACACAATATCAAAACAGATAAGAAATAAAAGCAGTAACAAATTTTTGGTACATCTGTTGTAAAATATTCATGTAAATTTATGAGAAGGAAGATTCAGTAACTTTTTTTTTACTTTTACATGCTTTTTCTCATATTTCTTTGCAATTTTTTTTGTAAAATTACATTTACAACTGACATACTATTGTAAAAGACAAAAACAACAGCAACCCCTTCGTATATTTACAAGCAAATTTACAGAAAGACTCATGTGAGAGATATGCAGTACTTCCCCCCTTTAAGTCACAAGCATTACTGATACTGGCCTAACTCTCACGTCTGTATAAAAGTTGCCATTAGTGAATTTATAGCATATAGAAGTATTGGCACCTTTGTTTCGAATCATTATTACCATAACAGTGGTGCGTAATTCTGCTTCACACAGAAGCTCAATCTGTCCACCTCCCCAAAACTGTTTTACTTCACACTGAGGAGCAATCCGTCCCTTAAGGGTTAAGGGTGCCTGAAAATGTCAGGGCGCTTGGCTGTATCAGGGTGCTGAGCTGCATCAGGGCGCTTGGTCGCATCAGGACGCCTGGCTGTAAGAGGGCGCTTGTCTGCTTCCTGGAGCTCAACAGGACGTTCCGTCGATACTAAACGAGCCGCGGGAACAGGGCGCTTACTAGAAGACTGACGCTGCCCGCCCGAGAAGAGAATCAGGCTAGAACCTTGTTCCTGGAGCAGAGGAGAGGAGAAACGTTCTGGAATGTCCCACTTGCTGCACAACGGCTGAGGACTAAAGAGGGCTCCCTTAATTTCTTGCAAGGGAGATGCGGGGACTGATCCTTACCCGAGAATCGTCTCTTCAGCGGGCAAGATTCATCAGGAAAACTACGAAGACGGCTCTTCCAAGGCGACGACTCCTCAGATCTAGAAGAAAGCCAATGAATTTCCAAGATGCCTTTCCAGCGTCTGTCTCTAGTCGCAACCTGGGATGCAACAGGTTGGACTGAGGGGATGACTGCCTGCGGGCAGACCCCACTGACTTCCCTTGGGCTACCGGTATGCCTCCTCCCAGGTAGCGGGGAGTATGGCAGGGACCTGCGCCTAGGAAAATCAGCGGAACGAACAGCCGCCTCCTCCACTGACACTTCACCTTTTGCACTATTTTCAAATTTGTCCATCAGGACATGCATTGACGTCCCTAACTGGGTCTCTGTACTTACAACAAGATTTAAGCGCTGCTCAAATTTATTTTCAAGGCTGGCAAAGCGAGCGGGTTTGGAGGTGATGGAGCCAGGAGAAGGAGTGGGTGGTTTAGGATAATTAATTGATGCAGGTGGGGAAGGGTTTACAGTTGGAGAACTAATACAGTAGATATGTCAGCCTTATCTGATCTGGGAGTTAAAGCCGGACTAGCTACTTTTCCACTAGCTTTAGCGGCTGCTTTCCTCTTCCTATCTCTTTCTAGCTTCACTAAATGAGAATTTAAGGTCTTCCATTTCTGTTCCCCCCAATCTCTGCATTCGTCACAAGTCAAATTTACTGAACAAACCTGACCTCTGCAACCGGAACACAAGGTGTGAGAGTCGTCGCTTTTGTCATCCATGTATTGCAGCCCTTACTGCAATACCGGAAACTAGAACTACTAGTGTCGGACATTGAAACTAGAACTACTAGTGTCGGACATTTTCTAACTAGTAAAAAAAGTCAAACCCGTGAAAAGTCAAATGAAAAAATGCCAAAACGGCTACAAATACTTCACCAAGGAAGAAAATACAAAGCCAATACGAATTCCAAAACTCTGAACTGCTGTAACAACACCAGGTGTTGATGCTACAAGCGACAGAAACGAATTGTCATGTTGGCGGTGTTGTTCCTCTTTTGTACCCCGAAAGTGGGCGGGGCATTGTCACCTATACAAACAAAAGAATTGCTACCACGAATTCAAATTCTAACTGCCGTTCGAGTAGAAGCTCTTAGCTAAGTAATTATTGGGTAAGTTACATATATAAAAAGTTTCCTACAAGATGGAATACACCCAACCACTGGACATCTGGTACAAAGTCGTGTTGTGTTAATTGTCAGTGCTGAAAGAAGGTATCAGTTTGGCATGGGTCGTTCTTTGAAAATTCAAGAATGTCTCTGCAGGCAATAATGGCACTCATACTTTGTTTCTCTATGAAATTGCCACAGTACCTTTTGAGATCTTTTGTTGTACCGCTATCATTGCACATGACTGTTGACTGGTAAAACTTCTGCACAGACATCTGTTGCGAAATACTGCTGGCTGATAACAAGAAAATTGATGGTCCTGGTCATATTGTTGAGACTGACGAAAGTAAATTTGGGAAATGTAAGTACAACAGTGGCTGTAAGGTAGATGGATCTTGGGTGTTCGATAGCACTGACCGAAAGATGCAAGACGTTTTTCAAGGTGGTTCCAGACCGCTCTGCTGAAACTCTGCTCCCGGTGTTGCTGGACAACGTACTTCCAGAAACCACGATCATATCTGATTGCTGGAAAGTGTACAGCAATGTCCGGGACCATTATTTTGCGCATAACGTAGTGAACCACAGTGTCAATTTCGTTAGTCCTGGCGACCCGAGTGTACACACGAACACCATAGAGTTGCAGTGGTGGGTTCTTAAACGGAGCGCGCTACCAAGACACGGTACACAGAAACCACTTTACGAAAGTTATTTTTCTACTTACTGCACCCAGAAACGATATCTAGAAGGTGTTCAGTGTCCATTTCAGGCATTTCTTGATTTAATTAAACGCATCTATCCACTCAAGAACGGCCCAACATCCCCTGTCTCTGATTTACTTTCCTGGTCAAATACATTAAGACCCGGACCAAGTACTTCCGATTCACCTGATCGGCAGCCAGCAGCTACAAAGAGGCCGAGACTGGTACCGTAGCACCTGCAAAGAAGCCGAGACTGTTACCCTCATGGTCGGACAGAAGCGATTATGAATAAGGTAAGCAGTGCACTTCCCTTTCTTTGGCATTTATGTTATTGCACAATGAATTATGATGTTTTGAACCTACTACTGTTAAGGGGTAGCCTAGACCAATCCACCCGCCCGAGTATTTATGCTAAAAATCTGGGGGGTCCAGGGGGGCAAAGCCCCCTGGCCAGGTCAGGGCACGGCACCCTAAGTCCAGTTAGGTTGGGTTGGTTTACATTTGGTCAGGACACATTATGCTAGGTTTGCTTAGATTTTGTTCTGTTAGGTTAGGTCATAGCCAGTGCCGAATCATGTGTCCGGACGCACTCTTAGTCCCGCCGACCGGAACAACGTAACAAGATAATGCAGAGTAGCGGGTTAGTGCATGGTGAAATATGATGATTTGGGCCTACTGCTGTTAAGGAATAGCCTAGGCCAGTCCACCTGCCCGAGTAGTGCTCTAAAAACTGAGGGGGGTCCAAGGGGCCGGAGCTGCCCGGCCAGGTCAGGCATGGTGCACGAGTCATTTTAGGTTAGGTCAGGACACGTTATTCCAGGTTCAGTAAGGTTTTGGTCTGTTTGGTTGAGAGGTAGCCAGTGCCGGAGCATGTGTCCAAACGCAACATTAGTCCCGCCGGTTGGACAAACGGATGTAGTGTAGCGGGTAATTTTGTCAACAATAAACGAATAAGGGTAGATTACAGTTTCGTATGCTGGGCCGCCTAACTCATTCTTCCCGACCCCAGATCCCTCCGCCAAGGTAAGTAGTTCTACCTAAACAGCTGACGACCAACGACCCGAAATGCCCCGAGTCCTACCGACCCGACCCGACATGCCCCGAGACCTACCTTGCCCTGCGACCTTCCTCAGTCTCTTCCGGGTTCAAGCCTTGCAAACATGGCTACTTTCGTGTCGTATCCTACCCACGCGGAATTTGCATCTAAGAATCCAGTGACCCTCATGGACTTAGGCGTTTTGTGCAATGAAGAGCGTTCGTTGCTCATTTACTTAATGAAAAGTGGCCTACTTGGCGATTTCAGCGGGACTTGTGGAAAGTGTGACGAAGGCACCGTCGTCCTGATCAAGCATGGCCAAAGCTTCATTTGGCGATGTAACCTCCAACGATGTCGGAAAATAACATCCATCCGGACTGGCTCATTCTTTTCAGGTTCCCACCTTTCTTTCAAGAGCATTTTGGTGCTGATTCACAGCTGGATCCATGAACTTCCCCAGAAATATGTCCGGATGACTTTGGATATTGGGTCTCCCAATACCTTAGTAGACTGGTTTAATTTCTGCCGGGAAGTTTGTATCGATATTTTGATTCAGGACAACCGGAAAATCGGGGGGCCAGGACACATCGTGGAAATTGACGAATCCAAATTTGGAAAGAGGAAATTCAACAAAGGCAGACGTGTCGAAGGTTGTTGGGTTCTCGGCGGGATTGACAAAAGAAACATTCTTTCAAGTTATACCAGACCGATCCGCAGAAACATTACTTCCAATTTTAATTGAAAACATACACCCAGAATCAACGGTAATTTCTGATTGTTGGAAATCATACCACACTTTAAATCACCATTTCAAAACACACCTTAACATCAATCACACATTACATTTTGTTGATCCCGACGATACAAGCATACACACAAACACAATAGAATCCACATGGCGGGTGTTGAAACGTAATGTTTTGCCTAGAAGCGGTACCGTAAAAACCATGTATAATTCATATTTTTCTATGTATTGCATTAAAAAATGTTACTTAACTAATGTCCCTTGCCCCTTTAAAGCTTTTCTCGAATTAATTAAACGTGCATATCCCTTGAATAGAGCCGTTTCAACACCCGCCAAAATGCGGTCTAATGTCGCCGAAACACAACAATCACGGGATGCAGCCATCCAAACGGATTGTCAATTACATGAGGTCCTGTTCCCCCAGTTCCAGTTGTCCAGATCCCGCCGAAAGCCAGTGCCCCAGCGCCAAAACGAAGAAGAATGGAGCCACCGAAACCGGCCAGTACGGATTTCTCAGACGATTCCGACTTCGAGTGAGGTACGTGCAATTTCAAATAGTTATATATTTACTAATTTCACGGCCCATCTGGGGGGGGTCCGGGTAAGGACACGCCGTCCTGTGTTAGGTTAGGTTGGTTTCGTTAGTTTTGGTGGCGACCTAGGTCGGTGGGGGGGTCCAGGGGGGGCGAAGCCCCCTCGGCCAGGTAAGGGCACGCCGACCTAGGTTCGGTTAGGTCGGTTTCGTCAGGTTGCGTCGCCATCTTGTTGTATCCGTCCGCCGGTACCCACTGCCACCTGGTGGTGGGTCTCGGCTACGAAATTGGCAGCCGAAACCCACAGCATACGAAACTGTAACAGCGCCACGAATAATGTTTATGTAGGGACGCCTACTGTATGCAGGCTAGTGGGTAAAAAATTTGGGAATTCCATATGTTACGGGCAGTGTATATCCGTCTTTGGCTTCCCCCACCCAAAACCCCGGTTCCCAAGAGGGTCCCCCTTACCATTAGTAGTTTTCCTGTTGCTTTTTTTTTTTTTGTTGTGCCACCAAATACAGCAGTGGTTTTATTACAAATACCAAACACATACAGAGCTGTTTTCGTTGCATTTTCTGTACCACAAGTATTCACACGCTCTGTTAGTTTTATTATGTGTGAGTGCCTCTCAAAAACGTAATGTGCATGATATGAAATTGCAACCTACAGTTTTGAAAAGAGTTCATCAAATTACAACTTAGGTAATTCTAAGCCGTAGTTCCGCAGTGAGCTAGACTATGGCAATTGACGTTTTCCTACCTTATTTTACTTGCTTTACAGGAATTTAAAGTAATATATTTTGTCGGCCGGCTGTAACTAAACTGTAAGCAATCTAGCTCACTGCGGAACTACGGCTTAGAATTACCACGACTTGAAAGGTAAGACAATAGCCCCGCCCCCCACCCCCCAGAGCTAACATGGCAAAATTGTAACCCGTGAACACCTCTAGGTTACGTGCTATTGTTTTTTATTGGCAACTTGTAAAATTTGACCGGCTATTGGATGTTCTGCAAGTGACGGAAGCCTACGTGGTAGCCTACTTTGATCTGTGCATGGCAAACATTTTTTCGATCTTTTCCTGGCATTTTCAATGACTCCATTTGGTTTTCGGCCAGAATGAATTCGTTGTGTACTTTTCTTACACCGTCAGGTAGTCTGTACTTGAGATGTGAGAAGTTTGGAAACTTGACAACGAATGATTTCCGGTTGAAATCTTGAATGGGACGATTGAAACGAGCAAGAAAACAATAGGAAAAATGTCTCTGTTGTGTGGATTTGGAGTTCGGACCGGAAACAACTTTTACCGATTTGTTTTTGTATAGAGAATCTGGGAACAAATTAGCCTCTCGACGATTGCGTCATTAAAACTACTGTAGCCTAAAAAGTAAACAATGAACACCTTCACAATGATGAAGCTTCAGCAACTATTACAATATTTCTAGTGATTCAACTCCTTGAATCTAATAAACATACATCATGCAGAACACTACAAAAACTTTACGTATTCTTACAGCTCCGGCATACTCCTCTTTGAAACAGTACAGCGGCCATGTTGCACAACACCGACGGTCACACTGGCACTCACCAACACTTGAGTCTTGACTGGACACTTTGATGTGATACGATTACGTTACAACACTGAGCTGCAGAGAGACGTCACTTAGTGCCAGATCGCCGATTTCCTGGCCGTCACATTTTTTCATTGGCTTCGGCTTCAGTAAATATATTGCAGACGGCATTACAAAACCTTATAACTTGAAATAATCATCTTTAATTTAAAACAGTTCAAATCCCTCATTATCTATCATTAACAAAAGAATAACACTAATTGCTCAATGCTAACTCTAATGGCTTAAAGAGGTTTTAATTATTTATAACTATAACACTAGATTACGAGGGCCTTGTAGACCCATGTCGAGTTAAAACTTATTTACCTCAGGTGTTGTACTTTAATACCTCTTCGCTTTCACATTTCTCGGCAAATTGTATTGCATACTATATATACTGCCCTATTAGAGTGGATTATTTCAATATAGAAATGACAAATATAGGAGGTGGATTGAATGTAGAGAGAAAGACTGTCAGAAAAGTAGTCACGTCATTAGTGTAAGGTACCATGGAAGTGAATGAGATTTAATCCTTGAGACGAGAACGAGTAATCAGTAACTGGAAATTCGGCCAACACCGCCCCCAACCTCTGGTGATACTTGTGAAGCAAATTTAGAAGTGGCGAGCAATCAAGAACCAGAGATGTTGGATGAAAGATCCATATATAACAGGTCAACCAGTGCGCTGATTACTCTTTCAAAGGTCGTGGTCAATGACGTCAAGTAAGCTGATGGTCCTTTTCAAAGCTAGTAGCCTATACCGGTCAAATTCCGATTATTCAGCCTCAGCATTCAGTTGTCTTGCAAGGAAGGTATTGATTGACATACTGGCTGGGTGTTGTCTAGTTTATAAGTGGTTCCTTACTGAATGACTGTACCCAATCTTCGAAGTTGTTATTGGCTGCGAGCCGCATGTAGTTTCTACACACAAACAAGGCAAAACAGAGATTATGTTTAGGACATCTGTGCTTGTCGACAGACAAACAGCTGGCGATTGTGAGAGACATAATAAAGGTACAATGATAAAACATATATCAATGGAAAGGCCAGGAAATTCCACATGTGGACATTTGCATGAGATTCGAGACAGATTAATGAATACAATGCAGTAGCATAATATATGTGAAATGGCGAGACGTTTGGCGTTGTGAGAGAGGTGCGAAATAATGAGCAGAAGATAAGTACTGCTGGTTTATTGATGATGTTGTTTCAGATTTAGCTGGCCTTGTGCCAGCACGGGCTCTTGCTCCTAGAGCAGCCCATAACATGGTTTATGTTGTTTTATATTTAGCTGGCCTTGTGCCAGCACGGGCTCTTGCTCCTAGAGCAGCCCGTAAAAAGGTTTATTGATGTTGTTGTTTCAGATTTAGCTGGCCTTATTCCAGCACGGGCTCTTGCTCCTAGAGCAGCCCGTAACATGGTTTATTGATGTTGTTTTAGATTTAGCTGGCCTTGTGCCAGCACGGGCTCTTGCTCCTAGAGCAGCCCGTAAAAAGGTTTATTGATGTTGTTGTTTCCGATTTAGCTGGCCTTGTGCCAGCACGGGCTCTTGTTCCTAGAGCAGCCCGTAACATGGTTTATTGATGTTGTTGTTTTAGATTTAGCTGGCCTTGTGCCAGCATGGGCTCTTGCTCCTAGAGCAGCCCGTAAAAAGGTTTATTGATGTTGTTGTTTTAGATTTAGCTGGCCTTGTGCCAGCACGGGCTCTTGCTCCTAGAGCAGCCCGTAAAAAGGTTTATTGATGTTGTTGTTTCAGATTTAGCTGGCCTTGTGCCAGCACGGGCTCTTGCTCCTAGAGCAGCCCGTAACATGGTTTATTGATGTTGTTGTTTTAGATTTAGCTGGCCTTGTGCCAGCACGGGCTCTTGCTCCTAGAGCAGCCTGTAAAAAGGTTTATTGATGTTGTTGTTTCAGATTTAGCTGGCCTTGTGCCAGCACGGGCTCTTGCTCCTAGAGCAGCCTGTAAAAAGGTTTATTGATGTTGTTGTTTTAGATTTAGCTGGCCTTGTGCCAGCACGGGCTCCTGCTCCTAGAGCAGCCTGTAAAAAGGTTTATTGATGTTGTTGTTTTAGATTTAGCTGGCCTTGTGCCAGCACGGGCTCTTGCTCCTAGAGCAGCCTGTAAAAAGGTTTACTGATGTTGTTGTTTTAGATTTAGCTGGTCTTGTGCCAGCACGGGCTCTTGCTCCTAGAGCAGCCAGTAAAAAGGTTTATTGATGTTGTTGTTTCAGATTTAGCTGGCCTTGTGCCAGCACGGGCTCTTGCTCCTAGAGCAGCCCGTAACATGGTTTATTGATGTTATTGTTTTAGATTTAGCTGGCCTTGTGCCAGCATGGGCTCTTGCTCCTAGAGCAGCCTGTAAAAAGGTTTATTGATGTTGTTGTTTCAGATTTAGCTGGTCTTGTGCCAGCACGGGCTCTTGCTCCTAGAGCAGCCTGTAACATGGTTTATTGATGTTGTTGTTTTAGATTTAGCTGGCCTTGTGCCAGCACGGGCTCTGGCTCCTAGAGCAGCCCATAAAAGGGTTCATTGATGTTGTTGTTTCAGATTTAGCTGGCCTTGTGCCAGCACGGGCTCTTGCTCCTAGAGCAGCCTGTAACATGGTTTATTGATGTTGTTGTTTTAGATTTAGCTGGCCTTGTGCCAGCATGGGCTCTTGCTCCTAGAGCAGCCCGTAAAAAGGTTTATTGACGTTGTTGTTTCAGATTTAGCTGGCCTTGTGCCAGCACGGGCTCTTGCTCCTGGAGCAGCCCGTAAAAAGGTTTATTGATGTTGTTGTTTCAGATTTAGCTGGCCTTGTGCCAGCATGGGCTCTTGCTCCTAGAGCAGCCCGTAAAAAGGTTTATTGATGTTGTTGTTTCAGATTTAGCTGGCCTTGTGCCAGCACGGGCTCTTGCTCCTAGAGAAGCCCGTAACATGGTTTATTGATGTTGTTGTTTTAGATTTAGTTGGCCTTGTGCCAGCACGGGCTCTTGCTCCTAGAGCAGCCCGTAAAAAGGTTTATTGATGTTGTTGTTTCGGATTTAGCTGGCCTTGTGCCAGCATGGGCTCTTGCTCCTAGAGCAGCCTGTAACGGTATGTTGATGATGAGTCTGTGAGATGGGTAGGTTGGATGAAAACTATTATGATGCATGAAAGTGATTTTGGGGGGGGTGATTTTTGAAATGAAAAGATTTAACAGGGAAGGTTGCAACCTCTTTGAACCCTAAGGTACCCATCAGATGAGGATAAAAGTATGATAGCAGTGAGTGTTGGCTAGTGGGAGAGGTCAACAGATGGAAAAAAGAATTGAGTAGTAGGCACAGGTAGCTAGTATGTTAGCTCGAGTTCGGGTCGTTTCGGCCGTAAGTCATTTCGGCCGTAAGCACGTTTACATGCAAAATAGACGCCATGTTTAGTACCAGCCCCTGGGGATCGACGTAAAACATAAAGTAATAACGGTAAATACCATAAACATAACGGTAAATACCATAAACATAACGTCTTACATTGTTTTGGATGTTACGGCCTAAGTGACTTACGGCCGAAACGACCAGGACCGGTTAGCTCGTGGTGATCTAAAGCCATATTCCTTGTCTGGTCCTAATTCTTGTGTCTGTATGTGTTTTGTGTATTTGTTGGGTGTTGATTGTGTGGATGGAAGGTGGTTTTGCTTTTGATTTGTTGTCTGGGTCGGGTCTGTTGTGTCTGATTTAAGAATTGGGAAGGAGAGTGGGAGGTTAAAGGTATGGATTCTTTAGAGTTACCGTGGTGGTGGGTAGGAGCATAGGAAGCCTGCAAATTCATGGATGTTTGTCAGTATGTGCTTTGTTATTTGGGTAGCTGTTCTTTCATTTCCTTCATAACTTGTTCTTAACTGTTCTGTTTCTGTACGGGCAAGAAGGTAGTGTTCCAGGGGTTCTTCTGGGATTGTTTCACAGTAGCCTACTTGCATGGTTGAGGGTTATCTACTATTCGTTGCCATGTGCACAGGTATCTTAGCCTTAGCCGATGGATTATGACTGCTAGGGCCCGTGACATGTCTTTGGTTATATTGTGTGGTTTTAGGTTTACGGTGTCCATGTACCATTTGGCGGTTTTTGAGCCACCGAAAACAGCTCTTCTGACTTTGATTTCCTCCTGCAGTTGGCAGTGCTGCTACCTTGTTTTTCAGTTGTGTGAGCGAGGGGGTGATTTTGATACTAATGTTGCTGTGTAGCAACCCACTTTTTGCTAAAGAATCTGCTTCTTCGTTTCCTTGGATTCCCACATGGCTCGGAATCCAGTTTAATGTTATTTGCCTGTTCCTGTTGATGGAGGCTTGCAATTGCCCATATGCTTGATAGAAGTCTGAAGTTTTCTTTTGCTTTTCCTTTTGTTATAGCCTGTATTGCTCCTTTTGAGTCAGTATGCTGAGAGTCTTCTAGAGCTTTTGCAATGGCAGTTAGTTCAGTTTGTAGAGTGGAGGCATTGTCAGAGAGCCTCCAGCATCCTTTGAGGGTTGTTGAGTGGACCCCAGCTGCTGCTGCCGGGATGCTGAGATCTACTGTCAATTTCAGCTGGTTGCACCCACGTAGAGAAGTTACCTCTTTATTCGGACGGCCATAGACGAGTCATTACATAATTCTAGGCTCGTTTATTGAACTAGAATGCAAGATCTGACATACAAGCATCATTCAAGTATAGCCCCAAATAACAACAATTGAATATAAGAGATTCCTCTAGAAGTAGGCCTAAGGAATGTGTATAGAGCTGGCTGGTTGCCCGGGATAGGCTATATATAGTCTGCATGCGTCCCCGTACATTTTAATATTCTTAATTGCTTGCTTGTTATTTTCATATTGATTGATAGCCCTACCTATACTTTTTTAGGTAGCATTGCCATCCATGACATTTAAGCTACACAATTTTATGAGACAAAAGACGATAAATGATGAATGCACTGCGATGCCATGTAAGGAATGAAAGAATACATTTTATCTTTAAAAATTTCTTGTTTATTTCACTACCAAATATCTTACCATTAAGTTTATTGAAGTAAATAATTCATATATCATTATAATCCTTCAACCATTGGCTTGACATGTTTAGTGATGAAATTGGGAAACACTACTATTCTTTGGGTAAAACTGAGGTTTAATGAAAGTTATAACTTAAGTTATAACTTTTGAAAGACATGTTCCTCAGGTCTCGAAGCGATGTTCACCCTCCTGAGCTTTGAGAGAGACTGCAGTGCACTGGCCATTTTCCAGCACTGTGATTGGCTGACCACTAGCCAATCAGGAACATCGTAAGGGACAGCGCTAGGCACCAAATGCACGGCTGATGTGAATGTACTATAGTTTGTAGGCTTTTTCTAAATCGAGAAAAACTACAATTGACTTTCTGTTGTTAATTGTTGCCATTACATCTGCTAGGCATTCTTGTGTGCTTATTCCTTCTTTGTAATCATAGTCGATGATGTAGTGGTCCTGTTTTCCATTGGAGTCTGTTTAGTACCATTCTCTCTGCGGTCTTTTCTGTGCAGCTGATGAGAGAGATGGGCCTGTAGGAGTTTGGTTCCTTGGGTTTGGGAATTGGTTGTGTGGTTTATTGATGAAGTGGCCCGCTTATAAAGCGGCGTGTGGACGTCTGTATGTAACGCAGAGACCGCAGGTACAAAGATTTACAGGTGACCTGAGGTCAAACTATTTCTCTACAAAAAACAGGACAGGTATGTACAGAAAACATAATGATTAACAGTGTCTGGTCTGACATAAAAAATACTCTGTTACATATACATAATGCATGGTCAATTGAACAGACAATAAAACATACAATTCATAATAATGATAATAATATTGTGTTCGTCCGACCCTAGGTCGAATGTGAAGGCACCGCAGGAAACGGGATGTTCATTACAGAGAACACGTTGAGTGGGGACTTTACAATACTCCCCCTGCAAGGCGTAGGTAATGTCTGATCAAAGCAGGTATCTGCTGGGGCGACGGACGGGGCCCCGCTTACGCGATGTCAACAGGAGGGTGTGGTTGCCTTCTCCAGCGCCCTCTAGAGTGGTGTGTTGGGGTACCCTCCTGTCTGGTTTCGGGGTTTTCCGGGGACACCCACGACGTTTTCCTGCACATGGGGCAGGCCAGGGGGGTTGCTATCTTCTGTGGGGGGCTTTGGGAACCGCCCCCGATGTCCTCCTCCAGGAATGCAGGCTTGAGGCAGTCTATTGATACTCAGTCTTCCCCTCCGTGGACGGCTACCCGGAATGCCTTTTTGCTCCTCTCGAGCACAAGGAAAGGTCCTCTGTAGGGCCTGGTTAAGGGTGGCCACACGGCGTCGTCCCTAACAAAGACGTGGGTGGCGGAGGACAGACCGGGAGGCATGAAGGGGGACGTCCTGTCGGTGTAAGTCCCCTGGTAGGGGGTGCACTTCCCAACCCTGTCACGGAGCCTCTGCGTTGCTATGTCATCCCTATCCTCTGCGATGAGTTCCCCCGGGCCTACCAGCGTCTCCCCATAGACTTTTTCTGGTGAGGATGGGTCGCCGTTGGCTCTGGGGGTGGTTTTCAACTCGAGGAGGACCCAGGGCAGCTAGTACTTCCAACTCTCGGAGGTGCAATGAGCCATGAGGGACACCTTCAGGGACCTGTGGAACCTCTCCACCATTCCGTTGGCTGCGGGGTTGTAGGCGGTGGTGCTGTGGTGAGTGGTCCCCAGCAGGTGTGCCAGGGCGGTCCACAGCTCGGACAGGAAAACGGGACCTCTGTCTGTCGTTATATGGTCCGGGACACTGAACCGGCTGATCCAGCTGGAGGGGAGGGCTTCTGCGCACACACTGGAGGTGGCTTCTTCCATGGGCGTAGCTTGGGGCCACCTGGTGGAGTGGTCGACAACTGTTAGAAGGTGTCTTGCTCCTCCTGATGGGGGAAATGGACCCACAACGTCGATGTGGATGTGCCTGAAACGTCTCCTTGGCTGGGGAAACTCGTCCACCCCAGACTCGGTGTGCCACCCTAATTTGCTGGCCTGAAACTGCATGCACTGCCTTGTGCCTTGCCCAGGCCGTCGTGTCCTTCCGTATGCCATGCCAGATGAACTTCTCCATCAGTAGCCTGGCCGTCGTCCTTCCGGAGGTGTGTCACAGTCCGTGGATGACGTCGAAGACCAGCTGAAGACGGGAGGCGGGCACCAGTGGGCGTGGGCGGCCAGTGCTCACATCGCTCAGCAATGTTGACCCTCCAGGGCCGAGGGGCATGTCCTTCCACTTCAGCGACATGATGGCTGTGTGATAGGCTGGGGTCTCTGGGTCAGCGGCTTGTTTGCGGGCGAGGTCCTCGTAGTCGATCCCAAGCTGCACCGCATCGATTTCGATCCTCGAGAGGGCGTCGGCTACTGGGTCTTTCTGCCGGGGAGGTACTTGATGGTGCAGGTGAACTCCACGACGGCCGCGAGGTGCCGCTACTTCCTGGAAGACCATGCGTCCCCCAGGTTCATGAGGGCATGGACCAGTGGCTGGTGGTCAGTCCAAATCGTGAAGGGCATACCCTTCAGGATGAACTTGAAGTGGCGTACCTCTTGGTATACTGCGAAGAGTTCCCTTTTGAAGGTGCTGTAGCAGGACTCGGTGGGGCTGAATTTCCTGCTGAAGGCGATGGGCTGAGGGGTCCCGTTGATGACTTGTTCCAGGATGGCTCCACAGGTGACATTGCTGGCGTCCGTCGTCAGCTGGAGGGGAGTGCTGGGGTCCTGGTGGGCCAAAGATGTTGCCTTGGCGAGGGCGGCCTTCATCAGGGAGAAGGCCTTCTGCTGGTCGGGGCCCCACACTAAGGTCTTTGGACGGCCCTTGAGGACCTCCGTCAGGGGGGCCATGGTGTGTGCGATCCCCGGGATTAATCTCCTGTAGTAGTTGACTTTACTGAAGAATTCTTGTACGGACCTGATGGAGGTAGGAGTGAGGAACCTCACGATGGCCTCAACCTTTGACAACATCGGGCGGACACCCCCTGGGGATATCTCGTGGCCCAGGAATTCCACCTACTCGACGGCAAAGGTACACTTGTCGAACCTGACGACAAGGCCACTCTCCTGCATGCACTGCAGAACCTTCCGTATGTGCCGGAGGTGTTCCTTCTGGGATCTGGAAAAAATTTGGATATCATCGACATCCAAGTCCCCCAGGATGAAGTCCATCAGCCTCTGGAAGGTCGCGCCCGCATTCCTCAGGCCGAAGGTGGAGAAGGCAAAGACGTAGGACCCGAAAGGCGTGACGATGGCGGTTTTGGGGATGTCTTCTGGCGCTACTGGTACCTGAAAATATGATTTTAAGAGATCTAATTTTGAGAATATTTTAGGCCCGTGGAAGAAGGCTGTTAGGTTCTGCATGTTTGGTAGAGGGTAGTGGTCGGGTTCTATAGTGAGGTTGAGCCGCCTGTAGTTGCTGCAGGGCCTCCAGGTGCCATCCGCTTTCTGCACCATGTGAAGGGAGGAGGCCCACGGGCTGGGAGCCTTCTTGCATATACCCATCCTTTCCATCTCAGCAAAGGCCTCTTGGCCTCCTGAAGGCGCTGTGGGGCAAGCCGTCAGAACTTTGCGTGCGTTGGGGGCCCCTTTGTTTTGATGTGATTATATATCCCGTGTTTGGTGGGTGCCCCCGGGCACCTGATGAAGCTCGGGTTTGAAGACTTCTGGGAATTCCTTCAGGAGGGAACCATACCGGTGGGGTGCGATGGAACAGACTGCGGGCTCCCTGGGGCCCAGCGACAAGGGCAGGGACTGGCAGGACTTGATGTCCAGCAGGCGTTTGCGGCCGACGTCGACTGCCAGTCCGAAGTGGGCGAGGAAATCCGCACCCAGGAGTGGGGTCCTAACGTCTGTGACGATGAACTCCCACCTGTACCTCCGGCCAAGGATGGAGACCGACAGGATCTTGGTGCCATAGGAGAGGATGGGGGACCCGTTGGCGGGTGTCAGGGAGGCGGCCGGGTCCAGCGGACGTCTGCGGTCCTCTCTGGAAGGCGGAACACTTACCACATGGCTCCAGTGTCGATCAACATCATCCTGCCGAAGATGGTGTCGGGGATGTAGAAGCCTACTGGGGGGGGGCCCCAGGGCGTTTCAGTTACTGTTGCCATGGCAGTCTGTGAGGGTGTCTGCCACCTTCCCCATTTTTTGGAAGGAAGAAAAGGCAGGGGGCTTCGCAATTCCGGGCAGCTTTCCCAAACCTCTGGTGGTAATAGCAAAGCCCCGGCCTCTCCCTCTTCTGGTGGTGGGGTGGCTTCCTCTGGGCGACGACGTTGATGCCCTCCGTGGTGGGGTCCTCCGGCTGGAGGCAGTTGATGGGGTGTGCGGGTGTGGACGCCCACTTTGCCGCCTTCATGGAGTCCATCAGCTGCTGCACCACCCTGATCATGTCCTTGACTGGCAGGGTGTATGCCTTTGTGATCTGCCCACGGACCTCTAGTAGTAGCTGCCACAGGAAGATCTCCCTTGACAGGCTGATCTCTTTGTGCCTGCTGCTGCTGTCAGTCTTGGGGAGGAGGAGGAGGTCCTGGAGGGCATGCCACATTTCCAAGAGGTTTCCCTCCTGCCGGGGGTTGAGGGTGAGGTTGAGGGCGTGGGCGGCTCTCTTGGAGACCGGCAGGGAGCAGGTCGCAGGTCTCAACGAGAGTGGCTTTTAACTCCTGAAGGTGGCGGGGCTCGATGTCATCATTAACCAAAGGGCGATTTTCTTGTATATCTCCTCCAGGAGGGTGTTGATGGCGATGTCCGCCTTCAACACCTCGTCGGTTAGGCCTGCCACCCTGAATTGCCCCTCGACCCTGTAGAGCCAGGACGCTGCATTTTGATGGGTGAATGGCGGCAGCCTTATGCTGAGGGCCGCCTTTGCTTGGTCCGTCAGGGGGGCCATCGCGCGGGGTGCAGGTACCAGCACGGAGGAGCGTGCTGGAGGGGGTTGCGTGAGGGAGATGTCTGCCTCCGAGAAGCTCACGGTAATTTGTATGTGGTTGGGAATGTCTGTGTCCATGCTCATTCCGCGCTCTCACTTGGAGTGTGAGGGAATGCTCGCGTCAATACATGTATGGGAGCATGCCGTGTGGGTCTGCTAATGACGCCGGTGACTTGCCGATGAGGGTCGGTAACACCCAAACGCTTTGTTAGAGTGCCGTAGTGTAAGCAGGTTGAGACATACTCGGCAATAGTTGGTTCCTTTAATGTTGAGAAGATGGTTACAGATCAAGGGATGAGCCAGTACTGTCCTTGCCCGGACTCCGTGCAAAGAGATACACACAATCGGGAAAACATATCGTACAACATTAGGCTGAGCATTCCTACACCTCCCCTCTAAGATTACAGCTCCACATTTAAAGCAAATAAAACATAAGCATTAATTTCTCCTTTCAATTGCAAAAATTAACAAAACTGGCAGAGGTAATAACACATAAAACAAAAGGAATTCAGCTATAATAAAGATAGTCCTTCGGACACCGCGCTGAAACATACGTCAAGGTAAATATGAGAAGAGGAACACTTATTAAACACAAATAAAACGAATTACTCTCTGATATAATCATTGTGCCATTGTGGAGGACGACGTACCCTAGCACTACTTCTCTCTCGGTTGGGTACTGGGTGAGTCTCCTCTGAGGTGGTGGGAGTAGGGTCTCCCTGAGGTGGTGTGGGTGGTAGGGATCTCAAATGCTTACGATTTCTCGTCGAAATTCTCCCGCTCCCATCCAACCTTATGCAATATTGGCGGTATCTTTTCTCTTCAATAACCACCCCGCTTCTATTCCAGGCTCGTGTGGTCACATCTTGGATAGCTACCCTCTCACCTATTTGTAGGGGGGAAAGATCCTTGGCTTTCTCATTGTACTTAAATGATATTCGTTGCTCAGCAACACTTCTTTCTTTCTCTCTTGCGGACAAGGTTTCTGACCAATGCTCGGTGACGAAATGATGACTTTTTAACATTGGCACCGAATCTCGAAGTTGGCGCCCCATGGCCAGCTGTGCGGGAGACTTATCTATACCACATAGTGGTGTATTTCTATACTGCAATATTGCCTGATCTACCTTATCATTGTCTAGCCCTCCATTAGGTAAAGCATTGCCCATTAATGTTCGTTTGGCGGTGCGCACAGCAGCTTCTGCCCGCCCATTGGACTGGGGATAGTGAGCAGACGACACTCTCATTGATACCCCCCACCTACCGAAGAAATGTTTCATTTCAATGCTCGTTAGATTCGTGCCCTCGTCCACTGATATTTCTTCAGGTGCTCCCCACTGCATAAAATATCTTCTAAAAGCTGGGATCAATCTCGCGGACGTAGTTTCGTTAGCGAAGAAATAAATTTCCATCCATCCGGTCAGTCGATCGGCGTATACCATATAATGCCTCCCTGCTACTTGGAATAAATCAGCCACAGTTCTCTGAAACAGATATTCGGGAGGGGGAGTATATATAATACTTTCCCTTTGTTGTGAAGGTGCCGCAATGTTGCAAGCATGACACCGTGCCCTGTAATTTGCTAAGTCACCTTCAATCCCAGGCCAATAAACCGCCTGCCGTGCTCTCCTGATCATGGAGTCAGTTGACTGATGACCCGAATGTAGATTGGTTGCGATGCGTGTACGTAATGCCTCTTGAACTACCAGACGAACATGCCCCTCATCATATGCATACGTGACTAATCCTTCAATGACACTCAGTCTATCACGTACATTGAAAAAAGGTTTTAGGCAAGGCTCCACTTGAGACCTCGATGACGGCCAACCCCCTTCGTTGACACGTCGCTGCAATAGTAAATAATCCGGATCCTTATCTGCCTCCCACCTTATGGTGGCCCAGTCCATAGTAATGATGTCAACCGCCAGTGATGACATCATGGAGGCAATACAAACTTCGTTCATGAGTTCTTCCTCTTCTTCGTCTTTGACGGTAGTTTCACTGCGAATCACTGGGTATCTTGATAATGTATCGGCTGCCGAATTCTTCTTTCCTGGTATACATCTTATGGTAAAACTATATTGCATAGTTTTCTCCTTCAACCTTAGTAGTCTCGGGTTTGCAATGTCTTTCAGGCTCCTATCCCCAAAGAGTTTTACTAAAGGTCTATGGTCCGTGATTAAGATGAAATTTGGGCATCCCAATAAAAACAACCTCGATTTCCTAAGGCACCATACTACTGCAGCCGCTTCCCCCTCAATGACGGCATAGCCAGCCTCCGCCTCCGTCAGGTGCCTGCTGCCACATAATGCCAGTTTCCATCCCCCCTTACAACAAAAAGGGGCATTGAAATCCTCGCAACTGCAGTATTGCTGCAATATAACAAACCCCATTCCTTCTCTGCACCAATCAGTAACAACAGCAGTGCGCCTTGTCTTATCATAATATGTCAGTCCATCGCCCAACATCTTGCAAATACTATCCCGGGCTGCAACAAAACTATTTTGGAGGTGTTGGTCCCAATAAACTTTCCGATGAGGGGATTTCTTGAGAAGGTCCCTGAATGGTTCCATTACTGGTGCTACAGCCACAAAAGGTGCAATTTGGTTCACGAGCCCAAACCAAGATCTTATATCCGTGATCGTTGGGCTGGCAGGCATGGGGAAGTTCTTGATGGTACTCATACGCTCATTAGAAGGTCTATAATTATCCCAATCCAGTTCATACCCTACAAACTCTACCTGTCTTTGAGAAAATCGGAATTTATCCGGATTTAGCGTAATCCCATTCTCTCCACATAATTGCAAAAAATCAAAAGTATGCCAAAAGGCTCCCTGACACTGTCGTCATATAACAATACGTCATCTATGCACTTGTACTTCCTATGTACATCGATGATGACGTCATCGAACCTTTTCGTGTATGCATCGGGGGCCGAGCAATGACCCATAGGTGTTCGACAATACTGGTATCTCCCCCATGGTGTAATAAACGTTGTCAACTGTCGGCTTTCCTCATCTAACGGCACCTGGTGGAATCCTGCATAGGCATCAACTACAGTTTTATATGTACGAAGTGGCACACTTGAGACCATATCAAAAGGAGCACATGTGTGATGTGTTTCTCGTTTGCAATTCTTATTAAGCTCTTGATAGTCCACGGTCCTTCGTGGTTTACCATTTTTCTATGTTACTACTACCATCCTGGCACACCAGTCCGTAGCTGTACCTGCAGGGACCTCTCTAATTACCCCTAATTTGACATCTTCATCAAGCTGAGCCTTAACATCGGCCTCCCAATGCTTAGGAACTGGTATGGGTGTATGACATGCATGAGGGGTGGCACCTTCCCTCAGGTGAATGTGGTGAGGGGCTCCTTTCATCATCGGCAAAGGGTTTCTTGAAACGTTGAAAGTAGTCTTTGCAAAACGTTGCAGCAGCCAGTCCCTCAGCCTTTGGACATTTTCCTCCATGGCAGGGTATGGCATCTCGCGCTCACGACCAACATCCCCTACCCGTGAGCAACCATTTTCTTCATGCGTCTGGTGGGGGTTAGTCGACACGGGGTTTCTGAGTGATGTCATGCACGGTAGCAACAGTATGATTGGGAAACTTTGCATGCACTAGGCCTAGTGATTTACACACTCCCAAGGACATATAAAAACGAGTAGTACCTTGCACAACAATAACACTAGTGCTCACTGATTTATGCCCCAATTCTATTAGCATATCAACAGTCCCGTATATTTTTAATGACTTCTCCCCTGCGTGATTTACAATTATATTACACAGAGAGAGGTTAGGTACCTTCAAACCTAATTTTGGTAACAAATCTACCCCTACTATACACACTTCTGCCCCAGTGTCTGGAATAGCCTCAACAATGACATTCTCGCATGAAAACTCATGCTTAATCTTTATTTTCACCGTCGGCAGTTTCCCCACTGCCGCACATAGGCCTACCTGCCTTTTATCCGCAGGTGGATAAGCAACAGTGCATGATGTCACAGACGCATCCACAATAGGCGCCGTTTTGGCGGGCTCTTGTGTCCCTTGATGACAGAATTTAGCAAAGTGCCCCATAATACCACACTGAAAACATTTAACATTATCAGCAGGGCATTTTCCCTGCCAATGAGAACGACCACCACACTTTTTACACCTGGCATCTGACTTACTGCTGCCAGTTGGTTTCGAACTACCACGGCCCCGGCCGTGTCCCTCGTCACCATTGTTAGACCTATAGCTAGCAATAACTTTACTATCACCTTCTACCCCACTTTCAATTAGGCCTGAGCCTATCTCATCCCTTTTTACCAAACTAGCAACGTTTGCTCTTCCACGAGTGCTAATACTATCCTTTTCTGTGGATTCATAAATTTCACATTTGCGTAACAGTTTCTGCACAGTATTGAAATTTTCATGATCCTGTAGGATTTCTTGCTTAAGTCCCACATTGCTTAAACCACTTGTTATCCGCTGAACTAACACAAAATCATTCAGATCAGCACGGCAGTGAGGACATTTAAACCCACAATCTAAGGCCAATTGTTGGGACCTGTGCACAAAGGATTTCGTGGTTTCTTGATCGCCTTGTTGCGCTGAAAAAAACTTGTCCCACGCCACTGTCTTATTAACAGACTTCGTTGTAATCTCCTCCAGTTTGTCAAATGCCTCAGAGGACGTTAATGAGTTCCACTGAGCCTCTGAGTGTGTTGCATCTATAGCCATCCTTAGTTTCTCATCGCAGTTTAACCGTATACTGATAAGTGCATTCTCTCCTGAAACGTTTCCTAAGGCCAGCCAATCGCTCATAGAGCGGCACCATTCTCGAAAACTGCTTTGTGTCTTCTCATAGCTACACTTATCAGGGCACATCGCCCTAACACCTGCCGAGGCTGATCCATGTGGCCTTCCTTGTGCCATGATGCCAACCAAAGCCTGTAATAAGTCCTGTCCCTCGTTGCGTCGGCGTGCCGGTGTTGCATTCCTGCTTGCAGTGCCCCTGGGGGAACGTCTTGCTGTGCCCCTGGGTGTACTGTGAGGGCCTCGTCTTAGCATCTTGTAGGTCCTGCTGTAGAAAGAGAATCACTGCGCCATGTAAGCAGGTTGAGACATACTCAGCAATAGTTGGTTCCTTTAATGTTGAGAAGATGGTTACAGATCAAGGGATGAGCCAGTACTGTCCTTGCCCGGACTCCGTGCAAAGAGATACACACAATCGGGAAAACATATCGTACAACATTAGGCTGAACATTCCTACACGTAGTTAGTCCATTAGGGGCGTGGGTTGGTTCATTGGGCCAAGACCAAGTCGCCGTTTGGGTCCGTTAATGGCTTCCGGGAACCACTCCAGGGGTCACCACTGTGAGAGAGGTGCGAAATGATGAGCAGGAAGACAAATACTGCTGGTTTATTGATGAAGTGAGTGGATGTCTATGTATAACGCAGAGATCGCGGGTACAAAGATTTACAGGTGACCTGAGGTCAAACTATTTCTCTACAAAAAACAGGACAGGTACACACAGAAAACATAATGATTAACAATGTCTGGTCTGACATAAAAAATACTCTGTTATATATACATAATGCATGGTCAATTGAACAGACAATAAAACATACAGTTCATAACAATAATAATAATATTGTGTTCGTCCGACACTAGTTCGAATGTGAAGGCACTGCAGAAAACGAGATGTTCATTACAGAGAACACATTGAGCGGGGACTTTACAGCTTCTTCACAAACAGAAACGTACATGTAGTTTGATACAGAAGATTTGGTGGAACATTATGAGTACATGATCGGAATGCTTGCACGGCAATGCAAGTAGTGGTGATTGTACATGAATCGAGACAACAATGGTTAGAGAAAAATAGACAGGAATATTGTATGGTAGAAGTTGTGTTCCTTTGAGCGATTGCCGCTGACGCACAGGATGGAGAGAGAGAGAGAGTGGGATGCTTGTTGTCCTGTTTTGTCCAATGGCTGACTCACACATGTGTGCCCGTAGGATCTTCATCGGTCCCTTACAATACTCCCCCCCCCCTCAAGCAAGGCCCTGATAGCAGAAATCGTCTTGCTGACAATTTGAATGGGCGCAAAGGGCTTGGGCTTTGGGCGGGCAGCAGGCTGAAGAGTGGCGCCGGCCAGCAGGAACTCGAGGAGGACGGCAGCGGGATGAAGGATGACATCGGCTGATCCTTCAGTAGCCAGCTCAAGGGGGGCGGCAGTGGGCTGAAGGATGACGTCGGCTGATCCTTTGGTAGCCAGCTCGAGGGGGACAGCAGCAGGCTGAAGGATGATGTTGGCTGGTCCTTCGTTGGTCAGCTTGTCCAGTACGAGTTCCGGGGCGGCGTCAGGCTTCCTGGAGGAGGCGTCCAGGGCTCCGGTGGTGGGGTGGGTCATTTTGGAGGGTCTGACATCTTTTGAAGTCTCGGGAACGACGGGAGGCTGAGTCGAGGAGGCGGTGAAGGGTTCGTTGGTGCGTGGGTCGTCATTGTGGGTCGGACGTCTACCATCGGCTCCTTCGGGTCACTCCGGGGTCACCGGTGTAAGGAAGGTATTGATTGACATACTGGCTGGGTGTTGTCTAGTTTATTAGTGGTTCCTTACTGAATGAATGTACTGATTCTTCGAAGTTGTTATTGGCTGGTGCAAGCCGCAATGTAGTTTCTACACACAGACAAGGCAAAACAGAGATTACATTTCGGGCATCTGTGCTTGTCGACAGACAAACAGCTGGCGATTGTGAGAGACATGATAAATGTACAATGATAAAACATATATCAATGGAAAGGCCAGGAAATTCCACATATAGACATTTGCATGAGATTCGAGACAGATTAATGAATACAATGCAGTAGCATAATATATGTGAAATGGCGAGATGTTTGGCGTCTTCACAAACAGAAACATACATGCAGTTTGATACAGAAGATTCAGTGGAACATTATGAGTACATGATCGGAATGCTTGCATGGCAATGCAAGTAGTGGTGATTGTACATGAATCGAGACAACAATGGTTAGAGAAAAATAGACAGGAATATTGTATGGTAGAAGTTGCGTTCTTTCAAGCGATTGCCGCTGACGCACGGGAGGGAGAGAGAGAGAGCGGGATGCGTGTTGTCCTGTTTTGTCTGATGGCTAACTTACACACTTGTGAGCCCGTAGGACCACCATGCGGTCCCTTAGAGTCTCTGTTGTGTACAGTGGTATTCTGAATTAATTTGTAGACAAGCTTGAACAATGATGGATAACTGTTTAGTTTATGGCTGCTTTAATAGGAAGTCAAACACCAAAGGTTCAAACATAAATATTTCACTTTTTCAAGAGATAAAAATGTAAGATGGCTTTGGATACAAGCCTGACGTCGTGCTGACAAACTTAATTCCAATAATGCTGTTGTCTCCTCTTTATTTTACAAACCATGGCTACATTGATGACACAAAAACCCAAAATAGGCACATATCTATTAGTCAAGAAAACACCCAATAAAAAAACTCTATATTAATTTCTTAAGGGAATCATTTTTTAATGTCAGTTACTTATAGGACTTTTTGTATGTTGCAAGAATCCCATAACATAAGTTATATAATGACCCAGAAACTGAATCAGGATTGTTTGGAACATTTTTTGGGTGCATTTTGAGTGCGCTCTACGACATACCCTAATGCTGTAAAATGCAAATTCCAGATGAAACAGTAGGCTATATTTTCGGCGGAGAAGTTGCAAAGACTAGTGGAAAGGCTAATTCCAGCAAAAAAGATGGGAACATTGAGTGCTTCTCTAATAAATCAGTTTCATTATATATATATATATATATATATATATATATATATATATATATATATATATATATATATATATATATATATATATATATATATATATATATATATATTATAATATGAGATTATGTGTATGTTTTGATTTGATGTCTATGATTTTGAGATGCCTTTATTTCTTACAGATGACTCTTGTGTTCTGTATTTTGGTATAATTTTCAGCTGCTTCATATGTTTTGAGGTGACTTTGTGATGTATATTCATTCATGTTTATAACACACCATGTTTGTGGAAGTTAAAGTTTAAATGCTGTAGAGAGAGAGAGGGATATTTTGAAACATTATCAGATAACCCCATTTGCTGTGTTGACACAGCTGCATAGGATAAAGGAGGACGTAAGGGCCACTTTGCCTATCTGTGATGAGATGACAGTTCTTGGCCGAATGCTTGTTACATGTTTATCATGTATGTCTGTTCTGTAATTATTATATTTCTCTATGCCTTATTATGTGTTCCATATCTGAGGAGAAGGGAAAGGGAGGAGAGATAGGCTGACAAGTTGACGGGGCTTTTTGAGCCAGATCGTTCGCAAATTTATTTCTATTTACCCAGGTGTATATCCAGGGCGGGAAATGTCAATCATACAGATAAGAGCTCTGTCTTGTTTCTTCTGAGCCTTGGAATACTGTGAGTATTCAGTATTCTGTTTGTAGAATAAGGTGTTCTGTGTATTCTTTGAGTATTCAGTGTTCTAGAATGTGTGAGAAGGAGCTCAGGATATTCTAAGATTTGAAGTGGCTAATTGGCAACTTAGTTTGAGGATAAAATCAAGATTACTGGACTAACAGAGTTAGTCTGCTAAGGGATCTCAAAGACATAGGAAACTCCGCCCCTCCCCCTTTCTCTCTCAAATCATAGAAGGGCATAAATTAGTTTATATCCTAAAATAGATAAGTTTTATAAAACTCTCCCACGAAATGTATACTGTATTTGTGTATGATCCTAAAATATTTGTGTTCTTCAAGCATTGTGTTTATATATTACCAAAGGAGTAAGGTAATGTGCTTATATGCTTGTATTGTAATTATGTGAAAATTGAGGTGTTATCTCTGAGTAAGTTTTAGGAAGACATGAGTTTAGCTTTTTTTTTTTTTTTAAGTGAAGGTAATCTTTTGAGAGATTGATATAATCTTTAATCATATTTTGTCTTAGTGAAATATGTCTGTGTGTGTAATTTCACAGTGTTAACCAAAGTTTTGTGTCAGTGATTACTGGTGTTAATTTGCACTATTGAGATTTCAGTGCATACTTATTGTTGAGATTTCAGTGGGTACCTGTATTGATTCCCATTTAATAATATTTTAGTGAACACTTGTACTAGTTGCAGATGTTCAGATTTATATGGTTTGAATTTTACTTAATTAAAGTGATTTCATGATAAATTAAAGTTTTGTGGCTTAATTTTGGTTAAGAAATACGTAAATCTAACACTGTTGTCAAGTAATAGTAAATCTTTTTGAGATTGTGAACTCTGCTTATAACTTTTGAACTTAGAAATAAATTTGTCTGTTTAAAGTTTTAAAAAGTACAGTGTTTCATTTTGACCTTCAGTGATTAAAGATATTTGTGTGTGTGTGTACAAGGTAAGTGATATATCTGTTCGTTCACCTCAGACTTAAATAGGTGAAATAGAACCAGGGGAATAATTACAATATTTGTTGGAGCGATGCCATTTTTCCCCTAGTCTGTTTATAGCTTATCAGTTGTTACCTCACCCATAACTTGATAAATTTAGATTGAATTTTCAAGTGTTAAGCAAGTTTTAAGGGATTACTATACCTTTAGAGTATTCAGTCTTAATATTCTTGTTATGAGGTTTCAAGTGTCTGTCTGAAGTGAGGTAAATTTTTTGGTCTTATTATTTGTGTAATAACCAGGTACTTGATCACTTCGTGACAAAATATTTGGTGCCCATCGTCCGGGAAGAACTAAATAGAATATCACTCTGGTTTATGGTTTATACCGGTGGTGTTAGGAATATTTGGTAGGAGAGTGACCATATAATTGTTTTGAAGTGTATTGTAAACTATTTAGTTGAGTAACCTAAAGAAAATGGCTCTGTTTGAAGTTCATGGATTTTTAGGCTCTCCAACCATCAGAAAGTCATCTGAATCTCACCTGACTAGGGCACAGTGAACTCTCTTAGCAGTGAACGTAGTGGTAATGTTACTAGTGATATGATTGAGGCACAAATCAAGTGTGTTGCAATCCAAGCATTAATAAGCTCTGGTAAAATAGATGGAGAGTTAAAGGAGGCATATGAATTATTGAGTGCAGCTGAGGTAGAATTTACAAATAAGCTAAGGCAAGAGAATGAGAACGGTGATGTAGAGGCAGAACTTAGACGTTTAGAAATGGAAGAAAATTGGGGTAGACTGAAGGTGCTAGAATCAGAAGAAAAGTTACTAAGGTTGCAGATGCAGGCTGATAAAGAAAAAGAAGATAGAGAAAGAGTAAAACATGAAAGGGAGGTGGAGTTAATCAGAGCTCGATCCATACTATCTGTAAACCCATATAACTCTGTCCAAGGTAATAAAGACCCTGTGTTTGATGTAGTAAGAGTACAGAAGTTAATTCCAAAGTTTACAGAAGAAGCTCCAGATGAGTTTTTTGAGCACTTTGAAAAGGTGCTACAGGTATGGGATGGCCAAAAGATAAATGGTCAGTCTTATTACAGAGTGTTCTAATTGGTAAAGTAAGAAGTGCCTATTTAGCCTTATCAGCTGATCAGTGTAAAGAATACAGTGTACTGAAACACAATGTTACAAGTTTACCAGATGACCCCTGAATATTACAATGAAAGATTCAGATCCTTGAAGAAGGCTGGCAAGATGACTTTCTTAGATTATGCTTATAAAGTAAGGAGATGTTTTAGACGATGGTTGGAGGCCCCTAAAGTTAAGTCTATGGACGAATTTGAAGAATTATTGGTCTTAGATCAATATCTAAGAGGAATTCCTGAACATATAAGAGCTTATTTGAGAGAGAGAGAGAGGTGAAGAAACTTGATAAAGCTGCTACTCTGAGTAAGGACTGTAACATAATATATCCAGCAAAAAGAATTATAATGTCAAGTACCAGAAAAAACAATTCACAGGTTATAGGTCTCAGCCGAGTTTTAAGAACAATGATGTGAGAAACCCTTCTAATAACTATACCAGTATAAAGCCAGGATATGCCCCACAGTAGTGGAATGTTAAACCCTCACCTTCTAGTCTGTTCTCAAGACAGATGCAGAAAACTAATGTTGTTTGCTACAAGTGTGGAAGAGTAGGACACCATAGTCGAGATTATTATAAGATGTAACAGCAGATTAAGCCAGTTGGACAGGTGATAAGGGGTAACCAGGTAAAGCCAACTACAAAGAACAGTGTGGGGAAAAAATGAAACGAGACAAGCAGAGTGCTTAGCAACCAGTGGAAATGCAACTTAAGTAGTGAGTAGCTGAACAGTGAGGAGGCTTGTAAGCCATATATCTATGAAGGTGTGCTGACAACCCCCTCTTTGAGTGTACAGGTACCAGTGAAGATATTACGTGATACAGGAAGTAACCATAGTGTGGTAGTTCGTGGTGTTAATCCCCCAGTTGGAGAAGAATCTCACCAGAGATTCAGTTATTTTAAAGGGTATAGGAGTATCTCCTATATGCCGCTTGCATTTGTCATGTGAATTAGTGACAGGAAGCATTGATTTTGCTGTAAAGGACTCACTAGCTGTTGAAAGTGTGCATGTTTTACAGGGTAATGAAGTTGGTGGTGTTCCCTTCGTTCCTTGTCCTATAGTGACAGACAAACCATTAAGGATTAGTCCTACGGTAGAGATAGGGAAGAAAAACCCTCACCTGTTTCCAAGTTGTGTAACTACCAGGAGTATGAAGAGAACTGAGCATAGAAGTGAAGAAACTGAGGATTTACCTGCACCAGAAGGATCAAGTGAAGGATCGTTGTGCTTAGAAGAGCTGTTTCAGGTAAGTGAAGTTTCCCCTAGTGTCAGTAATGAAGAGATTTTTCAAGAAGAAGAGAGTCCTGTTATAGTTGAAGAGACTCAGCATAGTGAAAGTGCTCCTGAAGATAGTAGTGAAACTACAGTAGCAGAGTTGGCAGATATTGAGGGTTCAACCCTTGAAGTTGGACAAGTGACTAGAGAGAAGTTAATAGAACTGCAGTAGAAGGATACAATGTTAATGGATTTGTTCTTCAGAGTTGTTGACCAAGAAGAGATGCAACAAACTCCTACTTGTTATTACCTAAAGGAAGGATTGCTAATGAGGAAGCATCGACCTGCAGATATTCCAGGAAATGCTGAATGGGGGGAAGATCATAAAATTTTGATTCCATATCCACTGAGGAAGCAAGTTGTAGCAGTAGCACACGAGTCTGGACATATGGGAATCAGGAAGACTGTTGAGAAGGTTATGAAGTATTTTTTTTTGGCCTGGACTTTACAAGGATGTTAGCAAATTTTGCAGGGAGTGTCATACATGCCAGATAGCAGAATGAAACTATTCAAAAAGCCCCCCTACAACTGATAGAAGTTAGAGGAGAACCTTTAGCAAGGTAATAATAGATGTGGTTGGTTCACTTCCGAAAACGAGGAAAGGACATGAATATCTGTTGACATTAATGTGTCCAGTAACAAGATATCCTGAGGCCATTCCTGTAAGAAGTATAAGTGCAAAGATAATTGCTGAGAAGTTGGTGGAATTTTTCTCCAAGTTTGGAATTCCAGAAATTGTCCAAAGTGATAGAGGAACGAACTTTACCTCAAAATTATTCCAGGATGTGATGAACTTGTTAGGAGTGAAACAACAGTTATCTACTGCTTACCACCCAGAGACTCAAGGAGCCTTGGAAAGATTCCACCAGACTTTGAAAAGTATGTTAACCAAGTACTGTAACGAATCGGGAAGAGAATGGATTGTTGGTTTACCTTTAATGTTATTTGAAATTAGGAATGCGTATCAAGAAAGTATGGGATGTTCGCCAAACGAAATGATTTTTGGTCGAGAAGTGAGAAGTATGTTGAAAATTCTTGCAGAGAACTGGGAAGAAAATCAAGAGGAAGTCCAAGGAGCATATGTGAAGAACTTGAGGAAAAGGTTAAGAGAAATTAGAAAATTCTTTTCAGAAAATTTGAAGATAAGCCAAAAGAAAATGAAGAGGAAGTAGGATGCTAAGACTAAGCTAAGAAATTTTAGTATTTTACAGCAAGTTCTAGTGTTTTTACCAGTGAAAAGGATTACCCTTACAAATAAGTTTCAAGGTCCTTATAGGATACCAGAAAAATTAAGTGTAGGATAAGTGTGTATCATTTTACTGATATCAGTAATACTAGTGAAAGGAATGTTGCTAGTCTATGATTAGCAACGCATTACCTAACTCCGTCCGTGCCAAGATTTTGGCGCGAACGTCAGTTGCCCTGTACCCACCATAGGATTAAGACGGTTCTGTAATAAACCATCAACACGGGAACAGTGCCTCTTCCTTACCCTGCCCATAGAGTATCCTATATGGCACAGTGATGGAGTACTACCTATGCAGAATGTCGGGGTTTCGTAGAAGATCGCTGAAAAGCACCCCTAGATTAATAAGACCTAGAGACGCCAGAAGCGGCATCGGCAATGGCGCAACAGTGGATCTAAACACATTAGTTCAGGCATTAGGTACGGCCATATGAACAGGTGGGAATACTTCAGTACTAGGCAGGGGGAACAACAAGCATATTTCCCCCAAAAACTGCATGTATGTGATGTCAGCGGAGGATTTTAGGCGCTGGAAGCGATCTACGGAAGGCTGGATAAAAATCAGCAAGTTTTCCCATGATGAGGCAGTAATGAATATCAGGCTACTATGCGAAGACGAATTGCAAAGTGCAATAGACGCCCAGTTCTCTCCAGCCACTTGGAATGCCCTAGGGGTAGAGGACGCCTTTGATGCCCTGAGAAAAATAACCACGAAGACAGCGAACAGAGTGGTTGTGTGGGATAAATTCTTCACAGGAAGACAGAGAGAAGAAGAAACGGCAAAGGAATACATCCACAGGTGCCAGCGGGAGACCCTCGAGTGTACGTTTGCGTGCCCTAAGTGCATGTGAATATGTGCTGGCAGGTAAAATTGTGAGCGGCATACGGAATCAAAAGTTAAAACAGGATATTTTAGAAAATTTGAGAAGTACAATTCTGTTAGTGCAATACACAATCTTTATTATCTTTAACACAGGAGACCGTGACATTCACGGTCAGTTGCGTGCATGATGCAGCGCCAACACTTAACACTTCTCGATCGGACTTCCCAGCCACTGACGTCGTCTTCCGCATAGCCTGTCGTCCGCTGTCGATTCTGTTCGCAGCAATGGTGCCTATCTTACCATCCAATACGCCCTTGCCAGGTGTACGACTTTTGCTCCCATAGCAAAATGTGAGGCATTTGAGGAGGCAGTACGGGAATGCGGTGGCCCCACACAATAAGGGGAGCAAAGAGAGTTCAAAGAGGCGGGCATCGAGAGGGAGGAGGAATTGGCGTTGCCACTGGAAGAAGCAGCAGCAGTGAAGACAAATTACCAGAAAAAGAAGGAAGATGTGGCGAAATCGAGATACCATGCCAATTGCCCTGCTAGGGCTGCAGAATGTTTTCACTGCGGAAAAACAGGACACTTTGCTAATCGTTTCTATGGGAGCAAGAGTCGTACGCCTAGCAAGGGCTCATCGGATGGTAAGATAGGCACCATTGCTGCGAACAGAATCGACAGCGGACGACAGGCTATGCAGAAGACGACATCAGCGGCTGGGAGGTCCAATCGAGAAGTGTTAATAGACCATGGGCCAGCAGCAGAAACCCTCCCCCCAACGAAGGGATTTTTGCAGACCACATTTTTTCTATACTTTAGAGCCTGTAGATTCAGATTCTGGTTGTCTGCACTTTGGATTTTGGTGATTTTGGCTGCTACAGCCAAAATGTAAAAGTATTCAGGACAAAAATTGGATAAAAAAAATTATTTTAGTTTTTTGTCACGCACAATATAATATATATATATATATATATATATATATATATATATATATATATATATATATATATATATATATATATATATATATATATATATATATATATATATATATATATATATATATATATATATATATATATATATATGAAAATGGTAAGGAACTGTGGGTTTTAAAGTACGCTGAATCGAATGAAATGGTTTATTTCATCGAAAAAAATAGGAGTCAATACGTTATTTAGGTTTAAATATAAATTTTTGCTTCTCAAGAAAAATTTATATTATTATAGTTTGCTCTCCTTTCTTTCAGTGAAGAGATAGAGTGTTAGAATTGGAATATCCATAAAGCGCAGGTTTTTTAGATGCTATTTCATATATATGTTATATTTAGTCCAAAATTAACGCAAATATATACCATGAGATAAATTATCTTCACCGCTTAGGAGGCAGTTTATTCTTGGGTAAAGCCATCTGCTATGTGGAGCATGGGCCAGTTACCTCCCCCCTCCCCCACCTATATATCTTTGCACATTGTACTTTTTTATTTCTTTAGAGTCAATTGATTTAGAGTATGATTTTCTGCACTCTGAGATGTCGAGATTTTGGCTGCTACTTCCAAAATTTAAAAATCATCTTAAACGTCCAATTTCAAGTAATTTCAAAAAGTGTTAACTAAGTGGGCAGGGAATAGGTAACGTAATTTGATGTAATTTCTCATCAAAAGACAAATTAGATTAAATCGTAGGATTCTGGCCCAAAGAATCAAGGGAAAACAAGAAAAGAAATTAAATTAATAAATCTTTGGCTCTTATTAGAAAAGAGAGGATTCGAAATATTAATGGTTTTTTAAGAAATTTTTGTGGTACAGGTACAAATAAATTAAAGTATTCTTTTTGGTAATATTAATGCTTAAGAAATAAAAGTGCATTTGACATCGAAAATAAGTAATGAATTAAATGCAAAAACAAATAAATATGTTTGTTAAGACATTTGATTTAGGAAAGTTTGGTTTTATAGCCCTTGAATACACACGCTAACCTGAAAGTGATTGAGTTGTTAATTACATACGAAAATTAGTATCATCTTTTATGCACAGCGTTGATGTGCGGCATCTAAATAAAAACAAGCTGCTTACATAAGCTAAAAAATAAATACATTTTTGGCTAAAGCAATGTTGAAAAGTATTCTTCCTTGTAATAAAGCAAATTTATACAGAAGTACAATCGATAGTGTAGGATAACCTGAATAAAATCTAATATATTCTTTGGCACATTGGATTAGAAAGAATTATGCTTTACAGTACAGCAATAGCACTCCGATACTCGATAAAGATAAGTAAATATACACAGATTATTGGTTTATATTAGTGAAACAATTTTAACCATAATAGTTACTGAGAATGGTTAATTAAATGCAATGCAAGGACTGCATATTTAATCATCATATTCATTCATACATCAAATCAGTGATATTGTTAATTTCATCCGATTCATCAACTTCCTATATATGGCTCCTCCATCTCTCCCTCCTCCACATGATCCCCTAGATTCCTAGAACATCAATCAGTCGTTGTGGCATCAGTGATCCACTACACCATCCATGTCTGGAGAAGGTATATCTGCTTTAGCTTGATCTGCTCTATTCCATATGAATGCTTGATAGTTTGCCCTCTTTATGTGTTCTCTAAGTGACATGCGGCATGGAGGTAGCAAACTCATATCTATCCCATCACAATCTGAAAGAATAGCTGATCTGGGGCTGTATCTTTGAAGAAAATGATTATAACGTAGTTTGTCAATAGATGACTGAATTGATGACTGATTGCAGAGTAAACATGTAAACTTTTCTAGCTGGATATAAGTATCCTCATCCACAGAAAGACTAGATCCAAGAAATTTGAAAGTGGAGATAAACTCAAGGTTTTTCTGTAATAATTTCCATGGCAGTAACTTGCACTTCCGAACAAATGCGCTCACACTATCACATCCAGAAAAAGCATGAAAGGAAGGCAAGACTTCACATATCTCCTGACTAGTTTCATCTATAACTTTTTGTACTTCTATGAGGCGTCTTTTGTCTCCTACTCCTGTATCGAACAATATAGTTTGTTTTATGGTTTTTGCAAATTTCAGCAACAAGATGAACACATCTGTATCTGGTGATCTGATAACAATGGTGAAATCTTCGGATATTTGAGAAGCCATATGCTGAAGATGCAAAATAATTCTACTGTCAGCCTCCTCTTGGGATGATTTCAAGGCCTCAACCTCATATGTGTCTGTTCGAGATCCATCAGTACGGTGCAGTTTTGACCACTCACAAAGTAAATAACTCTGTTTTTTAACTTGATTGCATATCTATCTTTCTTCCATTCTCCCAAAAAGAAATGTATTAATTGCTCTTTGTTCTTTATGTCTGTCATGAAACTTTTCCAGTTTCGGGGAATTTTTGTTAAACTACCCTTAAGCAATAATGTGGTTGATGCTCCTCTTCACCTCCTCTCTGGATTTTTAATTGAAAGCGGTACATATGCGTCAGTAACAAAATCAACCCGGCTGACTTTAGGTAGCTGGTCAAACACTCTCAGCTAGTTCACCAAATGTTGTAGGCAATGCTACTTGTGCTTGTAATACAGCATTTCCGTCAATGATGCAATTCATATATTCAGTTTCTGGTCTTCTTGCAAGGACTTGTTCTGTTTCTAGAGCATGAAGGAGTTTTGCTTTGTTGGTTTTCACGAGTGCGCCGTCAGCAGTTGCTAAGGTCCAAGGCACCAGTCCAAGTGGATGACTCAAAACTTTTTCCATGTTCAAGTTATGTCTTGTAAGTAGGGGAAAAGGTGCCATTTGGCGTCCTGGCGTCCTGAACATTTGGCGTCCTGAACATTTGGTGTCCTCAAGAAAGGGTGTCATTTGGCGTCCTCAATTATTATTATTATCATTTATTTTATTTTTATATTTTTGCTGAAAAAATAACATGCCTATATAAAAAAATTATGCAGTAAGTAGGGTAAAAGGTGCCAAGGCCCCGAACTGATATGAGAGAGACCCACTGCGTGACTCATCAACTGCCGTATGACTGATAAGTTGAACCAATATAAACTATCTGTTATTAATCCCACTTTATCGATAAGAGTCTGATTAGGAGGAGGAGACACCTTGCTGAACTGATCTGAACTGATATTAGAGAGACCCACTGCGTGATTCAACAACAGCTGTGTGACTGATGAGTTGAACCAATATAAACTATCTGTTATTAACCCTGGACAGGTAACGTCAAAAACCAGTCACACTACAGGTAACCTAGTGTAAAGTTTTACACGGCGACTTTGGCCGTTAATAGCTCAGCTCCTATTTAATCAATTTTCAATCTCTTTATTGTTTTGAATAGTTCAAGGATTCTACTATCTACTGGTATATGGATAATTATACTCACATCAAAACTTAAACTCGATTTATTTAATATAAAAAAATAACTACAAAAATATACATGCACTCACATTCTGGGGCCTGAGAAAACTAATGAATAAGTATATAAATATTTACCAACATTGGTGTGAAACTAGAAGAGTTGGGCTCTCTTTTGAGCCCAGAATGAGCCTCCTAGGCCTAAAACTGCGGAATCTGTAAAAAAAATAAAAACGCAAACATTATTTTTTGAAAAAAAATCCGAAAATTTTTTCGTCAATTATTGGCTATTTGTTCTACCCTTAAAAGTTAATGAATTGGTCTGAAAATTTTTACAATTAATCTCCAACCCTTCAATATGATGTAAAAATATAGAAAAAGTTATACTAAAGAAATTTAACCGTAAAAAGTGGCACCATCTGATGGCACTCTATCGATAAGAGTCTAATTGCCATTTCGAGCCTTATTCTCAAATCCACGGAATCCAGCAAATACATGTCTATACTCGCCAGATCTATAAGGAGTGGAAAGTACGTGTGAATTCCCCCGCCTTAACGGGCTCTTCATCTGAGATTCCCACCTACTCAGCTGTCCGAAAGAAGCGGCGGTATAAGTCCGTGTAACACCATGAGTAACGTTAAAGTCATCGTGGAAAAACCCACTTATACCAACAGTCGGTAGTGCGCTGGTTTTAACGCTCTTGATCATTTTATGTATGATTGATAGTTAAAAACAGGACACGATTCCACCAACTTTTCATTCAAGAAAACAGAGACGGATTTAAAAAGTGTATTACTTATACCATTAACCAGTGCAATATGTACATCGTCTGCTAGCCACACGCCGGCCCTGGCCACTGTAATGTATAATTCCAAAGCTATACTCGATATAGCTGTCAGTCAGGATTCGATTTACTGAATTGTTACTCGGTGTAAAATCCAACCTTTCCTTCGAAATAATCGAGCTTTCTATAATCCTACATCTGTTCAGATTCAGAAACAATTCTGAGATACCCGCGATATAGGATGAGATAGGAACCTTGTTTCCTGTCCCAGGCACGTTAGGAACAATGCCCGCCATTCCTGAAAAAAAATGCAAGAGGAGAGAGAATGTGTGCATGCAAGCCAACGGGCAAAAGGTTAATGAATTAAAGAAGATCATACATATCCTTGTTATATTTACTTCTTGATTTAACCCTTCGATTCGTCATTCTCTTCTTCTTCTTATTCTTCTTATTCCCTCTCCTCGCGGCTGAGCTAGCGAGTGTACGACGTACTCCACCTCCCACCTTGTTCCTGGCGACCCTCCCACTTCCATTTAAAATTCGTCGGCCCGTGCTTTTGAGAGCTGTCACTCTATGTCTTTTTAAAGATTCCCGCAAGGGCAACCAATCATTCACTACATCGGAAAGCACCGATCTGCCAAACTCTTTAACAGAGGGTTTAGCGACATTCAACAAAAAAGGGGTTACCCTACGTGCAATGCCAGCAATTGCCGAAAATACACCTCCGCCCCTCCTATGACTCTGATAGAAAACTGAAATGTCTTCTAAACCCCCTCCCTTCCTTAAAGGTTCGGACAGGAATAATGTTTTAAATTCCACCTCAGAGGGTGGAGCAAAGACAACCCTCATACCCGTTAACTAAAAAAAAAAAAACTTTGTCTCCTCCCCTGTTTTTGTTAAGCAGAGCGAGTGTTTGAACGTTCCTAATTACGCGAGGTTGCGAAAGTAAATAATGAAAAAGACTGAAAAGAAGGTGTTTTTATACGTACCTCTCTATCTGGGTCTTATATGAAGCACGCAGGCGACACTCGAACCGTTATTGAAATGGATACGCCTCCCATTCTGGTCCGTGATAATGATCGAACTCTGTTCCAGGATGTTCGTGTTCAATGCTCTGTATACCGTATTGTGTATCCCCTTCCCTTTACCACTCTCTAATTCGAAGCAATCCAATATATTTACTAGTTCACCTCCAAAAACAGTCGGTTGAACAATATCTGTGTACACGTACATATGTAATAATAAGTAATGAAGTATAACATCTGTATCTATTTGACTATGATAAAACCAAGACGCAGTAGCGTAGAGAAAGGAGAGAGTCGCGGTGTGTTGTTCATATCACTTGTTGACGCAGCGCTGTTAAAGCAAAACAGGCGACAATGCCTGGGCGAACGAGGTCACATGGCTATCTGTTGTTAGTTCGCTGTATAACTGAATAACATTTATCTTATCTTTAGAAACATTATCTGTTATGTTTCAAGTCGGAAAACGACAATTGATTATTTATCGTAACCGATTTAATCATTATGTATGCTATTCAAACTTTAGTTCACATTTGTGTTTTAGAATGTGTGCGTGCGTATGTATGTAACTCGCAAGCAGGAGCGTAATCTGAATCACCATTCAGGGGGATTCAAGCGCAGGTTGTGAGAGTGGTAACACTCTACTTTGGTACTAAGAAAATAAAACCAAAAAAATGGAGACGGTTTCTGATTAACTTCCAACTCCATTCTTTACCAAACGTGAGGGCCTTCAAAAGGAAGTCCCCTCCATTGTTAGATTTGGTGGCAAGGCGGTGTTGATAACACATTATGGCAGAATGTCAAACTCTCACCGCTCTCCAAGCATAACCTGGCGCATTCGACAAACACAAAACATCACCTGGTGATGTGTATATCTCGAAAGATATACTCGATGCGGGATGTGACTGATACACTCAGTCGACTGTAAATTCCCTGTCAAAGTAATCGTTGCTAATGATTACAAACATGCAGAATTCTTAAACTTTATCTGCTAGATGGATGAGATCGTCTCTCGTACGATCGCGAGCCATTCCTGTCACATTCCTGATTGCTCCTACGTTGTATCCTGTTGGACGAGAATCAAGCACCGAGAGAAGGAAGCAGTGTATCCTGCCGAGTGTCATTTTCGCTTAAATGTATCAACAATCAAGTCCGAGAGAAGCAAGAAGCTGTTGTCTGCAGTGTGTTCGTCGCCGTGATCGACAACAATCTTCACCATGATAAACAGGAACGAGTTACGCATGTTGAAGAAACAAGAACGTCTTTCTAATTCCTCTCGTTTTTCAGAATTTCCTGATTCCTGTTGTGAAGTTTTCCATAACAAGCAGACGCCTGTGTCCTACAATCAAGTCGTGTTGATCATCAACGTCGACCTACTTCGGCACAAGAAGTGAAGCTGCCAGCCCGGCGGAAGTCCCGATTCTCCCATATAAATCACAGCTAAGTCTACTTATTTCTTAGTATTTGGGGTTGAGCAGTGGTGTCACCCAACAGCAGAAACTGTGTCCTGTAGTTGGAGATCTGATCCGTAAGTTTCACCCCCGTAGACTTTACTTTTTCTTTTTCTCTTTTATAGGCAGTGAATATTTTAACTTTTTTTTTTTTTCATTTAGGAGACTTTCCTTTCTTTTTGTGAACTTATGAGGTTGCGTTCAAACCGAGTGTATTCGCATAATTCCTTTGGGAGATCAAATAGAAGTAGAGGTACGAATAGGCCTAGAGTTAACGTAAGAAATACCAACAATATGCCCTCAGGTGCAGGAGCAAGCGCAGCCACGGGCCCAGACCCAGACTCAAAAAACGTATTCACAGTCGTGAATACTCGTCCAGCCATAGTGCCTTTTCAAGGCTTAGTCAACTGTCAGTTGATTCAAGGGGTCGAAAGCTGGATCACATCCATCGATGCCCATTTGCGAACTAAAAAAGAAGTGGATCCCGCTATACAATTACAAGAGGCAAAGTCATTTATGGACTATGTCAAGGGGGATGCTGGTTCTTGGTTACGCACTGGTTTGTTTCAGGAGTGCCAAACCTGGGATGAATTGAAAGGGATGTTAAGAGAGGTATACGGTACCGAGTCCGATATGGATGAAGTACTGGCATTGAGGAGTATCCTCAAATTAGCAGATAAGAAAGGTGTATCACTAATTGATCGAGCTGCCCTCGTAGCAGATAAATTTTAAGAGTGGAATGCAAGGCTACTCAACTCCTCTTGGGTTAATGGCCACACGATGTGTACCGCAGGCATGCCGTTTAATGAAATTGGCAGTAATAACTGGTATGCTACCAGACAGATTGGTGCGTTGTTTTGATGTCAAATTTCATAAGGCATCTGGCGAGGTGGACATCCAAAAGCAGATTAAAAAGCACATGGCGCAATGCCCGGACTTAGATCCTACAATCATATCTTCCGTAGAAAATACTCAAGTTAAACAGGTTCTTGCAGATGCAGCTGCATCACAACAGGTTAAGGCGGTTAGCTCCGTCAACCAGCAGGTGAAATGCTTCAGTTGTAACCGTATTGGTCACTATAAAAGTGAATGTTGGTCTAAATACTGTAGTATTCATCAGACCACTAAATATAGTTATCAAAACTGCCATCAGAGGCAGAAAAATCAAAGTGGGAACAGAAGCAATCAGCATAGCACCAATACCGGTAGTGGTCCTACTGGTAGTAATGTTAAGAAAAATATCAATCAGCATCAGTATCAGAAAAAGAAATATCAGGGAAAGACATATCAACACAATCAACAAGGGCAATCTAATGTGAACTCGGTCCAGGATCAAAATAGTTCACAGAATTTTCCCAGTGTCAAGGAGAAAACCATGACAACCTAATGGTCTCTAGGGATAACTTTAATAATGTTGAGTTGCCAGTAACATGTTTAATGTCTTGACCGATCAGTGCGCTGGTCAGACGCTTGTAGAAGAGTGTGATGCTAATTGTAATTTATCAGGTAATCATTCAGTTTTAGATGTGACTCGAATTCTCACACTCATTCATAGGAATATAGAGTGAAGGCCTGTTATTAAAGCAGTCAGTAAACATCACAAAGCCTTTACCTTGTTCCTAGATACTGGTAGTCCTCGTAATTTGTTGGATTTAAAATCACATCATTTACTGTTTCCAGATTTTCCCATAGAGAAGACTAATGTCAAACTGGCAGGTTTAGGAAATAACAACTTGAATGTAGTGGGTACTGTCAGAATTCAGTATAAGATAGGTAAAATGATTTTTATCCACGATTTTATTGTAGTAAATGGGATTAATATGCATCCAGTAGTCATTCTAGGGTATCCATCAATGTCTAAGAATAACAATGTTATGGTTCCGGCCAAGAGTGGTGTCTTTATTAAGGGGAAATTTATCAAATCATCTCACAATTTAAAGGCAAACTCTGATCATAAGGATGTACCAAATGAAAAAGTTACTTACATTGAAGAGCCAATTGGTGTTTGGAGTATATCAGAAATTAACCAAGCAACTCATCACAACATTTTTTCCCAGGTAATATCTAATTTTAATCAGTTTATAGAACCAAATGTACCTTCATATATCACTGTTACTGCTAAGAAGGTCCTACCTGGATCCGAGATCATGATATTGAATGAATCAATAAAAGTACATGGTTTATCTGCGACCGAAGCTCTTTACACGCTTGATAACAACCATCAAGCAGTGATTGAAGTTTTTAATCACCTGAATAAAGAGTTAATAATAAGTAAGAACACACCCTTGATGGATGTTGAGGTCTATCATCATAGGATTCTGTCAGTAGCAGAAGTAGAAGCTGATCACTTGACAAGTGACAACGTTACCTTAAATTCAATAAGAGATAAGTTGGTTGAGGACATAAAAGACACAGATGTCAGGAAAAGATTTGAGGAGTTACTAACAAAATATAGTGATGTATTCACTACTAACAGTGGCTGCTTAGGTAAAACTAATGTCATTGAACATCAGATAAGGTTGAAGGATCCAAATAAGATCATTTATGTTCCTTCCTACAGACTGCCCATGAAGTTCCAAAATGAAATAACAGAGGAAGTCGAAAAAATGCTTCAAGAAGGTGTAATAAAGAAATCTGTCAGTCCATATAACTTTCCATTAATTGTCGTCCCCATGAAAGATCGTACTTGGAGGATTTGTGTTGATTTCAGGAAACTCAATGAGGAAACTATCCCTGATAGATTTCCTGTGCCTTGTACTGATGATATTTTGTTCGGTTCTAGGCTAATATTCTTATTTTACTTCATTAGATCTGTTAAGAGGTTTCCATCAGATTCCTTTGGAGGAGAGTAGTACACAATATACAGCATTTAGCACCTCCAGGGGCCATTTTGAATTTTTGAGGATGCCATTTGGGTTGCGTTGCGCACCTATCACCTTCACAAGAATGATTAACTTAGTTTTTGGAGATATGTTAGGCGACATCCTTCATGCTTATATGGATGATTTAGTTATATTTTCACATACATTTGAAGATCATCTTAAGAAATTGGAGCTTGTTTTCCAAAGTTTGAGGCAGTATAACCTGAAGGTAAAATTATCAAAATGTGACTTCTATAAACAGGAACTAGTATACTTAGGTTTTGTTGTGTCAAAAGATGGTCTAAAGGTGGTACATGACAAGATTTCAGCTATCGAGAGATTTCCTGAACCCACCTCAGTGAAAGGTGTTCAGCAATTTCTGGGTATGGCTGGATACTATAGGCGGTTTGTATATAATTATTCAGTAATCGCAGGACCTTTGACTGATCTAATAAGAAAAGGAACAGATTTTAAATGGGATGTTCAACAGCAGTCAGCTTTTAACACTCTGAAGGAGAAGTTACTGTCTTCACCAATCTTGATTTTCCCAGATTATAATAAACCATTTTACATTGCTACAGATGCTTCTGATTATGGGGTAGATGGTGTCCTGCTACAATGGAAAAATGATAAATTACACCCTATAGCATTTTATTCCAGAAAGTTGAAACCCGCTGAGAGCAAATATGCTGTTATAGACAAAGAGGCCCTAGCCATTGTCAATTCCTTATGTAATTTTAAATATATCATATATGGCTATGAGGTTAATATATTGACAGATCACAAACCTCTTTGTGACTTCTTTAAGGGTTTTGATTTCAGTCCAAAAAGGACGAGATGGCATATGATAATACAAGATTTTGGTGCTAAAATAGGGTATGTTCCTGGCAAGACTAATATAATTGCTGATGCATTATCCAGGAACCCAGTGACGTCTCATACACATGATCCTTCTGGTTTTGATGATGATCTATTGACGTTACAGTCTGTTAATATTAATGTTGCTACAGAGAATCAAATAACCTCAGAATTATCAGGTGATGCTGCAGATGACTTAGGCTGGAGTCATGATGATGTGCTGAGAGAACAATTGCAAGATGAAAAATTAAACCCAATAATAGAAACGCTAAAAGGAGATAAAAATACTGAAGCTTATAAAAAGTGTGTAACAGAGAATTATTCAATAGTTGATGATGTCTTATGTCGGAACGTTCCAAGGAAGACTAGAAGTAGCTTCCACATTAACACAAATCAGGTAGTTATACCTAAGAAACTGGTACCCGTCGTGGTAAAATGGTTGCACACAAACAAGTTGAATGCACACCCCGGTTTCTCCATTATGCTAGCCAAAGCACGGAACATGTTTTATTGGTCCTCAATGTCTGTGGATATCCATAATTATATTAAATCTTGCGAAGTCTGTCGTAAGAATAAAGGTTATGTTAAGAAACCATTATCTTTGGGTACTTATCCTGTGCCACAGAAACCGTTTGAGAGGGTGCATGTAGATTTGCTTACAGGATTTTATGAAACCCAAAGAGGAAACAAACATCTGTTCGTTGCTATAGATGCTTTAATAAGGTTTGTAGAAATCTTTCCTTTGAAGAATAAAACAGCACAAGAGTGTGCTAGAGTCTTTTATGATGGTTTTATATGCCGACATGGTATACCTAATGTTTTAATATCAGACTCAGATGGTGAGTTCAATAATGCTTTTCTAGTTTCTTTGTGTTCATTCTTAGATATAAAAAAGATTAATACTTTAGTCTATCATCCGGAATCTAACGGCTTGGTAGAAAGGGTGAACCGTAAAATCTTGGATATACTTAAGGTCACCATAGGTGGCATGGATCCCAATTGGGATTCAGCAATTCCAACAGTAGTGTGTACAATAATACTGCTTATCATTTGTCAATAAAGATGTCTCCTTACGAAGCTGTTTATGGAATCAGAATGAGGTCGCCTTTTGATGTGCTGAATTCCACAGAGGCTATACCTGACCCATTAAAGAACGCTGTTGATGTCAGCAAAGTGAGGTTTGACATACTTTATAAACAGTTATCAGATGCTAATGTCATTATGAAAAGGGATCATGACAAAATATCAAAAACTTATAAGCCTTATGCAGTTGGTGATAGAGTTTACGTAAAGGTTAATGTAAGGAAAGGATTAAACTATAAATTAACTCCAATTTTTGAAGGTCCATTTCAAGTTCTTGAATTGTTGTTAGCCAGTAAGTTGAAAATAAAGAATTTAAGCAATCCAAATGATGAAAGAGTTGTCAATATTTCGCAAATCCGCGCCTAGTTCTGTGGATATGCGCTGTGATTAACTAAATCCTTGTTTACTTATGTTGTATTGTTTGCTTAGAATTTACCTTTATATTCTTTATTTTTCATTTAGCAAATTATTGTGTTTATCCTTCTTGGAATGCTTCTACAAGTTGTTCTTATTTTGCAGGTCCAGTCATGAAGCCTGTTTATGTCTTCATAATCATGTGTACCTCAGGCACGATCGCTTTTCCATGGGGAAGTTCCACTTTTTCGTTAGGTCCTGGGACAATAGTTGAAAAGACCCTAGACTTCTTTTTGTACACTAAGTCTTTAGTGATGGAAGTGACTATGGACGCAATTTTCCTGACTGAGGATAATGCACTCAGGTTGCATGAAGACTTGGTTTTATTTCAGGAGAATTTAGAATCCATAGGGAAAAAACATTTTACTCTTAATCACACAGGACCTATTTCGCCCATTTATGACGAGGCTGAACTTTTGTTTAAAGAAGTTAATGTTAAGTTAGTAGACACAAGAGTTAAAGTAAATGAGCTTTTGAAATGGTCTATCCCACATGATGTAGTAGAACGCAGGAACTCGTTTTTGTTTGCTGCACTTAGTGGTTTAGGTATCTTAGGTTCAGTAGTTGGTGTAGGTCTTGGAATAGCTAACCTGGTTAAGTTAAGAGCTGAAAACATAAACTTGAGCTGCTTGAGCAGGAACAAGATATTATCTTCTCCCAGTTAAATAAACAGTTACAGACTATTAATAGTTTAGTAGACGAATTAAATGATGCTACTAGTCTTTTACAAGGCATGGGTGATACTCAGTTGTTGGTAACGACCTTATCTTATTACTATACGAAGATATCTCAAATGTATGACAATATCATAACTTTTGAAGAGAAAACAAAGGATTATATTGAAGCTATAACTTTGGCAGTTAATGGGGTTTTGTCACCACACTTGTTGCCTATAAAGGACTTGATGCAGATTTTATCTATAATGCTCGTGATAAGATGGGTTGGAAACCGTTAGTTGAGCCGCACAGACTTGAGTTTTACTATAGTTTAATTTCTGTGAGTGTTGAACAGGGCAAAATATTAATCTCTATTCCCTTTAATCCTTCCGATCCTTGGGAGTCCTACGTTTTGCAACCTTTTCCTACTAGGTTTGGGGCTTCCACGATTCCAAAGGTATCCAATTATAGGGCATTAGTTTTGTTGTTTAGGACTGAGAACATATACGCAGTCGTATATGACGATGACAAACATACACTGAACTGCATCAATTCTCTGAATTCTAAGATCTGCTCAGTAGACTCGTTTGTATTCAGAAAAGTAGACGCTCGTTCTTGTCTGCTGCAACTAGTTCTTAACGGGACTTTCTTAGTGGGAGAAGATCATTGCCTGGCTGGTTATCATGATTTTGAAGCTGACACATACTTACACAGGCTGACCAATGGTTCAACAATTCTGTACAGGCGGGACAAGTTCCAGATGTCCTGTCCAAGGGGCTCAGTGCCGAAAACCAGTATTGGTCTACTTGTGGATGGTTGCAACGCCACTTCGAAGGACTGCAAGAGCTTTGGACTTAAAACAATTACCCGTGGATTTCGTTACTTCTTGAACTCCACGTGGGATTTCACAACCGTTACGATGAAGATGCCAGTTTTTACTAGCTGTCTGCACAACGTTACTGGCGGAGGGGAACCAGTCCTCCACTTTCACGAAACTGGCGTCCACATAGACCTGGTATTACCGGTTCTAGGTACCCTGGCACTGCTGACAGCTTTCGTAGGTGCCATTGTGGTTTTGGGTCTTCACATTCGACGGAATCGGCATAGTGACATAGCGTTTGGCCGAAAAGTTGGGCTGTCTGACCTTGCTGGCCAAAGGAGTGCTGCGTTTAGTAGACTGGTCTTTCGGTTTACATAACCTCGTGGTGGCCACACGGGTTAGCATTCTGTTTGGGCAGTGAGGAAGAATTGAGTTTGAAGGAACAGAGCTGTCGTAGTGTGTGGTTGCCTGAATGTAGTTTTACAGGTCAAGAACTTTCCACTATTAGGAAAGTAGCGTACTCTAAATGTTTTTATATTATGTATCTTGTGGACAGAACTCTGTCTTAGTGTATGCTTAAAGTTTACCCAATTATGATTTACGTACCTTGTGTACTCTTTTATCTTATTATATATGTGTCTTCCATATAATGAACTGTATTACACTTGTTTGTTGCACATATCTCAACAACAAGGGGTTCTGATATTTTTCTTAGCATATCTGTATCCTTGCATTTTTACTGCAACACGCTGGATTTATGAACCCTCTTATTTTTTTTTGGTTTGGGTAGACATTTATTTTGTTTAGTATATATTTAGTAAAGCCTTCACTGGTCAATACTTATTTGATTGCAGTCGGTTGAACTGCCAATTTTTTTTTTATTCTATTGAGTATAGTTCTTAAAAGGCTGTACTTTGTGAACATTCTTATTATATATGTTTCTTGCATTTTTATCATGTGGTCTCGTTCAGTTTTTACAGTAACAAGTTCTGTGAGCTCCTTCTTCCGTAATTTGATTGTATTGTGCCACACGTCCGTTTTTTGCCTCTTCCTGGTTGTCTGCCGGAGCATCCAAGGACGTGGCAGAGCAATATGTAATAATAAGTAATGAAGTATAACATCTGTATCTATTTGACTATGATAAAACCAAGACGCAGTAGCGTAGAGAAAGGAGAGAGTTGCGGTGTGTTGTTCATATCACTTGTTGACGCAGCGCTGTTAAAGCAAAACAGGCGACAATGCCTGGGCGAACGAGGTCACATGGCTATCTGTTGTCAGTTCGCTGTATAACTGAATAGCATTTATCTTATCTTTAGAAACATTATCTGTTATGTTTCAAGTCAGGAAACGACAATTGATTATTTATCGTAACCGATTTAATCATTACTTATGTTATTCAAACTCTAATTCACATTTGTGTTTTAGAATGTGTGCGTGCGTATGTATGTAACTCGCAAGCAGGAGCGTAATCTGAATCACCACTCAGGGGGATTCAAGCGCAGGTTGTGAGAGCGGTAACACGCTACTTTTGCACTAAGATAGAAAATAAAACCAAAAAAATGGAGACGGTTTCTGATTAACTTCCAACTCCATTCTTTACCAAACAGGAGGGCCTTCAAAGGGAAGTCCCCTCCATTGTTAGACATATAATCTACACCACAATTATTGGGTAAGGAATCATCAGAGAGGTGCACATTCCATGCCTCAAGGCCGTAAACTTCGTACGCTGTATTATTTTTAAAATCTAACAACCTGGCAGCTTTATCGCTGAATTTGACAGTCACACTTCTAATATCCCCCGCCTTAATGTTCCTCCTCCTAACGTGAGGGATGATAACTCTCCTGCTATCTTCATCCCAACTGAATATATCATTGCTGTTGAAAACGTTTTTGTATTCAGTGTCAAAATAGACTTTTAAATGTTCAAAAACATTTTTTGTTAAGCGTCCTAACCAACCTTTTCATATCCCCAGATAACATAGCTGTCGTTGGTCTATAGCTATAGGCATGCTTACCGTTTTTACCACGATCAGTAACAAAGTAGAGGGTGAATTCTTCACCTCTCGATAACACACCGTAATAAACGGCCGGAAACATGATCGAAGCAAGACCTATGTGGTGAATACAATATAGCCTACTAGGCTAAACAACTGCTTCCAGTGGTGCTTGCTATCACCCTGTATTGAATCAGTCTACAACCACCCTTTAACTGCAAGCTACAGAACATAAGACTGATCATTCATCCAACAAGTGATGTTGGGCTAGCAGAACTATTCATTCAGTGGTGAATGAACACATTAGAATAGGTAGGTTACTCTAGGTTAGCCAAGTAATCACTAGCCTAGATGTTACTTATGAACTGTAAAGTTTCTGAGGTACTTAGTACTATACTAAATCTGTATACTGACAGGTACTGTAGTGGCTTACTCCCACTGGTATAATCACCATAAGTTCTAAGCTTAGGCTAACAACCCAACGCCTACCGTAGCTCGTTGACTTGATGCAAGATATAGCTACTACTATTAGGTCTAGGTTCAAATGAAAAGCTTGTTACAAATTTATAACAAAATATAATTAAAAAAAATATATATATATCTAGTACACCAAAATTACATCACAGGCTTTAATGCCTCACCTTACTGAACACCACGTTTATTACTTAAATGTAACTGAAACAGATATATAGCTAGTATGAAAATCAAGAGTCCACTTGGTAGGTAAGCAATGTAAACACGAAATAGGCTATCAGGGTACTCTATTAATGAAAATCTCAAACAAGTCAGTCATAGGTAGGTATTACTAAAGCTTATTGCTAAGGTACTGAAATCTCAACGAATATAAGATTTACAAATATGATTCCCACAGCTACCAAGGTCTTGGAGATAGGACATGACTATCTTTTTCGAAAAAAACATAGTCTTACAAACATGGAAGACTTATCTGTAGCTGTTCCAGACGCCTTCTCCCTGCCGGGAAACAACGACATTAGAAATGACTCGTGGCAAATAAGTCACAGTTAAATAATGAGATAAGCGTTACAAAATGATATTGTCCCTTCATAAATTCAAATTAGCTTTACAAATTTAATACTTTCACTCATGACAAATGGAACATTACAATTTTGGTTTCATACTGATGATGACAAAGTTACAATCTCAAATATAAACTCAAGCACAGAAGGGCAATCTCATAACAAACTTTATGCCAAAATATACATTTTTTCATACAAACTAAAGTTCCAATACTTCTGCAAACTTAAACTTCACTTTTAGGTTACACAAACAAACAAAACAAATCAAGTCCTCAATCACAGAAACTCTGCATGGATGCACACATACACAGAAATTGTGTGTGGTTTCTCAAATCACCACAACCTACTTCATATTCGCTACCATTCGGCAGGAACATAGGAGTGGGTAACCTATTCACAAGCCCCAATGGGGAGTTATTTTCATACTTGTCCAGGCTGCCGAGACTGCTCGCATATATAATGTGTTCGCCCGCCATACTGATAATATACTGCGCACAATTTCCTTCATCTAGGTCTTATTTGAAGGGTGCTTGACATGGTTTTACCTGTAATAAACTTGATGTCTTCCCCCTTCTGATTTGTTACATCAGTCGTGATGTAATCCACCACATTCACGGTTAAAGGTTTATAAACAGCATTATGTACACCTCTACTCGGTGCACATTCCAACGCGAAACAACCAGGGTGTTTACAGTTTTATCACCCAGCGGTGAAGGTTGAATAATGTTGGAATATAAGTACACACAGTCAATACTGTGATCGTCGAGATAAGAAATTCTGGAGTGATGATTTCTCATTGCCCCTGAACCATAAATCGCGTATGTCAGTTCTATGTTAAACCTGAATACTTGTGCTGCTCTAACACTAAACTTTACAGTGACTGAAACAATTCCTACTACTTTTGCCACCTCGGCATTCACGTACGAGTATTGGAGACCCATCCGCTTCAAATCATCGTTCCATGAAAATAATCCTTCCCTTCGCATACCGAAAAATGTGTCCAACTGTTCTGTAACGTCCGTATTGAGTGCTCTGGCCAATCTATTCATATCTCCCGCTAATAATCCAACGGCAGGAACATACGTGAAACCATACGAGCGAGGTGCCAAACCCTGATTTAAGGTTGCTTTAAAATGAATTGTGGAATTTCTATCTTCAGGTGTGACAACGTAGTATTCATTTGGGAGTGTAACCCCTATAACACCCATTTCATATTCCACCTCTTTTGATAGAGTTATGGGAGTGGACAATTTGTTTGTAAATTTACAGGGCCGGTTTTCGGGAAATAAATCCATACACAACCCGCTATTCACATATACAATGTAATTGCTACACATGTTGAATGTGCAATGCTGGCAATACACATGATTGCATACATATATATATACCTCGCAACATAGAATGGATGAATAAAAAATTATGTATAAAATAAAAAAAACTTTTATTATACAAATTGTTGGAACATACATGCATACAGACATACACATATTAAAATACACATATTAAATTACAGACTTTGGTAATAATTTTTACACTGGTGTGTCACACAGCTTGCCACGTTGAACGCCAAAGTTTAATTTCTCCGCGTTCACAATTTCCAAACGTTTCAATTTGGAAGAGACATCCATGTTTTGTTCAACCCCCAAACATAATTTCTCCTCGTCCATTATTTCCAAACGTTTCAATTTGGGTGATGCATCTTTCAACTTTACATCGTCCGCACACCTCTCTTCAAGGTGTGATAAAACAATTTCTGTGATAGCTATGCAAGTGACTTTTCCGTGTCGTTTCATCTCCTCACCAAAGGAGACAATCGCAGGCAGGTAATGGTTTAACCAATCACAGTTCACGCGACCACTTAGTCCTACCCCCGCAGCAAATAGAATATATTTCACATCTTCACGGGACGCTTACATTAACTGCGATTTCAAACTCTTCAATGATGTGTAGAAGTGATTGTATCTCATTTCTCTCGTATCGTTTCGCAACCTTTCTGCATGGTCTTCATCCCTGGAATACATTATACTCATTTTGGCGAATTCGTTCTCTTCCACAGAAGCGCCAATTCCATATTGGGTTAACAACATAGCAATGACGGGTAGGTCGGGTTCTTCCGCATCGAGTGTATTCTCTCCCTCGGGCACCCTCAAAACGGCAGTACCTTCTATCCCGCGGTGGCGGAATGCAGCGTAACTTGTCCCAGCTCTGTTGTAACGGAGGCCTGCAACGTCGGCGTAGGGGTAAACTCTCACAATGTCTTGAGCAATGCCATAATTCCAGCACGTTACACAGTTAGTAGCTATAACCAGGCAACACTCCTTCTTCTTGAACTTGGTCTCGGATAATCTCCCGAAAACCAACTTGCAAGGTGACGAAGCCATCTCTGAACTGTGAAAACTGGAATGGTGTACACGTTAATGCTACACGAGCTGTAATACTAATGCCTCCATAAATTCCTTCAGTTTTCCACACCCCTTCGTCTTCCCCTCTGTGATTCATCACGCTAGGCTCCGCCCCCACCCTCTTGATTGAACAGGTATATCTCCGTGCCCACCCCCATGATCGAACATGATTGAACGGGTCTTAAACCTCGCGATAAGGGAAGGATTTGCCACAGATAATTTGTGATATGCGTCAGAACGGTCACTCACTCGGGAAAAAGTTTATCACTGCTGCTGCTGCTGCTGAGGGATTGAACACGTTAATTTCTTGACTCATCAATATGGTTGCCACACGTTCACCTTTTTCTTCGCCACCTTGTTTTTCATTATTCTCCTCCCTCCTCCTCCTCTTCCCCCTCCTTTCCTAGGTGAATTGAGCCATGCTTCTATCTGTTTTTTTATAGCTGAGTTTCTCTCCATCTGATCTCTATAGTTATAACTGGGTACATTGTTATCATCCATCTTCTTATTCGCTTGAAATTCTCTTGCCACATCTAAAATGTTATATCCCATAAGCGGGTGGGACAAATCCCCTTCTTCATTCCATTCAATCGCACCTGAATTTTGCAAGCGGTTAACCAAGGCAGTCACATATGGTATTTGATGATCTTTGAATAATAAAGGAATAATACCAGTCAGGTCAGAATTAACTCTTTTGCGGGTAACTCCGCTGTTGAGCACATTTAAAATTAGCTGTTCTCCCTTCTTCACACGATCGTCCTCGACAGGAGGTATAGGAGGTGGAGGTGTAACTGTTTTGGCATTTGCTGGAAAATTCACATTTCTCTGCACGTTAAGAGGAATGGGTGCAACACCCGCCCCCGCATTAACCCCCCCCCCACCAGCGCCGTCTTCGCCGTCGGCGTTGATGTTAACGTTATTACTATGGTTATTAACATTATTGCTGCTGACACATGTTTCCCGACCTTTTGTCAACCTCTCATATGTGATAGCTGGTACAACGTAGAATTCCTTCATTTTGTTTTATTTTCTTTTTATTTTTTTTTCTATTTTAAAAAAGACTGCCTATCAAACTAGCAGCTAAAGGAAGTAATACGGACAGAATGGCGCCGCCTTTGCGACGCTTCAATATTTTCCTCTTCTTCGTTAATGATGAAGATTTCAGGGATATTTTACGGATCTCTCTCTTACACCTTCCAAGTTTTTTAATAAATGTTTTTTCTCTGGTCAGATTACCACGAAGAAAATTTCAGATAGCCTACGGTGGCGATAAATGCTTTGCTTAATGTTGGAATTACTCTACTCCTCTCGGAGGGGGATAAACGAGAGATGAATAAAATAAAATCTTTGTTTTTACGTATTAAAACCTTCTTTTTACAACTCATGTCCGCACAATTTGCGATTCATCAACCCACGAATTAAATTGTGCAGGATAACCCTTCCAATTGACATAATACTGCGTTTCGCTGCCTCTCCTCCTCCTCCTGTCTAAGATGGTGATGTCATAGGTTTCGGGTAATTCGGTAGGTATTAATTCATCTCTGCAGAATGTTCATTTTATGTCTTCTCCCGCTAAATCTTCTAAGATGTAAACTGTGGGATTTTGCAGAGTGACGAGCTTCTTGATTTTAAAAATTTCTAGAGTGTTTTGAACAGTATACCCCCTCCTGAAAACTGCGTTCCGGTTTTCGTCAGCTATACGTACGGTGTCTCCAACGTTCAAGGATGAAGTGACGCGATTCGTTGTGGGAAAAGCGTTTTTATACATGCTCGAGAATTGATTTTTAATGTCCGCTTCGCTTCTCATAGCGTGCACCTCCTCGGGCGTGCGCCCCTGCCCCAAACTCTTGTGCAGTGAGTTGTTATAACTGTTAACTGTCTCTCGCAGAACATCGATATATTTCAACGTGTTGTTGTGTGTGAGGTATCTGTATATGCGGTTTTTAATAGTTCTTATCACCCTTTCAGCTAAAGAAGCTTTAATTTCCCGCGAATAGACGCTATATAACAATACATTTTTACTTTTCAGATAATTCCTTACCTGCCGGTTAATAAATTCCCTACCTTCATCACTGTTCAGGCGAGACAGACCTGAAAAATCTGTAAATTCTATGATCGTTTTTAGCGCATTGCACACAGTAAGGCCATCCCTCTTTTTCAAGGGGAGAATGCGTAAAAAACCTCGAAAATTGATCAATGAAAATTAGGAGATATTTATAACCTTCTTTGTGTTGAGCCAGTTTCGACATGTCCGCCAAATCCATGCTGGCCGCTGCTCGAGGTTTAGTTGATATGATTTTCCTTCTAAGGAAACGTTTGCGCATGCTCTTGTGCAAGGTATGTGAAGGTTGACTCTTTAAAAAATTAACGACGTCCGCTCTAGTCACGTTTTTGTCTACCTTCCTCGCTGCTTTGAGTAGTGCGTTCACACCGCTGAAACATGATGGTTGTGTCACATTGCCATATAAATCCCTAAGCAGTCAAAACTGTTCTTCAGTCATATTTGTACGCGATTTGATATTCGGTCTCTCCGAGAATATTCGTTCTGAGCTGCAACAATTCAGGTGTTGACGGTATGAAGTCTACTAATAGTCAATAGATAACCGTATCGGTTATGCATTAAAGCTTTTTTGTATATGTCAGAAAACTCCACACCTCTCCGCCAACCGAACAATTGCCTGCCCAAAGTTTCAGTTTGACCAATGTCACGATTCTTCATGAGGATGTAATGGGAGCAATTGAGACTGATGCTCCTACTGAATTTACCCGAGTGGAACACGTTCTGGGTTATGAAGATCACCGATATATTCGAATGTCGTCCGGCGGTGAATGCCTGGGTCACGAATTTATTGTCGCTGGCTTCGAGAAAACAATCATCAAGTACAAATAACAGTCCTTTACTACCAACCTCCACTCCTCTTTCCGTGTAATCGAAAGGGTTCAGTATCTCTTTGGATACTTTTAATTTGGTGCTTATGGTGTGATGACTTTCCAGAGGGTGTTCACTCACCCCGCAATATAAAATACAGTGAAAGTTAGCCTCATACACAGATTTGCCACTATTGCTGAAACCCGCTATGATAATCCACGCAGGAACAGCGGAAAGGTTTAAGATTTCTCTTTGGAAAGGACCAGTTTCCATGTTTAAAGTTCAAGGTGTACTGAGAGGATGCGATGATCTGCGTGTTGTTATATATTAAGGTGAAGGTTGTAGAGAAAATTAGTTTTAATAAATAACGTTTTTTATTGACATATAAATATATTACAGGGCATATACATGTGTATATTTTTTAGCTGGTGATGGCTATATACAAGCGAGCATTTTTTTTTATTCACAGAGCGAGTGATGTGAATACTCTGACTATAACACATATTTACATTATTTGAAAATTACACACACACACACACACACACACACACACATATATATATATATATATATATATATATATATATATATATATATATATATATATGGTATATATATATATATATATATATATATATATATATATATATATATATATATATATATATATATATATATATATATATATATATATATATATATATATATATATAGAAATCATCAACACACAATCACGTGTGGAACAGAAATAAATTTCTGACTCACGTCGGGATCGAACCCAGGTCTCTCAGGTGGAAAGCAAGGGCGTTAACCACTGGGCCATACAAGTCTAAAAGAAGTTGGAACCTGAGAGCAACTGCACCCAAGGAATTACCTGGGCAAGCTAACTGCTTGCATACCAGCGAGTTTTCCCCAACTTCCCGACTCAGCAATGACCCAATAGACAACATTTCATTCGAATTATCCCTTCTGAGTGAATAAGATAGAAATCATCAACACACAATCACACACATTTCTAAGCAGCGAGGTTTCGTTGGTGGTAACAACAGTCCTGGTGGAATAGTTTAAAGGGTTTTTAATGGTTACACCAAAAAGACCATTCGTCAAGATTTTGATGGTGTTCCTCTTGTCGGGGTCCGTTTCTTTCGCTCTCCTCTCTGCATTCTCAGTGATGTATTCCCTCAAATAATATCCCTGCTTGAACTTGTAAACTTTCCTTATCCCCTCCACTTCCAACCCGAGTCTTATCAGCGTTTGTAAAAGAGGAAGACAGATCAGATGGTTGCACATTGGCAAATGTGTACCCACCAGTTTGACATTCTTCTTGGGCAGCTTCACATTGAATTTTTCCAATAGACTTTTAGTGTATGGGGAGAGGTGTTGGAAAGTCACGTTCATATGGTGCAGGGCCAGAGGGAAGTCATTAGTCCGGAGGGCGACATCGTCTCTAACCTTCTTGGTATCGAGGAGGATGAAGTAACCGTATTCTCCCTGTGAATTGATGCTCGTGATATTGCTGGCCATAAAACTCTCAAGTTCGGCGGGGGAGAGCTCCGTTACTTCGTCCAGAGGCATTTTATATCTGCTCATGACTGGGATAAAGACCAGTGAAATCAACATATAATATATATGATTGTTTGTCCCCCATTTTAAAATTAGGATTTAACTCGGGATTGTTGGCTATGGCGTGTCTTTGGACTAGACTGCAGAAACCGCCTCTAATGTTGTTGGAAATCAACTGGCAAGTTTCCCCGTCAGAAATTAGCTGGAGGCGCGTTCGTGAAGTGTGAAGAAATGCATCTAGAGAGAGAGAGAGAGAGGTAGAGGTTAAATAATAGATCGGGTCTAATCCAAATTGCGCGTAAGCGGCATTCCTCCAAGCTGAGTAAACATCGCACAATAATCCCACATCCATAACCAAATATAAAATGGTATAATCAAGCAGTTTAGTACACTTTGCAGCCTTCCACACTTTGCAGACGTGCTCGTATCCTTCGTCGGGTATGCTTTCCCCTGTCAGTGAGGAATTGAAATGCACTTTAAGAGGGACACCCGCTTTTTTCAACACGTTGAAACCTGTGACATAATCTCAGGGGTAATACTGTTTACCCATACTTAAAACCAGTTCTGTGTACTCGTCAGGATATTTGGATAACATCCGACGTGTGATTTCCAGTGACCCCTTCTGTTTAATATGGCTCGAAGTGAGACTGGATAGCGATCCTCTTATCATGTTCAAACTATCCATCAATCGGATGTTCCCGTTTTCAGTGCATAAAATGTACCCCCATCGCGTTTCAAAATTTCAAAGTTGTGTTTGGCGGACGCTTCTTTCGAGATGAGGGCGGCATCATATGATAAATTATGCACTAAAATGGGCAGGGGTCTTTCAACTTGTTTCACATTTAATTTCCTCTCACATAACCCGGCCCACTCTCTTGCAATTTTATTGAGTAAATCATTGACACACTTTTCACCTACACCTACTCTGTTACGCAGTATTCGCCGCTTCTGCCATCGACAATGACATAGCAATAGGCGCACGCTTTCTGCTTCAAAACGATTCTCGGGTTTTCATCTTCTTCTTCCGGCTGTCTGTTGTACGCCTCAAAATCTAAGAAGGCGATGTGTGAGCTTTTATTCAGCGCTTTCACTTTGGTGAACTGTTTAAACTGGCCAGGTTAAGGGTATAGAATGGTGGTTCGGGTTGTACATCTTTGGGTGTGAGCGTCGCGAATGGTTGGAGTTTTGAAGAGAGTGAGGCAATTGTAACACACGCCCGCTGCATGGTCACGCCTACCTGATTTCAAACGGTGGACAGTATCTATGAAGGTTGGCAAATCCTTGATGAGGGCGACATGGTCATCAGTGATCAACAGTAGAGGAACTAGTCGGGGACACGATTTATTGCCCCCCTTTCTGGCGAGATGCATTGTCCAGTGTTTTTTCTGTCCCTTTCCCATGACCACTTCACTCAATTTATATACATAATTATTAAGGTTGTTATCCTTCTCTAACGTTTTGAAGGTATCACTGTTCACAGGTATGTCGGGTATGTGTTTAATGGTGAAGCGTTTCAAGTTTATTCGTCTTTTCACATCTCGGGTGAGGATGCGGTTAGGATCATCATTTCCCTCGAGTATGCCGTACGCTTCTAACGCTGTAATGACGCAGTTGTACCCCAAATTGATGTTAACGGTTTGTCCACCGCCCCTAACACCTGCAGGATACTCTCGAAAATTGGCCATGTTCACCAATTCTCGCTGGGAGATCTTGATCTGTACACTGCGCAACGATGTGATGCGCCAACCTGAACCTTCACTCAAGTTTAGTATATCTTCCAGATTGCTCGCCAAATATTCGATAGCCTCGTCTATCACATCGAGCGCAGTGTCCACCAGTATTAACACTGGTAGGGTATTAATGTAAAAAGTACCAGTTTCACGAGTGGCACTTGCACCCGTCATTCTCTCTCTGCTGATGACAATGCACAAGTATAGCGTGGCGCTATTTACATTCAGATTGTTGAGAGTGCATATAACCTCCTCGGCGAGTTGCATTCGGTTAAGTCTGAGTGCCGTTGTCACAATCCGGTTGCCTACCTCTCCTTCCCTGTCAAGCAACGGTGCTTCCTGCTGCTGGGACACCCACTGTTTGGCACCGTCTACTCGACAATGTCTTCCAACATTCGCTGCAGATGTTTCCATTGCATTTGCTTCACTCGGTGGAGGTGTGACGGTCAGCGGTGGAGGTGTGACAAAGGCATTCAAAGTGGAGGAGGAGGAGGCTGTGAAATAGGGGTGGCTGTGGTGAATTTTAAAAGTATCAAAAGAATGTTTTATATGTAAAAGGTGAAAATGTTTTATTTTATGGGGACTGGTCAAAATGAATTATTCTTACCAGATGCAGGAGTAGCTGTGTTCTCTCCTACAGAGGTTACCCTTGCTTTGCTTGGCAGAGGAGTAGTGCGGGTGTTAGAAGAGGCTGCAAAATAGGAACGGCTGTGGTGAATTTTTAATTATAAAATGGAAAGTTTTATGTGTAAAAGAGTGGCAATATTCACGTAGACTGGTGTTGCAACATATATGAAAAATTAAATTATTATTATTGTATTTCTCTCCTGCAGGGATGAGTCTCGGTTTCAATCCTTTCTGACCTCTCTCACTTCTTCTTCTTCTGCCATTAGCGCTACTCTTCCTCCTATGCAATGTCTTTGCCACTGATGGTATTAATAAATCCCATGGCATCGGCTGTTCGCTACGGCTCGAGCTGTCATCACCACTGCTGGAGCTGCTGGAATTGCCCATCTCTGCTGGCTGGATGTTGTGGATTATAGCTACTCGTTCTGTGAACTGATGTCCGTCTTGCCAAACTCATACATTATATAGTGGGATGTCACTCCTAATCAGACTCTTATCGATAAAGTGGGATTAATAACAGATAGATACCTAATCAGACTCTTATCGATAGAGTGGGATTAATAACAGATAGTTTATAATGGTTCAACTCTTATCAGTGATACTCCTGTTCATGAGTCACGCAGTGGGTCTAAATCATATCAGCAGCAGATACCTAATCACTCTTATCGATAGAGTGGGATTAATAACTGATAGTTTATATTGGTTCAACTCATCAGTCACACAGCTGTTGTTGAGTCACACAGTGGGTCTCTCCAATATCAGTTCAGATCAGTTCAGCAAGGTGTCTCCTCCTCCTAATCAGACTCTTATCGATAAAGTGGGATTAATAACAGATAGTTTATATTGATTCAACTCATCAGTCATACGGCAGTTGATGAGTCACGCAGTGGGTCTCTCTCATATCAGTTTGGGGCCTTGGTACCTTTTACCCTACTTACTACATAACTTTTTTTATATAGGCATGTTATTTTCTTCAGCAAAAATATAAAAATAAAATAAATAATAATAATAATAATAACTGAGGACGCCAAATGTTCAGGACGCCAGGAAGCCAAATGTTCAGGATGCCAGGATGCCAAATGGCACCTTTTCCCTTACTCTTGTAGTCAATACTGCAATTTGTCCTGGTACATTCCTTTCTGCTTTTATTTGCTTTACTTGCTTTGTTGTTGTTGTAATTGTTACTGACTTAGCAATGGAAGCAAATGTTTTGAGATTTTGCTTTTTAATTGGATCATGAAAGCTTTTACTCTTATCAATCAGCCTCTCCTGAATGAATTCACCAAAGGATTTTTTACCATACGTCTCAGCCTCTAGGAGATGATCTTCAACATCTTTTGGAGCAGGTGAACCAGATGAAAGACAATACAACAAGGATTTGTCTTCTAAATTAAAAGGGTTTATGAAATTTTCAACTGCGTCTGTGACTTTCCTTACTCGTTCTTCACTGTCCATAATTTCAGACTTTTTGAGATCATTGTGGGAGGATGAAACATTGCTACCTATTTCAACCATCTGCATCGTAGCTTGAACATACCCAGCTCTTGCATGGCGTGTCAAACACCATCGTGTGTATGCAGCGCAATTCCTGCTGAATCCTATTATGCCTCCACTTGATTTTGCCAGGCGATTTATAGTTTGCTCTGTGATGTCCACTGCATTTCTACTACACCTAACATCTGACTTACTCACACTCATGACATGGTGCAGCAGTTCCTTGGCTCCTGGGTGAGATTTATCCAGATTGAACATTGAAAGCATGTACTGTAGATCGTTGTGTACCTAGCATAGTTTGGATGGTCATAACAAAAGAACATGGGACATATTGCTTCAAGTCTTTCATTCGGTTTGTCACTTTTTTGTTTAATAAATTTTTTTTTTGAGGATCATATCAAAACTGTGGTCTGTTAAAGGTCTCACATTATTTCTGAATTATTACTTTCATAGTGAATTATACATGTTAGTTGCGATACTGTTGATGACCTTGATTTTTCCTTTTTAGTTAATTTCAGCTTCAATGGCTTTTCATCTAAAGGAGTGTTAGTGGTCATTATGAGTTCTTATACCTAAAAGTAAATAAAACCCTCATTAATTATAACTTAATAAAGATACAAGACATTATTGCATTAAAAGTAACAAAGATTCTAGTCATGAATATACAGTGCAAAATCATTAAGAATATACTGTATGTTCATCAATATTCTCTGCTGCATATAGCCTACTGTGCTCGTATAACATATTCTCTGCAGTCATCAATTTTAGTATTACCAAGTAATTTGATAAATATTGGTGATAGGGCTTTAGAACTTTAAAAAAATGAATTCCTTGACCCAAAAAACCTATGAAAATATATATCACAAAGATATAAGCAGAAAACATTATTAGTAATATTTTTTGCTTTTGCACCCCAATATAAATTCAAAATGGCCGTTGTTATGGCCAAAATCACCAACAGCCAAAGTGCAGACAACCAGATTCTGATTGTATGATCTCTAAAGAATAAAAAAAAGGGGGCTGCAAAAATCCCTAGGTGGGGAGGGGAGGTCTATGGCGGGCCCATGGTCCATAAGTGTTGGCGCTGCGTCATGCACGCAACCGACCGTGAATGTCACGGTCTCGTGTGTTAAAGATAATAAAGATTGCATATTAAAAGCTGTAGCTGATACCGGTGCTGAGGTATGCATTGCTGGGTCAGTCCAGGCACGAAGCCTGGGAATTGATGTAAAAAATCTAAATAAAGCGGAAGTAAAGCTGCAACATGCAGCAGGAGGGCTAATGAGTGTAATGGGGTGTTGTTAGGTTAACATTATGTGTGGCAGCATGTCAACAAGTGAGTGTATGTATTTTGTCAATGGGACACCTAAATTATTTCTGTCATTAAGTGCATGCAAATCATTAGGGTTGGTGGATCCTAATTTTCTGAATCACACAGTTTTTAATATTCATGAGAATGAAGTTTTGACCACAAGGAGGTTGGGGCAGTTAATGAGACCCAATAAGTTGCCATTCTCTCCCACAAAGGATGACGTTCCCCTACTCAAGCAGTGGCTACTGGAATGTTTCTCAGGTACAACATTCAATGTAAACAGAAGACCCTTTCCCATAATGAGCGGCAACCACACCACATTCACTTGCTGCCAGGTGTGGTGCCACACTCTTACCATACACCAATTACTATCCCTAAGCATTGGGAGAAAGAGGTCAAAAAGCAGATAGATGAGGACGTTCTAGCGGTATCTTGCAACCTGTGCCTACTGCTGAGGTAACTGAGTGGTGTGCCTGCATGGTGGTGGTAGGCAAAAAGGACGGCACTCCGAGGAGGACCGTAGATTTTCAAAACCTCAATGCACGCTGTAAAAGGGAAACGCATCACACGTTTGCACCGTTTGATATGGCGTCAAGTGTCCCGGTGCATACTTTTAAGACTACGGTTGATGCACACTAGGGATTCCATCAGGTAGTCTTGGACAAAAAAAGTCGAAAGCTTACGCCTTTCATAATCCCTTGGGGGAGGTATCAGTATTGTCGCACACCCATGGGGCACTTCGCTGCCCCGGATGCATACACCAAAAGATTTGATGATGTAATTGTGGATATCCCGAGGAAGTTTAAATGTATTGATGATATATTGTTGCACGATTCTAGCATAGAAGAAGCTTTCTGGCATACTTTTGATTTATTGTTAGCATGTGAGAGGAATGGTGCAACTCTTAACCCACATATATTCCAGTTTTGTCAGAGGGCTGTGAATTTTGTGGGCTATAATGTTGGATAGGATAGATATCTATCTTCGGAGGATAAACTGACTGCTGTAAAGAAGTTCCCAATGCCTGACCAGCCCACCATATCCGATATTCGGTTGTGATTTGGGCTGGTCAATCAGTTGGCTCCCTTCGTTGCAACGGCACCTGTTATGGCACCATTTCGGGAATTATTGAAAAAGGGGGCCAGTAAAAAAGTGTACTGGGATGAAATTTTGACGTCTAAATTTGAATATGCTAAAAATGAGTTGTGCAGATTAATATCTGAAGGTCTGCATTATTATAATAAGACAAGACCAACCACTGTTATGACTGAGTGGAGCAAAGAAGGGATGGGCTTTGTTGTATTACAGCAATATTGTTCTTGCATATGTCATGATGTACCTTTCTGTTGTCAGGGGAGTTGGAAGCTAGCCCTGTGGCAGCAGGCACCTTTCAAAAGAGGAACTGAACTATGTCCCTATCGAGGGGAGGCGGCGGCTGCGGTCTGGCGTCTGAAAAAAGCTTGTCTCTTTTTGCTGGGCTGCCCTAACCTACTTCTAGTAACAGACCATAGCCCGTTGGTTAAGTTGTTTGGTGATTGGGAGTTGAAGCACATTGAGAATCCCAGACTGTTCCGTTTGAAAGAAAAAACCCTTCAGTATAAATTCTCAGTGAAATACGTGACAGGTAAAAAAAAATACTGCCGCTGACACCTTGTCCTGGTACCTGAGTCTAAAGGCATCACCGAGCGAGACAGAAATGGAGGAAGCAGAAGAGGTATGCGGTATCAGTATCCAAAGAATATATATGTATATTCTTTGGATATTGGCAGGAGTCGGTGTCGAGGAGGCGCTTCCGACCGACGTCCCCTGTGTGAACGGTGGCAGCTTTATGGCCAGGGCGGCCCTTGCTTGTCCTGCCGGGCAGGGCCCCGGGCAGGGGAGAGTGTGGGGCACGGGCAGGGGTGTGGAGGAACGTGAGAGCCTCGGTGCGGGGGCGGGCGCGGGTGATATGGGAGGGAGGTAGACATCCAAATCCGTGAGGTTAGCAGTTAACTGAACGAGGGAGGGGATTTCCGCGTCCGTACTTGCTCTTACCCTCTTAATTGGATTGGGATACTCGCGTCAAAACGCACTTGGAAGCGAGCCGTGTGAGTCTGTTAATGACGCTGGTGATTTGCTGATGAGAGTCAGCACGCCCGAACGCTGGTTACAGCGCCGTAGTTAGACCATTAGGGGCGTGAGGTAGTTCCTGGAGCCAAGGCTGAGTCGCTGTATGGGTCCGCTAATGGCTCCGGGAACCACTCCGGGGTCACCACTTTAAGAGGTGCAAAATAAGACGAGCAGGAAAAAGGTACTGCTGCTTTATTGGTGATCCAGGCGGTTTATATAGCAGCAGACTGACGTCGCGCTGTGGAATACAATGGGAACAAGGGTGACCTGAGGTCGATAATAATTAACAATAAATACAGTGAACGAGTACACTTTAAATTATACAAATGGACAGAATTGAAGTTGAATACAATCTTGATGCCTGCAAAAGAAGAATACATGGTATACAAATCGGAGACAGGTAAACAATTATATACATAATTTAAATGATTGGATTTGCGTGACCCGTCACGCCAGGTGTGACGAATTGTAGAGGCAAAGGAAATGGGATGTCACCATAGAAAACTTGCTCAGCAGAGACTTTACAATCTCATCATCACTGGTAGCTAGTAGACAGACAAAGATCAAGAAACATAATATTTCTGAGAAATTTTATATATTTATGATTGTACATTTAAAAAGAAAACATGCTGTTACTGCTTGGGGGTGAGGGGGCCAAGTTGAGGCTTTTGGGGGTGCAACTTGGTTCTTGGAGGGGGCAAGTTGAGTCTTGAGGGGGGCAGTTGACTACCCAAGGCCCCCCAAATGACGCCCCTGGCCAGTGTATTCATTTCAGAAAACAGTTGCAGATTTCTTTTAGTTAGATAATAAATGTTATTTAGCATATGCAGACAGATTAACTGGGTGGCTGGAACTGTCATACTTTGGCAGTGGTGTGACCTCATCGAAGATCATCCCTGTTTTGAGGAGTGGTTCTGCCATTTGGGGACCCCTGAGGAAATATCCACTGATGGGGGACGAATTTGGCGAGTGCTGAGATGTTAGACTTTTATAAGCAATGGGGGATGCAGTTACATATCTCGTCAGCACAATACCCCCAATCGAATGGGTGAGCTGAGGCGGCCGTCTGCTCTGCTAAGCGTATGATAAGGGACAACGTTAGGGATGACGGTAGCCTAGACACCGATGCCACAGCAAAAGCCCTTATGCAATACAGAAATACTCCCCTAAGAGCCTTATCTCCTGTCCTTAGCAATATTTACATGGAATTTTTTGAGACAAAATTCTTACCAAGAATTTTGCCCCGAAAAGTTATATGGTTTAGGTATGTAGATGACATTTTTTTTGCATCTGGCCAGTTAACGAAAATCTCCAGGAATTTCTCGTTAAGCTAAATAATTTAGTCCCTTCTATAAAATTACCGTAGAGGAAGAAAGAAATTGTAATTTGAATTTTCTTGATGTAACTGTCCATAGACATGATAGAAATTTCACCTTTTCAGTCTTCGAAAATCAACTAACATTGCCTCTTTTGTTCATTATGGAATGTTCTTAAGGGCTTTACGTGTTTGTAGCCCGCGGTTCATTGATGCTGAGATAAAACTATTTATGATATTGATTTGAAACTTAAATACCCAAGGACCTTTGTAGTTGTAGCATGGAAAAGAGTCAGGAAAACATTTTATTTAACTAATAACAAACTTGAATTCAGCAAGCATAATATTCTCAAATTACCGTATGATGAAAGGTTTTTACAAATTCCTAGAATTTTAAAGCTTTTCAACATAAATGTTGTTTTCAGTAATTTTAAGGTTAAGAGTTTAGTGATAAAAAATTCTCCTAAAGATGTTTCTAGCTGCATCATGAAATTCCTTGTAAAAAATTGTGATAAAATATATTATGGACAAGCTGGAAAATCACTTTCACAACGAATCAAACAACACCAATATTCTGTGAGAACTGGCCAAATATCGAATGCATTATTCGTGCATATGAGAGATTTAGATCATCCTATTAACTGGAGTAAAGCAAGACCTTTAGTCCCGTGCAATGACACAGTCAAAAGGAATATCATCGAATCTTGTTTTATTATGTCAAATAATGAAAGTGTTCTAAATTTAAGTCTTGGTTTGTTTAAACTTGATGCCTTCATAATTGAAAAAGTTGTTGATAAATATATGCTAAATTAATATTCATTTTTATTCATGTTTCTACAATGTGAATGGGTAAGATTCCGTTTGCCTTATGGTTAAGTATATATTTGGATTAGTTTGTGACCGCGTGATCCCGGATTTGCCGTGGATTAACCTTTTCTTTTTAACCCCTGGCAATTATCCATCTGGTATTCAAGGTTATACATGTTTTTTGGATTTTGTAAGCCTAAACTTTAGTATGTCATTTTGTTTGGTCTTAGGTTCAGTTTGTGACAGCTCGATCCCGGATTATCCTGGATTAACTTTCTGTTTATTACCCTTTGACAATTGACCATCTGGTATTTCTTGTTCTTTTTGTTTACTTTGTAACCTTCTTCATAGTTGTGTCTCATTTGTGCCCCGACGATGCGTCAATAAACGTGAAAGCGCTTGGTACTACTGAACTTCCGCCTGTCTTTTTCCTGTGGGATTCGCTTATATATATATATATGTATATATATATATATATATATATATATATACATATATATATATATATATATATATATATATATATATATATATATATATATATATACATACATACACACACACACACACACACACATATATATATATATATATATATATATATATATATATATATATATATATATATATGTATATGACTATTTATCACATCACCGTGATTCATATACAATCAGAAAGCTACAAACGTCCTTTAATATCCAATTCACTCTACCTCGGAAGTAATATATTTTCATATATGTTACCGAAGGGGAATTTTTAGTTGATAATAAGTCCACCGTCCCGTGGGATCGAACCAGCGACGGACGAGGAATCAGGACTACAGTGACACACTAACCAGTCGGCCACAAGAGAGGTATAAGTGAATACCATCTCCCATCAACTCACCCGTCGAACTCAGGTGTTTTGCGTTTGGAGACAATATCCACCCACCTCTGCCATGTTGACCGTGTAGTGCGTTTGTCGCACGTAGCCATATTATGACTATTTATCACATCACCGTGATTCATATACAATCAGAAAGCTACAAACGTCCTTTAATATCCAATTCACTCTACCTCGGAAGTAATATATTTTCATATATGTTACCGAAGGGGAATTTTTAGTTGATAATAAGTCCACCGTCCCGTGGGATCGAACCAGCGACGGACGAGGAATCAGGACTACAGTGACACACTAACCAGTCGGCCACAAGAGAGGTATAAGTGAATACCATCTCCCATCAACTCACCTGTCGAACTCAGGTGTTTTGCGTTTGGAGACGATATCCACCCACCTCTGCCATGTTGACCGTGTAGTGCGTTTGTCGCACGTAGCCATATTATGACTATTTATCACATCACCGTGATTCATATACAATCAGAAAGCTACAAACGTCCTTTAATATCCAATTCACTCTACCTCGGAAGTAATATATTTTCATATATGTTACCGAAGGGGAATTTTTAGTTGATAATAAGTCCACCGTCCCGTGGGATCGAACCAGCGACGGACGAGGAATCAGGACTACAGTGACACACTAACCAGTCGGCCACAAGAGAGGTATAAGTGAATACCATCTCCCATCAACTCACCCGTCGAACTCAGGTGTTTTGCGTTTGGAGACAATATCCACCCACCTCTGCCATGTTGACCGTGTAGTGCGTTTGTCGCACGTAGCCATATTATGACTATTTATCACATCACCGTGATTCATATACAATCAGAAAGCTACAAACGTCCTTTAATATCCAATTCACTCTACCTCGGAAGTAATATATTTTCATATATGTTACCGAAGGGGAATTTTTAGTTGATAATAAGTCCACCGTCCCGTGGGATCGAACCAGCGACGGACGAGGAATCAGGACTACAGTGACACACTAACCAGTCGGCCACAAGAGAGGTATAAGTGAATACCATCTCCCATCAACTCACCCGTCGAACTCAAGTGTTTTGCGTTTGGAGACGATATCCACCCACCTCTGCCATGTTGACCGTGTAGTGCGTTTGTTGCACGTAGCCATATTATGACTATTTATCACATCACCGTGATTCATATACAATCAGAAAGCTACTAACGTCCTTTAATATCCAATTCACTCTACCTCGGAAGTAATATATTTTCATATATGTTACCGAAGGGGAATTTTTAGTTGATAATAAGTCCACCGTCCCGTGGGATCGAACCAGCGACGGACGAGGAATCAGGACTACAGTGACACACTAACCAGTCGGCCACAAGAGAGGTATAAGTGAATACCATCTCCCATCAACTCACCCGTCGAACTCAGGTGTTTTGCGTTTGGAGACGATATCCACCCACCTCTGCCATGTTGACCGTGTAGTGCGTTTGTCTCACGTAGCCATATTATGACTATTTATCACATCACCGTGATTCATATACAATCAGAAAGCTACAAACGTCCTTTAATATCCAATTCACTCTACCTCGGAAGTAATATATTTTCATATATGTTGCCGAAGGGGAATTTTTAGTTGATAATAAGTCCACCGTCCCGTGGGATCGAACCAGCGACGGACGAGGAATCAGGACTACAGTGACACACTAACCAGTCGGCCACAAGAGAGGTATAAGTGAATACCATCTCCCATCAACTCACCCGTCGAACTCAGGTGTTTTGCGTTTGGAGACGATATCCACCCACCTCTGCCATGTTGACCGTGTAGTGCGTTTGTCGCACGTAGCCATATTATGACTATTTATCACATCACCGTGATTCATATACAATCTGAAAGCTACAAACGTCCTTTAATATCCAATTCACTCTACCTCGGAAGTAATATATTTTCATATATGTTACCGAAGGGGAATTTTTAGTTGATAATAAGTCCACCGTCCCGTGGGATCGAACCAGCGACGGACGAGGAATCAGGACTACAGTGACACACTAACCAGTCGGCCACAAGAGAGGTATAAGTGAATACCATCTCCCATCAACTCACCCGTCGAACTCAGGTGTTTTGCGTTTGGAGACGATATCCACCCACCTCTGCCATGTTGACCGTGTAGTGCGTTTGTCGCACGTAGCCATATTATGACTATTTATCACATCACCGTGATTCATATACAATCAGAAAGCTACAAACGTCCTTTAATATCCAATTCACTCTACCTCGGAAGTAATATATTTTCATATATGTTACCGAAGGGGAATTTTTAGTTGATAATAAGTCCACCGTCCCGTGGTCAACATGGCAAAGGTGGGTGGATATCGTCTCCAAACGCAAAACACCTGAGTTCGACGGGTGAGTTGATGGGAGATGGTATTCACTTATACCTCTCTTGTGGCCGACTGGTTAGTGTGTCACTGTAGTCCTGATTCCTCGTCCGTCGCTGGTTCGATCCCACGGGACGGTGGACTTATTATCAACTAAAAATTCCCCTTCGGTAACATATATGAAAATATATTACTTCCGAGGTAGAGTGAATTGGATATTAAAGGACGTTTGTAGCTTTCTGATTGTATATGAATCACGGTGATGTGATAAATAGTCATAATATGGCTACGTGCGACAAACGCACTACACGGTCAACATGGCAGAGGTGGGTGGATATCGTCTCCAAACGCAAAACACCTGAGTTCGACGGGTGAGTTGATGGGAGATGGTATTCACTTATACCTCTCTTGTGGCCGACTGGTTAGTGTGTCACTGTAGTCCTGATTCCTCGTCCGTCGCTGGTTCGATCCCACGGGACGGTGGACTTATTATCAACTAAAAATTTCCCTTCGGTAACATATATGAAAATATATTACTTCCGAGGTAGAGTGAATTGGATACTAAAGGACGTTTGTAGCTTTCTGATTGTATATGAATCACGATGATGTGATAAATAGTCATAATATGGCTACGTGCGACAAACGCACTACACGGTCAACATGGCAGAGGTGGGTGGATATCGTCTCCAAACGCAAAACACCTGAGTTCGACGGGTGAGTTGATGGGAGATGGTATTCACTTATACCTCTCTTGTGGCCGACTGGTTAGTGTGTCACTGTAGTCCTGATTCCTCGTCCGTCGCTGGTTCGATCCCACGGGACGGTGGACTTATTATCAACTAAAAATTTCCCTTCGGTAACATATATGAAAATATATTACTTCCGAGGTAGAGTGAATTGGATATTAAAGGACGTTTGTAGCTTTCTGATTGTATATGAATCACGGTGATGTGATAAATAGTCATAATATGGCTACGTGCGACAAACGCACTACACGGTCAACATGGCAGAGGTGGGTGGATATCGTCTCCAAACGCAAAACACTTGAGTTCGACGGGTGAGTTGATGGGAGATGGTATTCACTTATACCTCTCTTGTGGCCGACTGGTTAGTGTGTCACTGTAGTCCTGATTCCTCGTCCGTCGCTGGTTCGATCCCACGGGACGGTGGACTTATTATCAACTAAAAATTCCCCTTCGGTAACATATATGAAAATATATTACTTCCGAGGTAGAGTGAATTGGATATTAAAGGACGTTTGTAGCTTTCTGATTGTATATGAATCACGGTGATGTGATAAATAGTCATAATATGGCTACGTGCAACAAACGCACTACACGGTCAACATGGCAGAGGTGGGTGGATATCGTCTCCAAACGCAAAACACCTGAGTTCGACGGGTGAGTTGATGGGAGATGGTATTCACTTATACCTCTCTTGTGGCCGACTGGTTAGTGTGTCACTGTAGTCCTGATTCCTCGTCCGTCGCTGGTTCGATCCCACGGGACGGTGGACTTATTATCAACTAAAAATTTCCCTTTGGTAACATATATGAAAATATATTACTTCCGAGGTAGAGTGAATTGGATATTAAAGGACGTTTGTAGCTTTCTGATTGTATATGAATCACGGTGATGTGATAAATAGTCATAATATGGCTACGTGCGAGAAACGCACTACACGGTCAACATGGCAGAGGTGGGTGGATATCGTCTCCAAACGCAAAACACCTGAGTTCGACTGGTGAGTTGATGGGAGATGGTATTCACTTATACCTCTCTTGTGGCCGACTGGTTAGTGTGTCACTGTAGTCCTGATTCCTTGTCCATCGCTGGTTCGATCCCACGGGACGGTGGACTTATTATCAACTAAAAATTCCCCTTCGGTAACATATATGAAAATATATTACTTCCTAGGTAGAGTGAATTGGATATTAAAGGACGTTTGTAGCTTTCTGATTGTATATGAATCACGGTGATGTGATAAATAGTCATAATATGGCTACGTGCGACAAACGCACTACACGGTCAACATGGCAGAGGTGGGTGGATATCGACTCCAAACGCAAAACACCTGAGTTCGACGGGTGAGTTGATGGGAGATGGTATTCACTTATACCTCTCTTGTGGCCGACTGGTTAGTGTGTCACTGTAGTCCTGATTCCTCGTCCGTCGCTGGTTCGATCCCACGGGACGGTGGACTTATTATCAACTAAAAATTCCCCTTCGGTAACATATATGAAAATATATTACTTCCGAGGTAGAGTGAATTGGATATTAAAGGACGTTTGTAGCTTTCTGATTGTATATGAATCACGGTGATGTGATAAATAGTCATAATATGGCTACGTGCGACAAACGCACTACACGGTCAACATGGCAGAGGTGGGTGGATATCGTCTCCAAACGCAAAACACCTGAGTTCGACGGGTGAGTTGATGGGAGATGGTATTCACTTATACCTCTCTTGTGGCCGACTGGTTAGTGTGTCACTGTAGTCCTGATTCCTCGTCCGTCGCTGGTTCGATCCCACGGGACGGTGGACTTATTATCAACTAAAAATTCCCCTTCGGTAACATATATGAAAATATATTACTTCCGAGGTAGAGTGAATTGGATATTAAAGGACGTTTGTAGCTTTCTGATTGTATATGAATCACGGTGATGTGATAAATAGTCATAATATGGCTACGTGCGACAAACGCACTACACGGTCAACATGGCAGAGGTGGGTGGATATCGTCTCCAAACGCAAAACACCTGAGTTCGACGGGTGAGTTGATGGGAGATGGTATTCACTTATACCTCTCTTGTGGCCGACTGGTTAGTGTGTCACTGTAGTCCTGATTCCTCGTCCGTCGCTGGTTCGATCCCACGGGACGGTGGACTTATTATCAACTAAAAATTCCCCTTCGGTAACATATATGAAAATATATTACTTCCGAGGTAGAGTGAATCGGATATTAAAGGACGTTTGTAGCTTTCTGATTATATATGTATATATATATAATCTAAGGCGGGTCAGGGAAAGGCACTGCCATTATGCATTTTATTATAATTTGCCGACGTTTCGCAACTCCTCATAGTTGCATTTTCTAGGCTGCAAACAGCGAACATGGCAATCAGTAAATTAAAATCAAAATCACAAATCAGAATTACAATTATAATAAAAAGTTCAGAATAAAATGACTAAAACCTATCCTAAAAGAACAAGTAAAAGGCTGAGACAACCTACCCAGAAGGAAGTTAAAAACAACTACTGCACTCGCATTGCGCATTACAAAAGAGAGAGGGAGAGAAATAAATAAATAAATAAACACACAGATGGAGAAGAAACAACTCCACAAGACCATCAGGCAATAAACAGTTGTGTAGAGGATGTCTGGGAGTTTAATGGTGGTACAGTCAATTCGATAAGAATAGACTCAAGTATTGTTAAATCATTTGCTTTTTGTACCTGTCCTATTACTGAAAAATCTTTATTTTCTATGAAAGTTTTACACATCTTCGAATGATTCCTGACATTAGACTGTTCAGGGCTGGACAATCTGCTCCCGGTTCTGAAGCTGACTCCTCTATGGGCATCGATGCGAACTCGCAACAGCCTCTTAGTACATCCGACATAGATCCCCTGACTACATCTGGGGCACTTGTACTTATATACAACGTTGGATGCAAATAAGGGACTGAGCTGGCCTTTAAACTTGAAGAGAGCGCCAACTGTTCGCGGGTTCTTCAGGATGAGCTTGAGGTTAAGGGCCGGTAATTCCTTTCGAATGATGTTGAGAAATTTCTTCCTGAAAGAACTATCTTGCATATAGGGAAACGCTGCTTATAAATTCATCTTAGGGACGGTGTAATATAGAGGAGGTGGTGTCATCTTCTTGTTCAACACACTATTTAACTGTTTAAAAAACAGTTTGGATGGAAAACACTTGTTCCTGAAATAATTAGTGAGATATGTTATTTCGTCGTGAAAAGTTAGCCAATTAGATGACAGAGTAAAAGCCCTGTGGAGGAGGGTAGAAAGAGCATTTAATTTAAAACTGAAAAAGCAAGAGCTATAAAAATTCATACCCAAACCCGTAAACGTATCTTTACGATACATGCCAGTGTAGAATCCTACCGAGTGCCTGGACACCAGAACGTCCAAAAATGGGAGCTTGCTAAAGTAAATTTTATGTTAGGGTGTTGGGTATTTACGAATTCCAAGAGAGAGTCTGCATTAAAATCTCGTTTAAATAAGACAAACGTGTCAACATAACGTTTATAGAATAAAGGGAGGAAGGACAAGGGACAGGCGTCCATTATGCGCTCTTCCAGAGAGTTCATAAAAATGTTGGCAAACGTACTGTAGGTCCCAAAGGATTTCCCATGGCCATTCCTTCCACCTGTTTATACAAAACGCCATTAAAAATAAAGACTGTGTCCAGCACGGCCAACTCTAAAAATTGTTTAAAATGATTCTTGTTGAAATTATGAAATAAGACATCGTCATCAGGAAAAAGCTTATTTAAAATAATCTGAACTGTTTCCCCCACAGCGATATTGGTGAACAGGGATTCGACGTCCAGGCTAACCGAATAAGTCGGAGTCCTGTTTAATAATTTCCTCCTTGAAGTCGGTAGAGCACGTTAAGGTGTTAGGGCCTCTAGTTAATGGTTCCAGAATAGGTACTAGGAATTTAGCAAGATCCTAATTGGCTGTGTTAATGGAGGAGAGAATTGGACGCATTGGGACATCGGTCTTGTGTACTTTGGGCAATCCATACATAATACCGTATGAAGAACCTGTAACGAACAAACTTTGGTACATACGTTCGTCTATAATATTATTTTGTTTCAATGTTCTGAGAAATCGGTTAATTTTGTCCTCGGATTTAGTGATATTATACAGGTCAGGGGAGCCGAGTTTCTTAAATTTTGATGTATCATTAAGAATATTTTCCATTTTATTCATGTATTCCTGTCTATTGAGAATAACCCTACTGTTAGGAACAATCGTTTGTCGATTGTTCCCTTAGTGGATTGTTGCCTCGTTTGTTTTTAATTACTGGCGAGTTGACGTCTGTTGGATGGCGTCAAACTTCGTCAGTCAGGTTCTGGAGGGCGAAACGACTGGTGGTCCAAGGCAGCAGCGAGTCTGTAAAGTCACCAATTCGGCGCCAGGATAGTGTTTCGGCGGCGCCATTAATTAAGTCTCCGCTGAGCTTGTTTTCTTTGGTGACTTCCCGTTTTCTTCAAGCTAAATTAGTCACGCCTAAAACGTGCCAGGTCACGCATTTTAATCATTTTTACTTTATGGTATTTATACGAATGTCACACATTGTGTATCACATGTTTCTTCATTCACAGGCATCAAGACTGTATCTATATTGTGTCTCTGTATGTTTCGTATTGTAATTCGTACTCGTTCACTGCATATTATTGTTTATTGTTTCGACCTCAGGTCACAGTCAATTCCATTGTCTCTCACGGCCCGGCGTCAGTCGGCCGCAATATAAGCCGCCTGGATCTGTAATAAAGCAGCAGTAACCTTTACCTGCTCGTTTCTTTGACACCTTACAGTGGTGACCCCTGGAGTATCCCGGAGCCATTAGCGGACTCACACGGCGACTCAGTCTTGGCTCCAGGATTTCTCCAAAAAACGCTCTTAGCGGCCTAAACACGGCGCTGTAACCAGCGTTTGAGCGTGCTGACTCTCGTCGGCGTACCCCACCAGCGTCACTAGCGGAACCACACGGCGCACGAAAGTGCGTACTGACGCGAGTATCCTACTCCAGTAAGGGGGTCAAAGGAGCGAGCATGGACGCGGATATCCCCTCCTTCATGCAGTTAAACGCGGACCCCGCGGACTCCGAGGTTTACCTACCTCCCATCGCAGCCGCGCCCGCCCCCGCATCGAGGCCCTCCCGCAACTCCACACCAGCGCCCCGAACACACGACGGCCGGGCAACACAATCGCGGGCCGCCCTCACCCTAAAGCTGCCGCCGTTTACGCAGGGCAACCCATCGAGGTGGCTGCGCAGGGTGGAGAGCCACTTCAGAATCGCGGACCTCACGGACGAAATCCTACAGGCCGACACAGTGCTCAACGCCCTTCCGGAGGACGTGTACAACAAACTCATCTCGCGGGTACCCGAAACACTCACCCTCACATACAGCACCACAAAAAAGTTCCTCCTCGAAGCTTGCTCCCTGCCCATCGCCGAGCGGGCCGCCCGTGCTATCGACCTTGCCAATAATCCACGCCACGACCTCGAACCTAGAGACGCTTGGGGCATGGTCGTAGATCTCCTGTCAACACCAGTCTCGGGTGGCACGAACAAGCGGCAGGAGATAAGCTTCGTACGGGAAATTTTCCTTCGCCAACTCCTCCCGGAAGTACGCAACCAGATCGCGCACCCCTACACCATGCCTGTCGAGGACCTCATAGAGGCGGCACAACACCTCACAGACTCCGTCAAGGCTTCACAGCGGCTAAAACCGGCCACTCAGCCGGTCAGCTCCGTCCAGCCTGAAGAGGACGTAGAGCAGCCCGTCAACGCCATCGCCAACAGACGTCCACCGAACCACAGTAGACGGTGGTCCCCGGGCTTCTGTCGCTATCACAAGTGGTTCGGAAAGGACGCCCGAAACTGCCTGCCGCCCTGCTCGTTCAACCGTTCAAAAAACGGGGGTGGCGGCGGCCAGCAGGACAGGCCGCCATGGCAGCCGAAGAACCCAGGGCCTCAAAAACAGTAGGTTTCTACGTCCGCGACACCGTCTCCGGCAGGATGATGCTGGTCGACACAGGAGCCTTCAAGTCGGTCTTCCCAGCATCCAGAGAGGACCGCAACCAGACACCAGACCCGGCCGCCTTCCTGACGGCCGCCAACGGAACCCCCATCCTCTCCTACGGCACCAGGCTCCTGTCGATCTCCATCCTTGGCCAGAGTTACTCCTGGGACTTCATCGTCGCGGACGTAGGAACCCCACTCCTGGGGGCCGATTTTCTGGCGCACTTCGGCCTGCTAGTCGACGTGGGGCGCAAGCGCCTCCTCGATACCGACTCCTGCCGGTCTCTCCCGTTAACGGCGGGACCCAGACCCACCATCAGCGCCGTCGCCCCCCACCAGTACGCACACCTTCTGTCGGAGTTCCCTGAGGTGTTTAAGCCCGAGCTTCGCCAAGTCCCCGGGGCCCCAGCCAAGCACGGCATATACCACCATATAGTGACTAAAGGGCCCCCGACACATGCGAAGTTCCGCAGGCTTCCCCCTCAGCGCCTTCAGGAGGCGAAAAAAGCATTCGCGGAGATGGAACGGATGGGCATCTGCAGGAAAGCCTCCAGTCCATGGGCCTCCCCCCTCCACATGGTGCAGAAACCGGACGGCTCCTGGAGACCCTGCGGCGACTACAGACGGCTCAACATTGCAACGGAGCCCGACCACTACCCTCTGCCCAATATGCAAGACCTTACGGCCTCCTTTCACGGGGCCAAAATATTCACTAAATTGGACCTTCTTAAATCTTATTTTCAGGTACCTGTTGCGCCAGAGGACATACCAAAGACAGCCATCATCACGCCCTTCGGGTCCTATGTGTTCGCCTTCTCCACCTTCGGGCTGAGGAACGCCGGGGCCACCTTCCAGCGGCTCATGGACAGCATCCTGGGGGACCTAAAATTCTGCGTCTGCTACGTCGACGACATTCTCATATTTTCCAGGTCTCACAGCGAACACCAAAGGCACATCAAAGCAGTCCTCCAGCGCCTCCAAGAAAACGGCCTCGTCGTCCGTTTTGACAAGTGTACATTCGGCGTCCAGAAAGCAGAGTTCCTGGGTCACGAGGTATCTCCGACAGGCGTCCGCCCTCTTACATCGAAAGTGGCAGCCGTAGCAAAGTTCCCGACACCCACCTCCATCAAGGCCGTCCAGGAGTTCCTTGGGATGGTAAACTTCTACAGGCGCTTCATCCCCGGGATCGCGCACACCACGGCCCCCCTGACGGAAGTCCTAAAAGGTCAACCGAAGTCCCTGTCTTGGGGACCCAGCCAGCAGCAGGCCTTTTCCCGGACGAAGGCCGCCCTCACCAAGGCAACCGCCTTGGCACACCAGGATCCCAAGGCTCCCCTCCAGCTGACGACAGACGCCAGTAACGTTGCCTGCGGTGCTGTTCTGGAGCAAATCATCAACGGCGCCCCCCAGCCCATCGCCTTCTTCAGCAAGAAGTTCAATCCCGCAGAGTCCCGATACAGCACCTTCGACAGGGAACTCTGCGCGATGTACCGCGCAGTTCGGCACTTCAAGTTCCTCCTGGAGGGGACGCCCTTCACAATCTTCACAGACCACCAGCCACTGGTTCACGCTTTCACGAAGCAAGGGGACGCATGGTCTTCCAGACAGCAGCGCCACCTCTCAGCCATAGCCGAATTTACCTGTTCCGTCAGGTACCTCCCCGGCAAGAAAAATCCCGTAGCAGACGCCCTCTCCAGAGTCGAGTTGAACGCAGTGCAGCTTGGTGTAGATTACCAGGACCTTGCCAGAGAACAGGCCGCTGACCCAGAAACCCCAGCATACCGCACCGCCATCACATCCCTCAAGTGGCGGGACGTGACCCTCGCCCCCGGAGGCCCCAGTCTGCTCTGTGACATCAGCACAGGCCAGCCCCGCCCTTTGGTTCCAGCCTCACGCCGCCGCCAGGTATTTGACATCATCCACGGCCTCTCACACCCCTCCGGCAGGACCACGGCCAAACTGCTTTCAAAAAAGTTCGTCTGGCACGGGGTGCAAAAGGACGCCACAGCCTGGGCAAAACAGTGCCTGCAGTGCCAGACCAGTAAAGTGGGTCGTCACACGCAGTCGGGGGTAGGCGAGTTCCCACAGCCAGGGCGCCGCTTCGGCCACATCCACATCGACGTCGTCGGGCCCCTTCCCCCATCAGGCGGATCCAGATACCTCCTCACGGTGGTAGACCGTTCAACGAGGTGGCCCGAAGCCACGCCCATGCAAGAAGCCACCGCCAGCGCGTGCGCCGAGGCCCTGCTCTCCAGTTGGGTTAGCCGCTTCGGCGTCCCGGACCACATCACAACCGACAGGGGCCCCGCTTTCCTCTCCGAGCTGTGGTCTGCCCTGGCTCAACTGCTGGGAACCACGCACCACACCACCACAGCGTACAACCCAGCGGCCAACGGCCTGGTTGAACGGTTCCACAGGTCCTTAAAGTCATCCCTCATGGCCCGCTGCACCGCCGAGGACTGGAAACATCAGCTGCCGTGGGTCCTCCTCGGGTTGAGGACCGCCCCCAGAGCCGACGGCACCCCATCCGCAGCTGAACAAACCTATGGGGAACCCCTCGTGGTGCCGGGAGAGCTCGTGACGGATGATCGCCACTCCCCATCTCTGCAGAGGCTCCGCGACGTGGCCGGCAAGTTCGCCCCTTGCAGGCGCTCATACATCGACAGAGCAACCACCTTCGTGCCGCCACAGCTGTCATCCGCCACCCACGTCTTCGTCAGAGTCGACGCCGTCCGTCCACCACTAACTAAGCCCTACAGGGGACCCTTCCGCGTGCTGGAACGGAACAGCAAGGCGTTCCGGCTGGCACTTCCAGGCAGGAACAACTGGGTTTCCATAGACCGGCTAAAGCCCGCCTTCCTGTCGGAGAGTCCCGGCAGCGTCGCAGCACCCCTTCCGCCCAAACGCACTCCAGCACGCCCTCACCACCGCAGGCGCGGCCGCCCCAGGAAGGGACCGCCCAAACAGCAGCCTCACAGGCGGGGGGCCCCTCAGTTATCCTCAAGGAGCCGCGGCACCCTTCAGCGTCCCACCAGGTACAGGGATTAATCAGACGCGTCCCTCGTCTTGGGGGGGGAGTATTTGTAAAGTCACCAATTCGGCGCCAGGATAGTGTTTCGGCGGCGCCATTAATTAAGTCTCCGCTGAGCTTGTTTTCTTTGGTGACTTCCCGTTTTCTTCAAGCTAAATTAGTCACGCCTAAAACGTGCCAGGTCACGCATTTTAATCATTTTTACTTTATGGTATTTATACGAATGTCACACATTGTGTATCACATGTTTCTTCATTCACAGGCATCAAGACTGTATCTATATTGTGTCTCTGTATGTTTCGTATTGTAATTCGTACTCGTTCACTGCATATTATTGTTTATTGTTTCGACCTCAGGTCACAGTCAATTCCATTGTCTCTCACGGCCCGGCGTCAGTCGGCCGCAATATAAGCCGCCTGGATCTGTAATAAAGCAGCAGTAACCTTTACCTGCTCGTTTCTTTGACACCTTACAAGTCTAGTTGGGGTAGCAGCATCAGGTATTCGTACCTGAGGATCAGTCATGGCAGCAGAGCAGCAGTGGAGAGTTTTTGAGGACGAGATGGTTGCCGTGTCGGCTCTGTCATGGTCGTCGTTATCGAAGGAGGACGTCAGTACTGCCATAGGGACGAGGTGGTTGTCGTATCGGCTCTGTCTTGATCGTCCAGCATTGGACTGTAGTCCTCATTGTTTGAGGAAGTGTTCCTGTTTGCTTTGTGCATCCGTGTTATGCTGCTCTGCGGTTAAATTAATTGTATTATGCTACCTGTTTTTTTTTACTGTTGATTGCTTATTATTATTTTGCTGGTTATTTCGAGTTTGTTATTAATTGTTATTATGCTCCCCACTGTCATTTATTATACTTTTCATGTATTGCTGTTACTACTGTATGCTGCTTTAGCGCTATTTTGAGCCGTCTGTTTTTTTATCTTAAATTGTTGATTTGCCCATTGACTTAGTTTTGATTAATTTGCCTGTTTTAAGTGTACTTTATGTTAATGATTATTTCGTGTGTTTTTCACCACCCAGAACCTTGACTTACTGTAAATATGTAAATAACTAATTTGTAATAAACTAATATTAAGGTAACTTTTTTTGTATTTGTTCTGCTCCTCCCTCCTTTGTTTGTCACCTCTCGTCAGTCATTACAGCTCAACTGCTTGTTTTTTAAAGAACCTGTCGATCTCGAGAGGCGAGATCATAATACCTAGCCTTACCTTTGTCTGGCTTAACGATAATGATGTCCTTATCGTTGGCTAAGTTCTTAAGGGTCAGGTAATCCTCTCTCCCGAAGAATGGGGTCCATCTTATTTTCAAGTTGTTGAAGGTGCTGTGGGCTAATGCTGAAATCTGTGATCTTAGGTTAAGTTCTTAAGGGTCAGGTAATCCTCTCTCCCGAAGAATGGGGTCCATCTTATTTTCAAGTTGTTGAAGGTGCTGTGGGCTAATGCTGAAATCTGTGATCTTAGGTTATCTATATTGGGGCTAAAAGGAAGGTCAATAATCCTGTGAAACAATGATTCTATAGGGAAAAAAAATTATTGGTAATTAGGTTTAAAACTCGGAAGACAAAAGTCCAGTCCCAAAGAGAGGAGAAATTCCTCCCTCTTCTACAATACTCTGTTTGACAAGTTGAAGACGGAATTTATGTTTTTACTGAAAACAGGAATACTAACATGTTGGATGTACTAAGAGGCTGTTGCGGGTTCGCATCGATGCTCATAGAGGAGTCAGCTTCAGAACCGGGAGCAGATTGTCCAGCCCTGAACAGTCTAATGTCAGGAATCATTCGAAGATGTGTAAAACTTTCATAGAAAATAAAGATTTTTCAGTAATAGGACAGGTACAAAAAGCAAATGATTTAACAATACTTGAGTCTATTCTTATCAAATTGACTGTACCACCATTAAACTCCCAGACATCCTCTACACAACTGTTTATTGCCTGATGGTCTTGTGGAGTTGTTTCTTCTCCGTCTGTGTGTTTATTTGTTTATTTATTTCTCTCCCTCTCTCTTTTGTAATACTCAATGCGAGTGCAGTAGTTGTTTTTAACTTCCTTCTGGGTAGGTTATCTCAGCCTTTTACTTGTTCTTTTAGGATAGGTTTTAGTCATTTTATTCTGAACGTTTTATTGTAATTGTAATTCTGATTTTAATTTACTGATTGCCATGTTCGCTGTTTGCAGCCTAGAAAATGCAACTATGAGGAGTTGTGAAACGTCGGCAAATTATAATAAAATGCATAAGGACAGTGCCTTTCCCTGACCCGCCTTGGATTGTTCTTCGAGCTGTTGCTCCGGAAGTTAGATATATATAATATATATATATGATATATATCTAATATATATATATACACACATATATATACATATATATATATATATATATATATATATATATATATTAGATATATATCATATATATATATTATATATATATTAATATATATATTACATATATATATATATATACTGTATATATATTATATATATGTATATATATATATATATATATATATATATATATATATATATATATATATATATTATATACTGTATATGTATATATATTATATATATATATTTATATATATATATATATATATATATATATATATATATATAAATATATATATATATATATATATATATATATATATATATATATATATATATATATATATATATATATATATATATATATATATATATATATATATATATTAGATATAATATATATTTATATATTATATATATACATATATATTATATATATATATATTCATATGTATATATACATATTATATATATAATATATTACCAATATATATAATATTATATATATATTGTAACTACTAATTAAATTTTTTCTTTGGTTTCTCTTTAACGTAAGTTAAATTTTCATCTTTACATAAGTCACGAGAAACTGCTTGTTGGTTCTTTTCGCTCCTCTCAAGGATTTTGTTTTTTTTGTTATATGGTTACATTTATCCGCTTGTTTCTTTTTTTTTTTTCATATTTCAACGAGCGGAGTATCGTCTTCAGTAATTGCCTCTTTCGCCCGATGGTTTTTCGCTGCTTCTCTCGTCGTCCTTACTTCTGGAAAGCTAGCTGTTGTCCATCTCCCATACAAACTGCACATCATCCCTCAGAACATCTGTCAAGGGGGATGCCAGAACAGAAAAACCCTTCACAAATCTATGGGAAAATCCAGCCATCCCTAAAAAAAACTCGAATCTGTTTTTTAGTCTTGGGAGTGGCAAAATCTACAATTGCCCTAACTTTATCACATTCACTCTAACATCCTCTTTAGATATGACAAGTCCTAGATATACTATCTGCCTCTTGAGAAAATTACACTTAGCTAACCTTATCTTCAAACCCGCTAATCTAAGCCTCCTAAAGACTTCCCTAAGAACTTCTAAATGTTCTAATAATGAATCAATGGTAACTAGAATGTCATCCATGTATATAAAAACTTTTTTCCCTAACAAGCCATGCAAAATTGTATTCATTAGCTTAGTAAATGTCATTGGACTGCCTGCTAAACCAAACGGCATTCGTGTGAATTCATAATGCCCCTTCGGCAAAGAGAAGGCCATGTACTCTCAACTCTCCTCACTAAGCGGTACTTGTAAATGCCCTTGCATCAGATCAATCAAGGAGTAAATCTCTTTTCCCCCAATTTCCACGAATAAATCTGGCAAACACGCCACAGGATAGTGATCAAGAATGGTTTTCTTGTTCAACTTCCTAAAGTCTACACAAACTCAGACTGAACCATCCTTCTTGGGCACTGCCAACAATGGGAAATCAAAAAGTGAGGAACTGGGCCTGACAATGCCTTCTTCCTCCCATTTATTAACTTCTTGCTCTACCTGCTCTCTAATCTTAAAAGGAATCCTATATGAAGGAACAAAAATAGGCTTAGCTTTGTCCTCCAACTGAACCTTGTGTTCTAACACATTTGTTAATCCTAACTTATCCCCTTTGAGTGCGACTATGTCCGCAAACTCGGCCAGAACGTCTTCTACACTGCCAGCATATTCTTTATAATCAGCATTGGCTAACTGATCCCTAAAACATGCTTTCTAGCCTGTAACTCTTCTTCTGAAAAACTACAAAAATCCCCGACAACATTCACTGAATTATCTTCATCAATCCAGTCAACAAAATCGATTGCATAAGTACCCTTCTGGTAACTGCGAACTGAACCATTACTATTTAGCAATTCCACCCAAGTGTATCCTGCACTTGATACATTATTTATAGAACCCGTACACAATACCCCCTTCAGCTTCTCACTACACTCATCCACACACATCTGTCTGGATTTATGCACTCCTTTCACTCGAACTTTCACCATAGCAACCACACCCGGACCAAACACCACATCTGTCAAAACCCCCTTATAACACTTCTCATCCCCCGACACATGTTGATCATTCAACCCCGGATCCTCATGTACACCCGATCCATCGTCATCCACCACAATTACATCTGTCCCCTCATATAGCCCAAACACCCCAGGTACTCCCACAGTTATACTGCAAATCCCCTTATGAACTGAGATCTTTCGTCTCCAACATGCCGGATGACCCAGTAACAACGTATTCCCCAGAGCACCCCCTTGTATAACCAAAAATGGTTCTGTCAAAGATCTACCCCGAGAGATAAATCTACATCTACGTAACCCAAAATCTGTAACTTATTTGCTTGAATGTAACATACAGCATCCTTAGCAGGTCTCAAAGAACGATTGGAAAACATCGTTCTGAACAACTCATAATTCATTAGATTAACAGAGGTGCCTGTATCTATAAAAACATACATTTATCTCATGTACAGACCAAAGACGACTGGCTTTGACCCTGAGGGTTCTCCCAGAAGTCCTATGTCCCAAGAAACACCCATCCAGTTTTCCTTTACAACCACTCGTTCTTTAGACAATGTCTGCCAATCACAAGATCCCCTCGAAAATTCCGTGTGGGGAACTTTCTTATCTGAGCTACCAAAATTCTGAAATGCAGGCCTACCATTATACTGTCTGCGGGACGGTCAAGACCGCCAAGGATGACCATAACTCTTACAACAGCCACAATATTTAACATGGCAAAATCTCTTAATGTGTCCCTGCATATTACAATTAAAGCAACGAACCTGTGGGATCTGAGAACTCAAGCCAACCTTCGACCTTTGGCTATTCTGAATTTCAACAAAATTCTTCGGACCGTGGACTGAATCTCCGCATCCTACACAACCATGTGCAGACTTAACGAATCTCTGATCACTATTTCCTCTCCTCATTTTTGCAGCTTTCTTCTTCACAAATGCAAAAAATTACTCAAGTCCCCCGAAAGGAAACCCCTTATGGAAAAAATCCAAGAAAAAACAATTTACCCTGACAGAATTCCCATACAACACGGAACTTATAATGTTAATTCCCTTTACTCTAACAATTATTTCCCAAAACTCAAAATAAGGTACTAATCCAACCCACCATTAAATCCAAAGTTAATTAAACCCACCATTAAATCCAAAGTTAATTAAACCCACAATTAAATCCAACATTAATTATACCCGCAATCAAATCCACAATTAATTAAACTCAAAATTAAGTGAAACCCCAAAGTTAAATTCAAAATTAACTAACCCCCCAATTAAAGCCAAAGTCCCGTGAAAAAAAAAAAAAAAAATTGCTGGCTAAACGCACAGCTGATGCAAAAGTGGGTCAAAGTGGCCTTGTGTCTTTCAGGGCCAAACTACAAAAAAAAAAAAAAAAAAAAAAAAAAACATTCAGTCTTCCCAAGACAAGAGAGTGGGATTCCACTCTCACATATAGAAAACGGAACTTGAACAGAGAGAGAGAGAGAGAGAGAGAGAGAGAGAGAGAGAGAGAGAGAGAGAGAGAGAGAGAGAGAGAGAGAGAAAAGAATTCATCCCCCTCTTCCCAATGCAACCACTCACTCCCTCTATCACCCCATCCAAGGCCTGCTGAAGCATACACAAAAAATACTGAGCACGAACCAGAAGGAAGCAAGATCGCCTCTCCTGTCGCCAGGGGACTAGATTGCTGAGCAAGCTTATAGCAACCGTACCCACTTTACATACATGCATGTATGCACCCAAAATAACACACATAAATGTGTAATTATAAAAAACAAGATAAAATAGATTTTAAAAAACACTAGGATATGTATACACACAGTAATTCAACAAATAAATTCCTACCCAATTTGCAAAGTCCCCAGATATAACACAATAATAAAATACTCTCTTTATTAAACCCGAAACGCCGATGCGAACTGCTGATTGCTATATATATAAAAAACAAAGATATGAGACACGATCAAAATTCCATTGCACTGCTCAGAGTACAGCGAAGCAAGCAAGACGCTCCACCCAAACAAATGATGTCACTAACACGTCACTCAGGCAATGCCGTCACTACAGCCACCGCCCCAAAAAATTAGTTGCAGTGTAATGAAAAGTCTAATTTGACATGAAAATAACAATCATAAAAAAAATGATAACACTTACGTACGCCTCTGCTTAACGGCACGTGAATCCTCTCACCAACGACAGAGAGAGAAAGGCAGAAAAAGAACACACTCGTGCGTATTTCACGTGTTTTAACACACACAAGCAGTTAAGATACCAAAATTACTTTACACTATACACATTAATATATCCTAAACGCTTCCCAATATGAACTAACGCCCTGTTAATACCCATATTAAAACCCTGCGCCCCAAGATGCATTATTAAACCCACGCAGAGACTTTGCACCCAAGAAAAAGACTGACTCACCGTGTCTCGCTCGGCAACAACTCCCTAAGCTGAATCGCTGACCCATCAAAATCTATTCTGAGATGCCAATACTAGCATTACTAAAATATGTCTCTTCGGAAGCGTATCCATAACTATCTATTTATTTATCTATGTCTAACACCGCTGCCAACCACTGTTAACGGCCTGGGTTCTAAGGGCCATCTTCTATTGAGGTTTATCTGTTTTAAGAACAGAATCAAACATCTCACTTCTCTTGAGATGTCTCTGGTAGCCGTGGCACTTCTTTGGGTCAGCAGATCCCTTCTCTTTTGTCAAAACTTCTCTCCTAAACCTAACTTTACACAAAGGCTACTGAAATGAGACACTGATATACAAAGCTAGACTTTATTGACAAATTTTACGAGAGTAACTCAGCAAAAGCTACGGTCATGAAATGGGGTGATTCACACCCTTTATCAATGGAAAACATAACTAGAGAAAATACTGTTTCATAAACAAGCATAGTCATTATTTTATGCCAAGCAATACTAGTGAACAATCCCCTTGTCAACAAGCAAAGTATTAAGGTCATAAAGACCACAATAAAAGTCATATCATAAGTAAGCGTAAAAAACACCACTTCCAAATATTCGTCCACTTCCCAGGACGATATTCGATTCTTGTTGGAAGAAACATTTCATTATATTAAAACCTGGAATGAATGCACATATTCAAGACAGAAATAAAAAATGTACAAGTGGGCAAATTCACTATGTGGACATCGTTCAGTTTCACAGCTTCCAAACCGGGGGTTTTCCTTCTAGAGTCTGGAAAAGATATAAATGTCATTGTGTGTTTTTACTTACGTTCTATGGCCGTAAATAATGTATCTTCATAGTAGCGATCTTTAAACACTACACCAGGCTAAACACACACATGATCCACTCAAGATCGAGGCAGTCTCTCCCATGAGAAAACTGTTCCGCCCATAAATACCTTATGGGAGATCGCACACACACACATACCCCCCATCCCCCCAGCATAAAAGAAGGCACGTTTGCTCTGTTCCGACACGAGCACGACGCAGAACGGTTTTTAGATTTTGTTAACAGCCAGCATCCTAACATTTAGTTTACTCTGGAGAAGGAGACGAATAATAAGCTCCTTTTCCTCGAGGTCCTTGTCTCCAGAGACAACAATGGTTTCTATACAGGTGTATTCCGAAAAAGTGCTTTTACAGGGTTGGGGATGAATTTCTATAGTTCTTGTTTTTTCAACTTCAAAATGAATACTATTTCAACTTTATTACATAGGGCTTTTACTATTCCTCAACCTGGGCCATGTTTCATGTTGAAATTACATTTTTAACTACTTATTTCAGGAATAACTGTTTTCCTACGAGGCTAGTCTCCAGAAGGCTCTATAAAATGTTGAATGCCAGAATGAATCCAACTCCTACCATCGCAACAGTACCGAAAATGAAAATGTATGCAAATTTTCCCTACCCAAATGACAACAACTTTAGGAAGAAATTTCTTGCCATATTTCAAAGAACGTTCGCAGCTGTAGACCTGAAACTGATACCCAAGAATCCACACACTATCGGATCGATATTTAAATTCAAGGATCGTCTTAGCCATCTCTTGTCTTCGAACATTGTTTATAAATATGTTTGCCCAGGATGTGATCGTCTGATTTATGTCGGATGCACGAGGAGGCTACTACGGATTCGCATAGATTCTCATAAGGGTGTAAGCTGCAGAACTGGATGTAAACTGTCTAATCCAGACCACTCAAATATAAGAAACCATGTAAGAATGTGCAAAACTGATATTAATTATAAAGATTTTTCTATAATAGGACAAGCCCAAAATGAAAATGACCTCAGTATATTAGAATCTATTATTATAAAGAAGACGGTCCCAACACTAAATACTCAAACAGCCTCTGTTCAATTGTTCATTGCTTAACCTTTTGTTTATGTTTTTCTTCTCTCGTCCTTTCTTGTTCTTCCTGTGTTCTTTTGTTTTAGTCTTGTTACTGCTACGGTTTAGGTATGTCCTGTTCCTATTCCCCCCGTTTTTAATTTGTTTTATAATTTATATATCGATGTTTTAATGTGATTTTTTTGTAAGAAGTTTTTTTAATCATTGCAGCCTTGAAAATGCGACCATAGCAATTGTCGTGAAACGTCGGCATAAGAAACGTATTGTAATAATGGTGCCCTTTCCCTTCGCCTTCGAATATATATATATATATATATATATATATATATATATATATATATATATATATATATATATATATATATATATATACTGTATATATATATATATATATATATATATATATATATATATATATATATTCATAAGTAAAACTATATAGAAATAGAAAAATTGTGCAAAATATTAATAAAAAAGAAAATAAAATAGTGTGAATATATAAATAAAAAAGAGAAGTAAAATTATTTTAAGAAAATAGAAAATTGAAATGAAATATTCATAATATTGAAATTTAACCTGATTTTTTTTGCATGGTATTTAACTAAGTAATTTGTATAATGATCCTAAGGACATATAAAGATTTCTGTTGTCTTAGGTTTATTTTCTCGAACGTGTCGACACGTGCTCTGGTGGTCATCTATGAGAATACAAAAGCGTATGAATTGAGATACATTGTAGGGTCCCACATAGACCCACACACCGCCCATCTTACCTGGCCGGCTAATCTCCTCGCAACGAGCATCTCTGTGTGCCAATTGCATGCATACAAGAAGCACAGCAGATTTCGAACATCCTTTGTACATATATTATCATTAATATTATTGTTATGTTAAATATATCAGTCTTGCTAATAGATTCACAATTTCGTGAAAAACAATCTGAATAATAAAAATCCACACTTATATATAGTAAATATATTACTATGTAAAAAAAACCAAAGACTTTCGAACACCTGAACGGTGTTCCTCATCAGTGTTAACGTTAAAATGCAAATGAGGGTAGTTTTCTTATGAAATAGTTTTTAAAAATTGGGGGCGGGGCGAGAAGATAACAGCCCATCACGGAAGTGCTGGTTCAGGTGTTATGTAATACCAAATTCAACAGGCAGTTGCGCCAATCTCCTTGATCTTCGTACTTGCGATGTTGCATCTGCCTGCGCTGCATAGGTGCCATAGTCGGAACCATCCACAGGGACGTCGGCTATCTGGAGAGAGACGGGGGGGAAGAGGAAGCAGAGCATCAGGGTTCACACGGTCAACGTCAGTTTTGAAATTAAAATGTTTAATGTAGTGTTTGGCAATAAACCAGTTGATGAAAGGGTCTTCATTAGTAAATGACTTATTATCTTCAAACGATATTCCCATGTTTACGGCAGCACCTTCAACTAATCTTCTCACGTGAGAATCGTCACTTTTAAAAATAGTTCGTGCACCACCCCAATTAATTTTGTGATCTAAATTAAAACTATGAGCTACCAAAGCGCTCCCCTGTGCATGAAGATCGTAGGCCCTTCTATGTTCCCTTAATCTTACATCCAGTCCCCTACCACTCTCCCCGTAGTAACAACCATTGCAATCATGTCAGAGAACCTTGTAAACACCGCTGTTTCTCTTGGTGCTGTTATTATTCTTGGTAAGGGCTTTTGCCAAGGTGTTTTTATAGGTATAAACAATTTTTATATCCTTTTGGTATTTATTCATATAATCGCCCACTCTTGAGACTTCTTCTTCAATGGGTAATGATACATGTTTCTTGGTATTTATTTCCTTATTAACATGACCTATATAAAACCTCCTTTTAGCACGGCTGATGGCGTCAGAAATAAAATGTTCCAGGTATTTTAAGGACCTAAAGGTATCTACGACATAGGAGAGTTCTTCATCTAGAAATTGGGGGTCGCATATACGGAGTGCTCTTAAAACAAAGCTAATGAAAACATTCCTTTTAACTTGCTGTGAGTGGTGGGAAAAATAATGAATATAATTTTCTTTGTTAGTAGCTTTTCTAAAAACTGAAAATTTGAAAGAGTTACTGTTTACATCCCTATGAATTAAGACATCTAAGAAAGAAATCTTGTGCCATCAACCTCTTTTTCAACTGTAAATTTTATAGAATCGACAACGTTGTTGGCAGTATTCAGTAAGCAGTCTAAAGGTACGTCATCGCCGTAAAAAATAATAAATATATCGTTTACAGATCTCACCCACAGAGCAGGCTTGCAGGTTGGGTTACATCTCTTTAATATTTCAACTTCTATGAACTCCATGCACAGGTTAGCTAAAACTGGTGACAGTGGTGAACCCATAGAAACACCAGATTTTTGCTGGAAATATTCATCATTAAAAGTGAAAATAGTACAATCAACACAGATTCTAACCAAGTCGAGAAATTGGTCACATGGAATAGGAAACCTGATAATCCCTTCTTCGTGTCTTTTCTTTCAATTTTCCAAAACAAAATCAAGCGGAACATTCGTAAATAAAGAGGTGACATCGAGGTTAATCATCCTACCATCGGAACGGTTAACATTCCTTAGTCTATCAATGAAATGGGAGGAGTGTATTAGGTGAGCATCAGATATGGTGCCGAGTAATTGGCTAAGGGACTTAGCCAACCAAGAGGCAAGAACACTCTGCGGGGCATTACAAGTGGCAACTATTGGACGGAGGGGAGTACCTACTTTGTGTATTTTAGGCAAACCATAGCAATATGGCCAAGTGGGGATTTTTCCAGAGATTTTGGACAAGATAAGTTCTTTATGGGAGGGGTCCTGCAAAGAATTTGCGATCTTTTTAATTTTCCTATTGAAATCCTGTTGAGTTTTTGTAAGTTGAAATATTAAAGAGATGTAACCTAACCTGCAAGCCTGCTCTGTGGGTAAGATATGTAAACGATATATTTATTATTTTTTACGGCGATGACGTACCTTTAGACTGCTTACTGAATACTGCCAACAACGTTGTCGATTCTATAAAATTTACAGTTGAAAAAGAGGTTGATGGCAAGATTTCTTTCTTAGATGTCTTAATTCATAGGGATGTAAACAGCAACTCTTTCAAATTTTCAGTTTTTAGAAAAGCTACTAACAAAGAAAATTATATTCATTATTTTTCCCACCACTCACAGCAAGTTAAAAAGAATGTTATCATTAGCTTTGTTTTAGGAGCACTCCGTATATGCGACCCCGAATTTCTAGATGAAGAACTCTCCTATGTCGTAGATACCTTTAGGTCCTTAAAATACCTGGAACATTTTATTTCTGACGCCATCAGCCGTGCTAAAAGGAGGTTTTATATAGGTCATGTTAATAAGGAAATAAATAACAAGAAACACGTATCATTACCCTTTGAAGAAGAAGTCTCAAGAGTGGGCGATTATATGAATAAATACCAAAAGGATATAAAAATTGTTTATACCTATAAAAACACCCTGGCAAAAGCCCTTACCAAGAATAATAACAGCACCAAGAGAAACAGCGGTGTTTACAAGGTTCCCTGCCATAATTGCTGTATAATTATTGTTTGAAACTGTTAATTACTGTTTGGGTTTAATTGGACAGTTTGTGTATAAAGGTATTTCTGTTGTTGTGGGTTATTAAGGAAGAGGTGTAAATGACCAGTTATGACTAATTGAGTTTGTATATTGCTTGTTGTCGATTGTCAGTGATTATTTAAGATGTTCTCTTGGAGAGTGGGGAGTATGGGCAGTTAGTTGAAGTCAAGCCCTGTAGGAGATTATTACCTCTCCACCAAAGGATTGTTGTGTGTCTGTATCCAAAATAATATATATATATATATATATATATATATATATATATATATATATATATATATATATATATATATATATATATATATATATATAATGGATACAGACACACAACAATCCTTTGGTGGAGAGGTAATAATCTCCTACAGGGCTTGACTTCAACTAACTGCCCATACTCCCCACTCTCCAAGAGAACATCATAATAATCACTGACAATCGACAACAAGCAATATACAAACTCAATTAGTCATAACTGGTCATTTACACCTCTTCCTTAATAACCCACAACAACAGAAATACCTTTATACACAAACTGTCCAATTAAACCCAAACAGTAATTAACAGTTTCAAACAATAATTATACAATTGCAATGGTTGTTACTACGGGGAGAGTGGTAGGGGACTGGATGTAAGATTAAGGGAACATAGAAGGGCCTATGATCTTCATGCACAGGGGAGCGCTTTGGTAGGTCATAGTTTTAATTTAGACCACAAAATTAATTGGGGTGGTGTACGAACTATTTTTAAAAGTGACGATTGTCATGTGAGAAGATTAGTTGAAGGTGCTGCCGTAAACATGGGAATATCGTTTGAAGATAATAAGTCATTTACTAATGAAGACCCTTTCATCAACTGGTTTATTGCCAAACACTACATTAAACATTTTAATTTCAAAACTGACGTTGACCGTGTGAACCCTGATGCTCTGCTTCCTCTTCCCCCCCGTCTCTCTCCAGATAGCCGACGTCCCTGTGGATGGTTCCGACTATGGCACCTATGCAGCGCAGGCAGATGCAACATCGCAAGTACGAAGATCAAGGAGATTGGCGCAACTGCCTGTTGAATTTGGTATTACATAACACCTGAACCAGCACTTCCGTGATGGGCTGTTATCTTCTCGCCCCGCCCCCAATTTTTAAAAACTATTTCATAAGAAAACTACCCTCATTTGCATTTTAACGTTAACACTGATGAGGAACACCGTTCAGGTGTTCGAAAGTCTTTGGTTCTTTTTACATAGTAATATATTTACTATATCAGTCTTAGCGCAAGCATTACACTGTCAGCATTCCAGCTATATGTATCATAACTTCATTCGTGTCTTGTATATTGATTTATGTGCATCTTTCCATCCTCCAGCAAGCACAGTTGATTGTACTCTGACCTCTGTTTTGTTCGCCTCGTGTCAGGCACTACATTCTGCTCGCACGAGTTATTGATCTGTTTGTTGTTTGAATAAATTAGTATGTTTGTAGACACAGCTTCTTACTCATACCTTCATTACATTGGTGACCACAGAGATGACCAGCCCAGCCAGCCCCAATGATGCCAGCCTCCCCAGCAACACCATTGCTGCCGCCTCCATACATCTAGCCCCCATTCACGCACCACAACCCAGAAGCTTGGTTCTTCAGGGCAGATACAATCTTCCGATCGAAGAAAATTACCTCCTCAGCACACAATATAGATGTGGTCCTTGAATTCCTGCCAGATGACGTTTTCGAGCAAGTTGCAGGATGGCTTGCAGAACTGTAAACCCCTGTCGTTTAAGAATAACTGAAGTATCAGCTCAAGTCATCCTTCAGCATGCCACCCACCCTAAGAGCCAAGAAATTCCTGAGCAACGTGGGGGCAGCCATAGGAGACGAGCGGCCATTGCATATCTACAAACAATTGTGGCAGCTCATATCACTACCCACTGCAGACATCCAACCCAAGTCAACCCTGGATCTTGTGAGAGAGGTCTTCCTCACAAAACCCAACACCTCCATTGTGCCCATCGAAGAATTCCTAAAATTGGTCAGCGCAGTACACATGGCCCACACGACAGTGGAGCCCACCCAGCCACCCATAATAGCAGCAGCACAACAGTCCCAGAAATCAACTGACACGGAACCTGACAGTGACCCAGAGGGACTGACCAACCTCCATCCACATGCAGAGCTTCCCCAAACAATTCATCAGGGGGAAGACCAAACAGAATTAAAATGAACCACCAGAGGGAATGTGCTTTTTCCATTGGAAATTTGGAAAAAAAGCACACAAATGTAACAAAGGCTGCCTGTTTTAAAAAAAATGCAAGAGGATCGCACCAGCTGCCCAAACAACTAAATGTCAGCAGTGAGCAGACCGGTTGCCTCGTAAGAGAAGCTGCTCCTGTTTACCACGTTCTTCCAGATATGGATGCAAGGGCTCCACGTGTTTCTTCATCAGGGACAAAAGGTTGAACATAGAATTCCTTGTTGATACCAGGGCATGCAAATCATTTGCGCCAGCCAGCCTGTATGAATAACTCAATCCCGCCCCACCCATCACCCTCCACATATCCACTGCCAGTGGAACACCACTCAAGATGTACAGGAAGTGAAATATGAATGTGTCATTCAACGGGAAAGACTACTGTTGGATCTTCATCACACAGACATAATGCTAGCACTTTTAAGAGCAGACTTCCTAAAAGCACACGACCTGCTAGTGGATGTAGCATCAAAACAACTGATCCTGAAAACGGCTCCAGTATCATCTCCTCAACAGCCGTGCAAACAACCCACCACCACATCATCACCACAACAGCAGCTACCCTACCGCTAGAGATATGCTGACTTCTACAAGACTACCAAGAAGAGTCTTCAAAGACGAACTGCAGCACAACTTAACCAAACCAGCAAAACACAACATCCAGCACCATATAGAAATGGAAGGTCCCCAGTCCATGCACGCTTCTGATGGCTAGCCCCGGAGAAACTTGCCTATGCCAGACAAGTGTTCAGGAGAATGGAGAATGTAGGAATATTCCAAAAAGCCCTTAGCCCATGGGCATCCTACCCTCCACATGGTACCGAAACCCTACTGAACATGGCACCCTTGTGGAGACTACCGGCGGCTAAACATCAAAACAAACAAAGATAGATACCCATTGCCAAACACAGCAGATATAACCAACCAAATGAACAGTGCAAAATCTTCACTAGAATAGATCTGCTGAAGAGATAATTCCAAGTTCCAGTAGTGAAGGAAGATATGGAAAAGACTGTGATCATCAGCCCCTTTGGCACTTACATGTTCAGCTACAACTGTTTCAGCCTTCAGAACGCAGAGGCAATCTTCCAAAGACTTATGGATGAACTGCTGGGTGACCTTCCCTTCTGCCTGGTCTACATTGATGATATCCTGATATGTAGCCCCAACCTCAAGCAACATCTTAAGGATGTCAAAAGGGTGTGCAGATACTTAAAGAAAACAGACTCGTAGTAAGGGAAGACAAGTGCGACTGGGCAAAGAAAATGGTGGAATTCTTGGGACATCAAATAAGCACAGATGGCATTAAACCCCTCCCAGAGAAAGTAAAAGCAATTACCGACTTCCAAAAGCTAACAATAATTTAAGCAGTATAGGGATTTTCAGGACTAATTAACTATTATCAGAGATTTATCCGAAATATTGCCAAAATCATGAGTCCAACCTACACATGTTCACAAGGAAAACCTAAAAAATTAGGTTGGTCAGAAGTTCAAGATAATGCATTACTTTCAGCAATACAAGCAACAGCCTCTGCAGCCACATTAATCTTTTCTCTACCCCATAGGTCCCTCATGTTGATGACTGACACTAGCAGCATGGTGATGGGGTTGGTACTAGAGCAGGACACAAATGATGGTCATTGGCGTTCTTCAGCAAGAAGTTAATGTCAGTGGAACATAAGTACTCTACATTTGACAAGGAGCTCCTGGCAGTCCACAAAGCCATCTGTCACTTCCACCACATGCTCAAAGGACAGCAGTTCATCATACAAATGGACCACCAGCCCTTGGTGCATGCCTTCACAAAAACAGCAGACGCATGGTCAGCATGACAACAGCGTCACCTATCAGCAATTGCTGGACACTCCTGCACCATCAAGTATTTAAAGGGTTCAGCAAACACCATGGCGGACACACTTTTGAGAAAGTGCATCAACACCATCCAGCTCGGTATAACCTATCTCGAAATAGCAGAGGCGCAAAGAGATGATGTGGATCTACAGTGACTGTGGTGGGACAACCCCGCCCTTACATGGAGCGACCTGTGAATCAACAATGGAGAGATGACCATCGCCTGTGAAACAAGTGCTGGATGCCCTTGCCCCTACCTGTCAGAAAGCCTCAGATAAAAGGCTTTCAACCTCCCCCACAACCTGTCCCAACCATCAGGCTGCGCAATTGCCCGAATTTTAGCAGTGTGGTAGATCTGGTGGTGAATGAAACAGGACATAAAAAACTGGATGAGAGAATGCCTTTCATGTCAGATGTCAAAAATAACAAGGTACGTAGAGAGTGGAATAGGAGAGTTCCACACAACACACCGCTGACTCGCCCACATCTACGTCGACATAGTGGGACCTCTACCCAGCTCTGAGGGGTACAGATACCTGTTCACCATCATCGACAGAAATTCCAGGTGACCTGAAACAATACTGATATGGCAACAGATGGAGGAGAGTTGTGTGAAAGTTCTCATCAGATGGGTCAGCAGACACAGAGTCTCACAGATCATCATGAGTGATAGGGGCAAACTTGACGTCCGCCTTATGGAATGCCCTCGCAGACAGTTTAGGGGAAAAATAATACACGCGACGGCCTACAGCCCAGAAGCTAACAGCATTATCGAAAGGCTATACCTGTCATTGAAAGCATTACTCACTGCTAGATGTCAAGGCAGGAGTTGGAGAAAGGAGTTACTTTGGGTCTTAATAAAGAAAAATAAACGAAAAAATAAATGAAAATAAGAATGAACATAAACATAAATAAACAAAAATAAATATAAATAATTAAATCAAATTAAATGAAAATAAATACAATAAAAAAAATTATTAGGTAAAAATAGGTAAATAAAAATTAATAAAAATAAATGAAATAATGATAAACAAAAGTAAATCAATAAAAGTTAATAAATAAAAATATAAATAAATGAAAAAATAATAATAAATAAAAAATAAAAATATAAAAAATAAATATATAAATAAAATAAATATATATAAAAAACAAATAAAGTAAAAAATAAATAAAAATAAATAAGCAAATAAAAAATAAGTTAAAATAAATAAATAAAAATAGATAAATGGAAATAAATAAATTAAAATACATAAAAATAAATAATAAAAAAATAAATGGTAATGAAAAAATATGAATAAAAATAGATAATTAAAAATAAATAATAATTAATAAAAATAAATGAAAATAATTATTTAAAAATAAATATTAACTAAATAATATTAAATTAAAATAAAAATATAAAATAAATATAACTAAAAATAAATAAATAAAAATGAATAAAAATAAATAAGTAAAAATAAAGATACTCCAACAAATAAATAAAAATAAATAAATAAATAAATAAGTAAAATAAATAAAAAAATAAATAAAAATAGATTAAAATTAATACATACAAATAAAAAAATAAGAATAACTATAAATAAATAAAAATTAAAAAATACATAATGATAAATAAAAAGTAATTAAATAAAAATAAGTAAATATTGAATAGATAATTAAATAAAACAAATAAATAAGAATGAATACATAATAATAAATAAATAAATAAAAATTAATATATAAATAAATAAAATTAGTAAAAATAAATTAAAGTAGATAAATAAAAATAACCAAATAATTAAAAAAAAAATAAATAAAAATAATTAAAAATAAATAAATAAAAAATAAATATATAAATACAAATTAATAAATAATAAATAAGTATAAATAAAAAATAAATAAAAATAAGTAGAAATAAATAAATAAAAATAAATAGAAATAAATAAATAATAATAAATAAGTAAATAAATTTGAATAGATATGAATTAATAGATAGAAATAAAATAACTGAAAATATATGATTTAAAATAAATAAATAGAAAATAATATAAAATAAATAGAGATAAATAAGATAAACAGGAAAATAAAAATCAACAATTAAAAATAAGTAAAATAAATACAAAAATATATTAAAATTAACAAAAAATAAATAAAAATAAAATATGTGACTTAAAATAAGTAAAATAAAATAAAAATATATGAACAGATATAGCTAAATAAATAAGTAAAAGTAAATAAATGAAAAATAAAGAATATTAAAAAGTAAATTATTTTTTTATGCAAAAGTTATATGACATTTAATTTTATTTTATTGTATAATTTAGGTACTGAATTCTTTAAACATTATTCTTATTATAATAAATCCTGTATATTATTATATTTAATTCTACTAAATAAAATTCTGTTAAAATACTAAACATCAAGAAATAAAATTCAAGATATATCAAATTCTAAAAATGCAATAATAATAATAATAATAATAATAATAATAATAATAATAATAATAATAATAATAATAATAATAATAATAATAATAATAATAATAATGATAATAATAGATAAATTAAAAATCATTGAAAATGGAAAATAAATGAAATATGTACGTAGTAAAAAAATGATAGTTCAATTTGATTACGATATTTTTCATAGTTTTGCCCTCTTTTTGATGACTGATTTTAGTTTACCGATTACGGATATATTCTTATTTCAAATTTTATGAAAAAAATTTTCCGTTAAAAAGCAATCAAGGTAAAATTAAAGCCTAAATGGTCATATATGTTTTGTATATAAAAATACTGTTAAAAATATTCACGATTTCAGTCAAAAATAAATTTTAAAAATTAGTAAGAGAAAGAAAATAAATGAAATATGTAAAAAGTTTAAAAAACACTTCAATTTGAATACCAAATTTATTGGGAGTTTTGCCCTTTTTTTGACGACTGACTTTAGATTAACGTTTACTGATATATTATTATAACATAGTTATATAAATAAATCCGCTGAAAAAATTCAAAATTTCAGTAAAAAATCACCTTCAAAAATCACCTAAAATAAAATTCAATATTTTTGTTTACTTTTTACATATTTCATTTATTTCCCTTTTTACGGTTTTTTATTATTATTAATTATTATTATTATTATTATTATTATTATTATTATTATTATTATTATTATTATTATTATTATTATTATTGCATTCAAATTTTATATACCTTAAATTTTATTTCTTGATATTTGGTATAATTTATTTTAATAAAATTTTATTCAGTAGAGTTAAATCTAAAAACATAAATGATTTATTATGTTAAAAATAATGTCTCACGAATTCAGTACCTAAATTATGCAATAAAATAAAGTTAAAGATCATGTAATTTTTTCATATAAAAGGACCGTTAAAAACATTCAAGATTTAAGACAAAAATCAATTTAAAAATCGTTAACAAAAGGAAAATAAATGAAATATGTAAAAAGTAAAAAAAAAAAAAATTCAATTTGGTTGCGATATTTTTCGTAGTTTTGCACTCTTTTTGATGACTGATTTTAGTTTACCGTTTATGGATATATTCTTATAACAACGCTTTATGAAAAAAATCTAATATAAAAAACAATCAAGATAAATTTAAAGGCTAAATGGTCATATAGGTTTTGTATATAAAAATGTTAAAAACATTCAAGATTTCAGTCAAAAATCAATCTCAAAAATCCTTAAGAAAAGGATAATAAGTGAAATATGTAGAATGTTTCAAAATTATTTCAATTTGAATTCAATATTTTGGGAGTTTTGCCCTCTTTTTGATGACCGATTTTAGTTTAACGTTTACTGAAATATTATTATAACAGAATTATATATATATAAAAAAACTATCAATATGTAAGTAAAAAATTAACTTCACAAATCACCTGAATTCAGTTTAACATTTTCAGATATGACCGAGTTTAAAAAAAAAATAGTAAAAAAAAAAAACAATCAATATTTAAAGGAAAAATCAATTCTAATAATCACTTAAAAATAGAAAAAATTATATATCATATAAAAAGCAAAAATAAAAACTATTAAGTTTGAATAAAATATTTTTGGGAATTTTACCCTCTTTTTTGTGACTGATTTTAGTTCAACGTTTTCTGATATATTCTCATAACCTATTTTTTTTATAATTAATTTTCATTTAAATTTTTATTTATTTTTCTATTTTTATTCCATTTGTTTTTATTTATTTTTATCTGCTTTTATATATATCTTTTTATTTATGTTTATTTTCATGTTTTTATTTAATTAGATGTATTAATTTTTAACTATTTTTATTTTCATGTTTCTGTTTATTGATTTTTATTTATTTTCATTCATGCTTATTTATTTATTTTTATTTATTTATTAATTTTCATTTATTTATTTTAATTTATATTAAATTTTGTTACTTTTATTTATTTTATTTATATTTATTTATTTATTTTTATTTATTTTTATTTTTATATCTTTTATATCTTAATTTTTATATTTTTATTAGTATATTTTTATTTATTTTTATGTATTTAATTTATTTACCTTAATTTTTTATTTATCTTATTTATTTTTGTTTTTATTTTTTCATTATTTTTACTTAATTTTTAATCTATTTTTATTATTATTCATTTATTTTTGTTTTATATTTGTTTATTTATTTTTAATTTTTATTCCATCATTATTTATTTTTTATTTACTTTTATTTATTTTTATTCATTCATTTTTATTTATATTTATTTTTTACTTTTATCTATTTCTGTTTATTATTTTTATTTTTTATTTTTTATTTTATTCATATATTTTTTATATTATTTATTTTATTTTATTTTATTTATTTATATACTTTTTATTTATTTTTATATATACCTTTTTATTTTTGATGATTTATTATTTATTTTTATTTGTTTTTATATTATTTTTAATTATTTTATTTATTTTTTTAGTTTTAATAGTTTTATTTATTTTATTTATTTTTATTTTTTTTATATTATTTTTTATCGATTTTTATTTATATGTTTTCATTTATATTTTCTCTGTTTATTTAATTTTATTCAATTTTATTTACTTATTTATTATTATTTATATTTATTTCTTATTTATTTTTGTTTATTTATTATTTATTGATATTATTTAATTTATTTTTATTTATTTTTTACATTTATTTTGATTTATTTATTTGGTTATTTTTATTAATACAAATAAATTAAGAAGAATAAATAAAAATAAATGAAATATATTAAAATAAGTGAAACAATTAAACAGTAAACAATGATAAATAAACAAAAATGATGATATATAAAAATATTATACATAATTAATATGTAAGTAAATAAAAAAATAATTAAATAGAAATAAATAAAAATAATTAAATAATAAAACAAATAAATCTAAAAAATCTAAAATAGATAAATTTAAATAAATAAATAAAATATTAAAATTAATATACAAAATAATTAATAATAAACGAAAATAGATTAATAAAATAACCTAATAAATAAATAAAACAATTATTGAAAATAATTAAAATAAATAAACAAGGGTAATGTAAATGAATAAATAAAAATTAAATATCACTAAGTGATAAATAATTAAAAGTAAATAAAAACTTAATAAATATAAATAAAAAATGAATTATAATAAATAAATAAAATTGAATACAAAAAAGTAAACAAATAAAGAAAAAATATATGAAAATATATAAACAAATATGATAAATAAAAAATAAATTAAAATAATTAAAAAATTATAAAATAAATGAAATTAATAAAAATGAAAAAATGAAAATAAATAAATAGAATATAAATATATAAAAAATAAATAAAGATAAATAAATAAAAAATTGAAAATTAAAATTAATAAATTAAAGCACATAAATAAAAATAAATAAATATAAATACCATAGACAACATAAAATAAAATAAATTAATTAAAATTAAAAACTAAAAATCAATAAAAATAAATAAAAGTGAAAAATAAAAATATGTAAAAATAAACAAATAAAATATAGAAATAAATAAAAACAAGAATAAATTAAAAAAATTAACGAATAAATAAAAATAAAAAATAAATATATAAATATAAATACAAATAAATAAACAAAATTGAATAAAAATAATAGTAAATAAAAGTATAAATAGGATAAATAAAAATAAAGAATAAAAAAATGAATAATAAATAAATAGAATTATAAATATAAATAAAAATTACTAATAAACATATAAAAATTAAAATATAAGAAAATTTAAAATAAAAATAAATAAATGGAAATAAAAAAATAGATATAGGAAAAAAAATAAAAATTAAGAATAATATTAAAATAAATGAATGAATATAAAAATAAATAAATAAAAGTAACAAGTGAAATAGATAAATAGATAAAAACAAATACATGAAAATAAATAAAATAATTAATAATAAACAAAATAAAAACATAAATAAAATAAAAAAGGTTAATAAATAAAAGTAAATACTAATAAATAAATAAATAAACAAAAATAAATAAAAATAAAAGAAATAAAAAGAAAAAAAATAAATAAAAAGATAAAAAATTAATAAAAAATAGAAAAAATTAAGATAAATAAAAAATAATAAAAAAATAAATAAAAAGTAAAAAAAGATTAAATAAAAAATAATAATAAACATATTTGAATAAATAAGTAAATAAAAATAAATACATAAATAAAAAAAACAAAAATTGAGGAAAAATAATAAACAATTTAATAAGAAATAGATAAATAAATAAAAAATAAATGAACAAAATTAAAAAATTAGAACAAATAATAACTATTATTTATTAAAAATAAATTATTCAATCAGTCAATCAACTTAAAATAGAGAAATATATACGAAATAATTAAATATATATAAAACAATTTGATAAATAAATAAGTAAATAAAAATAAATAAATAAAAATAAATTAATATAAATAGAAGTAAAATAATAAAAAATAAATAAATAAAATATAAATAAATAAACCAAAATAAATATAAATAAAGAATAAAAACTAATAATTTATATGATTAATAAAAATAAGTAAATAAAAATAAATATTAAGAAATAAAAAAATAAACATAAATAAATAAATAAAAAGTAATAAAGACGAATAAAATAATTGAATAAATAAAAATAAGTAAAAAAATAAATATAAAAAATAAATAGATATAAATAGACAAAAATAACTAAAAATAATTAAAAAATTAGAATAAATATAAGAATAAATAATATAGATAAATAAATATAATTAAATAAAAATATATTGCTAAAAAAAATAAAAATAATATAAACAAATGAATAAATAATAATAAATAAGTAATTAGAATAGAATAAATAAATATATATAAAAATAAAAAAAAACTAAATACAAAAATAAAATAAAATAAACAACACTAAATAAATATAAAAGATAAAAAACAAAAATACAAAAATAATGGTAAGTAAAAGTTAAAAATAAATAAAACTAAATCAATTGAATTAAATAAGACTAAATAAAAAATAAATAAAAATCCCTAAAAATTAGTTAAACATAAAAAATAAATAAAAATGAAAATAATTGATTAAAAATGAAGTTAAATAAATAGATAAAAGTAAATAAATAAAAATATAAATGCAAATAAATAAAGAAAAATTAACATAAATAAAAAAGTAAGTAAATGAAAAAAACAAGATAAACAAAAATAATCGATTAAAATAAATAAATAAATAAATAAATAAATAAATAAATAAATAAATAAATAAATAAAAATAAATAAATAAATAAACGAAATATACAAATAAAAAATTATAATAAATAAAAATAAATAAATAAAAATATCAGATTAAAAATATAAAAATAAAAAATAAATTACAATAAAAAGATAAATATAAAATAAATAAATGAAAATTGAAACATGTAAAATTAAATAAAAGAAAATGAATAAAATATATTGCAAATAAAGATAAATAAATAAATAAATGAACATACATAAATAAGTAAATAAATAAATAAATATAAATAAATAAATGAACATACATAAATAAGTAAATAAATAAATAAATATAAATAAACAATTGAAGAAAATAACTTATTTAATTATTAAATTTTTGAATAAAAAGTAAATAAATAAAAATAAATAAATATATAAATAGAAATAAATAAATAAAAATAAATAAAATAAATAAATGAAAATAAAAAATATATATAAATAAATAAACAAAAATAAAACTAAATATAAAATTAAATATATTTAAATAAGAAATAAAAGAAATTAAATAAATAAAAATAAATTAAAGAAATTAAATAAAAATAAATAAAATATAAAAGCAAATAAAAATAATAAAAAATAAATAAAAAAAAAATAAAAATAAAGAAAATAAATGATAGTAATTAAAATAAATAAGAGTAAATAGAAATTAATTACAGTAAACAAATAAGAAAACAAATATATAAAAATAAAAACAATAAATAAAAAAATAATAAGTAGTAATATGAAAAAATAAAAATAAATAACAAATAAATAAAAATTAGAAAACTAAACAAAAAATAATAAATAAAGGAAAAAAATAGATATCAGTAAACAAAAATTTAATAAAAAAAAAAAAATAAAAAAAAAATAAAAAAAAAAAATAAAAAGTTAAGTAAATAATTAAATAAGAATTAATATATATAAATGAAAATCAAATTCATAAGAATGAGGAAATAATAATAAATAAATTAAAAAATAAATAAGTAAATCAAAATGAAAAACAAATTAAAAATGGAAAAAATAATAGATTTATTAAAAAATAATTAAATTAATAAATAGTTAAAATAGATACATATAAAATAAATGGATAAATAAAAATGAATAAACTAAAATACATAAAAATAAATAATTAAAAACAAATATGGTGATGAATAAATATAAATAAAAATAAATCATTAAAATAAATCATAATAAATAAATATAAATTAAAATAATTAAAGAAAAATAAAGAATAAATAAATAATAAAAAATAATGAATAACAATAACTAAATAATATTAAATAAAAATAAAAATATAAAATAAATATAAACAATGGTAAATAAATAAAAATTAATAAAAATAAATAAGTAAAAATAAAAATACATAAATATACATAGAAATAGATAGAATTTAATTAAGATAAATAAAATTAATAAAAATAAATAAATAAAAATAGATAAAAATTAATCATTACAAATAAATGAGTAGGAATAACTAAAAATAAATAAAAATAAAAAATAATGATAAATGAAAAGTAATTATATGAAAATAATTAATAATAAATAGATATTTAATAAAACAAATAAATAAAAATAAATACATAGTAATACATAATTAAATATAAATAATTAAAAATAAATGAATATATAAATAAATAAAATGAATTTTGTAATTAACATTAGTAATAATAAAGTAAATTATATAATTAAGAATAACCAAATAAATAAATAAAAGAATTAAAAATAAATAAATGAAAACAAATGTCAACAAATAAATAAAAAATAAATAATGATTAATAAATACAAATTGACAAATAATTAGTAAGTACAAAAAATTAATAAAAATAAATAAAAATAAATCAATAACAATAAATAAGTAAATAAAATTGAATAGATATGAAAAATAAATAAAGAAAAATAAAATAAACGAAAAAATAAAAATAAAAATAAATAAGAAATAATATAAAATAAATAAAAATATATTAGATAAATAAAGAAAATAAAAATAAATTTAAGTAAACTAAAATAAAAAATAAATATAAATAGATATATTAAATCAAATTGAAAAATAAATAAATACAAATAAAGTATCTAATTTAAAATAAATAAAATAAAATAAAAACATATAAATAAATATAAAAAAATAAATAAGAATAAGTAAATAAATAAAAAAATAAAAAGTAAATTATTTTTATATGCAAAAGTTATATGATCTTTAATTTGATCTTATTGCGTAATTTACGTACTGAATTCGTGAAACATTATTTTTTTATAATGAATCCTGCATAATTTTAGGTTTTAATTTTACTAAACAAAGTTCTATTAAAATGAATTGTACAACATATCAAGAAATAAAATTTCAGATATAGCAAATAATAATAATAATAATAATAATAATAATAATAATAATAATAATAATAATAATAATAATAATAATAATAATAATAATAATAATATGTTACATTCTTTTGTCTTTTTTTAGGTGGTTTTTAAATTTGATTTTTTACTTAATATTAAATGTTTTTAATGGATATTTTTTTTTATATAATTCTGTTAAACTAAAATCAGTCATCAAAAAGAGGGCAAAACTACGAAAAATATCGTAATCAAATTAATTTTTATTTTTTACTTATCACATATTTCATCTATTTTTCCTTTTGTTAATGCTTTTTAAATTGATTTTTGTCTTAAATCATTAAGTTTTTTTTAGGTGATTTTTGAAGTTGAATTTTAACTTAAATATTGATTGTGTTTTAGCGGAGTTTTTTTTTTTTATATAATCTTATGTAATATATTAGTAAACGTTAAAGTAAAATCAGTCATTAAAAAGAGGGCACAACTCTAAAAAAAAAATTTGGTATTCAAATTGAAATATTTTTGAAACTTTTTACATATTTAATTTATTTTTCTTTTCTTAATGATTTTTTAAATTGATTTTTGACTGAAATCTTGAATGCTTTGATCAGTATTTTTATATACAAAACGAATATGACCATTTAGCCTTTAATTTAATCTTGATTGTTTTTTAATGGAGGTTTTTTTTTTTATAAAATCAGTCACCAAAATGAAGGCAAAACTACGAAAAAATTCTTAATCAAATTGAATTTTTTTTACATATTTCATTTATTTTCCTTTTTTAATGATTTTAAATTATTTTATTATTATTATTATTATTATTATTATTATTATTATTATTATTATTATTATTATTATTATTATTATTATTATTATTATTATTATTATTATTATTATTATTAAAATTTTATATATCTTATGTTTTATTTCTTGATATTTGGTGTAATTCATTTTAAAAGAATTTTATTCAGTAGAATTAAATCTAAAAATATACATGATTTATTATGGTAAAAATAATGCTTCACGAATTCAGTACCTAAATTATCCAATATAATTTTTTCATATAAAAATTCTGCTAAAACATTCAAGATTTAAGACAAAAATCAATTTAAAAATCATTAAAAAAGGAAAATAAATGAAATATGTAAAAAGTAAAAAAAAAAAGCTGTTCAATTTGATTACGATATTTTTCGTAGTTTTGCCCTCTTTTTGATAATTGATTTTAGTTTACCGTTTACGGATAAATTCTCATAACAATTTTTATGAATAAATCTAAGGTAAAAAACAACCAAGATAAAATTAAAGTCAAAATGGTCATATCCGTTTTGTATATAGAAATTATGTTAAAAACATTCAAGATTTCAGTCAAAAGTCAAATTAAAAAAAAAACTATTAAGAAAAGGAAAATAAATATAATATGTAAAATGTTTCAAAATGATTTCAATTTGAATATAAAATTTTTCGGAGTTTTGCCCTCCTTTCTATGTCTGATTTTAGTTTAACGTTTAATGATATATTATTATATCACAGTTATAAATAAAAAAAATTCCGGTAAAAAACAATCAATATTTAAGAAAAAAATCAACTTCAAAAATCACCTAAAAAAAAAGGAAAAAGAATGTAACACAAAAAGTTTAAAAAAAATATGTCAGTTTTTAATACAACATTTTTGGGAATATTGCCCTCTTTATGATCAATGAATTGAGTTTAACTTTTTTATATACACCGTTAAAAAACAATCAATATTTAAATGAAAAATCAATTTCAAAAGTCACCTAAAAATAGGAAAATTAATATAACATATAAAAAACTAAAATAAAAACTTTAAATTTGAATACAATATTTTTGAGAATTTTGCCCTCTTTTTGATGACTGAATTTAGTTCAACGTTTTTTTATATATTCTTATAACCTGGCTTTTTAATATTAATATTTATTTAACTTTTATTTATTTTTATTTTTATTTTTATTTTATTTATATATTTTTATTTATTTTTATCTACTTTTAATCATTTTATTTGTTTTTATTTATTTATTTTTATTTTTATATTTTGTATTTTCTATTTATTTTTATTTATTTTGATTTTTATGCTTCTATTTATTGATTTTTATTGATTTTTATTTATTTTCATTTATTTATCTTTATTTATTTATTAATTTTTATTTGTGGTATTTATTTATTTTATTAATTTTCACTTAATTATTTTAATTTATTTTTGTTACTTTTATTTATTTTATTTATATTTAGTTATTTATTTTTATCTATTTTTATTTTTATATTTTTTTGTATTTTAATTTTTTTTATCTTTTTAGTATATAATAATTTTATTTGTTTTTATTTATTTATTTTTATTTTTATATTTTGTATTTTCTATTTATTTTATTTATTTTGATTTTTATGCTTCTATCTATTGATTTTTATTGATTTTTATTTATTTTCATTTATTTATCTTTATTTATTTATTAATTTTTATTTGTGGTATTTATTTATTTTATTAATTTTCATTTAATTATTTTAATTTATTTTTGTTACTTTTATTTATTTTATTTATATTTAGTTATTTATTTTTATCTATTTTTATTTTTATATTTTTTTTTATTTTAATTTTTTTTTATCTTTTTAGTATATAATAATTTTATTTGTTTTTATTTATTTATTTTTATTTTTATATTTTGTATTTTCTATTTATTTTTATTTATTTTGATTTTTATGCTTCTATTTATTGATTTTTATTGATTTTTATTTATTTTCATTTATTTATCTTTATATATTTATTAATTTTTATTTGTGGTATTTATTTATTTTATTAATTTTCATTTAATTATTTTAATTTATTTTTGTTACTTTTATTTATTTTATTTATATTTAGTTATTTATTTTTATCTATTTTTATTTTTATATTTTTTTTTATTTTAATTTTTTTTTTATCTTTTTAGTATATTTCTATTTATTTTTATGTATTTAACTTATTTATCTTTATTTATTTTTTATCTTTTTATTTTTATCTTATTTATTTTTGTTTATTTATTCATCATTTTTATTTATTTTTTTATTTCATAATTATTTATTTTGGCATTTAGTTTTATTTATTTTCATTTATTCATTTTAGTTTATTTTTCTTTTTTCCTTTTATTTATGTCTATTATGTATTGAAATTTAATTATTTATTTCAATTTATTTTATATTTATTCTTATTTATTTATTTTGTTATTTTTATTAATACAAAAAAATTAAGAATAATAAATGAAAAAAAAAATAAAACAATAAAAAATAATTAATATATAAAAATGATAATAAATAACAATATATTAAATAATAAATATACAAATAAATAAATAATTCATCAATAAATATAAATAATTAAAAATAAAAGAATATATACGAATAAACAAAATATTAAAATTAATAAATAAAATTAATAAAAATAAATGAAAAAGATTAATAACATAACCAAAATAATAAATAAAAAATAAATAAAAATAAATAAGATAAATAAATAATAAATTATTGTAAATAAATAAATAAAAATAAATATCACTGAGGAATAAATAATTCAAAGTGAATAAAAAATAAATAAATATAAATAGAAAAATGAATAAAAATAAGTAAATAAAATTGAGTAAAAATAAACAAACAAATAAAGAAAAATAATGAAAATATATAAATACAAATAAAATAAATAAAAAGTAATTCTATAAATAAAATGAATAAAAATGAAAAAATAAATAAATAGAAAAAAATAAATATATAAAAATAAAAAAATTAAAATAAAAAAATTAAATAAAATAAAAAATTAGAATAAATAAATAAATAAAAATAAATAAATATAAATAGCATAAACAAATTATATAAAAATAAATAAATTGAAATTAATTAAAATAAAAAATAAATAAAAATAAGTAAAAGTAAAAAATAAAAATCAGTAAAATAAATAAAACTAAATAAAACATTGATAATAATGAAGTAATAAATAAACAAATATGAAACAAAAAATGAATACAAATAAAAAATAAATAAAAAGCATACAAATAAATAAAAACAAAAATAAATGAATTGAAAAAATTAATGAATAAATAAAAGAATACAACAACAAATGTAGATACAAATAAATAAATAGACAAAATTAGAGTAAACAAAAATATAAATAAAATAAATAAAAATAAAGAATAAAAATAAATAAATAAATAAAGATAAATAAATAAAATTTATAAAGTTACCTGAAATATACTAATAAAGATAGAAAATGTAAATATAAACATAAAAAAACATAAATAAATGTAATAAATAAATATAAAGTAAAAAATAAAAATAACATGTAAAAATAAATAAATAAATAAATAAATAAAATGAAAATAGATAAAATAGTAATAATAAAGAATAAAAATGTTAATAAATAATAAAAAAAATATTAAATAAAAATATATAAAAAATAAATAAAAATAAATAGATAAAAAATGAATAATAGAAAATAATAAATAATAAATAAAAAGTATATAAAAAGGAAAAATAGAAAAAAATATTAAACAATAAATATAATATAATAAAAAATAAATAATAATAAATTAATAAATAAGTGAAAAAATAAAAATGAGGAAAAATAACAAATAAATTACTAAAAATTAAATAAATAGATAAATAAATCAATAAATGAAACAAAATTTTAAAATTTAGAAAAAATAATTAATATTATTTATTAAAAATAAAAAATCAATCAATCAATCAATTCAACGAAGATAAATATAAAAAAATATATAAATATATATAATAAAATTAAATAAATAATTAAAAATAAATAAAAAAATAGCTGTAAATAAAGAGTAGTAAAAGAATAAAAAAGAAATAAATAAAAAGTAAATAAATAAAACAGAATGAATATATATAATTGAAATCAAATAAAAATAAATAAAAATAAATAAGATTAATAAAAATAAATGAATAAAAATAAATAAAATAACGAAAAAAGAAATAAAAATAAAAAATAAATATCAATAAATAAATAGATAAAAAGAAATAAAGATAGATAAAAATATTGAATAAATAAAAATAAGTGAAAAATAATAAATATAAAAGTAAAATTGAATAGATAAATAAATATAAATATAAATAAACAGAAAAAAATAAAAATAAATAAATAAAAAATCAGAATAATTAAGAATAAATAATAGACAGAAGTAAATTAATTAAACAAATATAAATAAAAAAGAATTAAAAAATTCATAAAAACAAAAACAAATTACTTAAAATAATGAAAAATATAAACAAATTAATAAATAATAATAAACAGGTAAATAAAAATCAAATAAATAAAAATATATCAAAATGTAGAAAATGAATAAATAAAATAAATGAATATAAATAAAGAAAAATGAGTAAAAATACATATATAAATAAAAAACAAATTAATTAAAATAAATATTTTGAAATAAATAATCATAGATGAAATAAAATAAATTAATAAAAATAAATAGATAATAATAGATAAATATAAATAGACTGAAATAGATACAAAGAAAAAATAATAAATAAAAATAATAGAAAATAAATAAATAACACTCAATAATAATAAATAAATAATAACATATTAAAATAAAAATATAAAATAATGTAAGAAAATAAAATAAAAATCCAAAAAATAATCAATAAATAAAATAAAAAATTATCAAAAAAGGAAAATAAATAGAAAGTAATAAATATATAATAAAAAGATAAAAATAAGAAATGCAAATAAATTAACAAGAATTATCAAAATTAAATAAATAAAAATAAGTTAATATAAATTAAATAAAAATACATGAAAAATAAATAATAAATAAATAAATAAATAAAATATATAAATAAAAATAAATGGAAACAAATAAATAATACATTGTTGTATAACATTAACCAAATATGAGTGCAAGAGAGAAATCGTAGATGGAGATTAAGTGAAAATTTGCATTAAAATTTAAAGTACTTTAATTACAATAAGTAAATACCAATCCAAACCACAAAACATTATGAAATGTAGTTACTGACGAAGTGCACAAAAGCAACTACCCACCATACAGCATTTCATATACGGTAAGTACCTAAATCACCGATTACTACACTGCTTAATTCACAAATCACCAAGCATTACAACAACTCAACATTTTAAATTAATATAAACCCGTAACATCCAAAAATCTAGTGGCAAACACAGTTACATCGCACAAGAAAACCTCTTAATTGCTAAACAATATTTTCTGTCTCTTTAGAAACTAATACTCTCACTTGTTTGCTGCGACTCCACCAAGATCATCATTCTGGGTCATTATATACCCGAGTAACAAGACTTACATGGACTAGATACTAGAACATTTCAATTTGTTACACGATCCATTGCGAGCGCTACTGCTATCTGTTGGCTGAAAGTTACACTCTTCATACTTGAAAATTTTCTTTCACTCAACCTCTTTATAATATAAATCATATTCCTTAACAACATAAATTAGAATAAATATTGTAAATTAACAAATATAAATAAATAAATAAAAATGATTAAACATAATAAATAAAAATAAATAAAAAATAAATATATAGAATAAATAAATAAAATCAATGTAAATAAACAAATGAATATAGATAATTAGAAATGAATGAAAAAATCATTAAAAATAAATAAATAATAATAAATAGGTATAGCCTATGACATAGACTAAAAATAAATAAATACATAAAGAAAAATAAAAGAAATGAAGTTTTATAAAAAAATTCAATAAAATATATAAACTAAATAAAAATAAATAAATACATGAAATAAAATAAATAAATAAATGAAAATAGATAAATAAAAATAAATGAAAATAACTAAAAGTAAAATGATAAAAAAGAAATAAATAAAAAATAAATAATGCAAAATAAATATATATATAAAATCATAAATAAAAATAAATAATAAAAAAATAAAAAAATAAACAAAAAATATAAATAAATAAATAAATAAAAAGATATAAAGATAAATAAAAATTGAATAAAAAAATTTGCAAAAAAATAAATATAAAAATAAAATTGAGTAAATAAATTAATATAAAAATAAATAAACAAAAACAAATAAAATAAATGAATAGAAAAATGAGAATAAATAAGAATATATGATATATATAAATAAAAAAATAAATAAAAATAAATAAAAATAAATAAATAATTTAATAAAAACAAATAAAAATAAACTACTAACAGTAATTAAAAAATATAGACAAATGAATAAATAATAAATAAGTAAATAAAAATAAAATATATAAAAATATAAAAGATAATTAGATAAATAAATAAAATAAATTAAGATAAAATAATTAAAACTAAATAAATATAAAAAATTATAAATAAACAAAAACAATTAAAAAATACATATATATTTCAGAAAATATGGCCGCTTTAACATTGGCAGGTACAGAGATGTGATGGTAGAATTTTGGTAGTGAGATGGTACTGTCACGAACCCGTCACTTGCAGAATCGTTGCATTCAGCAAATAGTTGATCATCTCAGCAGTTAATTTGATGAACACGCGATATTGGCCGAGTCATATGACCAAGTTGCTATGTGCGTACATGAGTTCGTGTGTTACAGAATCTCGATTTTGTGTCTAATTCTGCCCAAAAATTAGTTCGGTCGTTCATTAGCGGAACTAGAGCGAGATCGTGAAGACATTATCTTTGAGTGTGGCAAGCTCTTAGAATTGGCAGAATAAGGTACAGTTCAGACTCTTCGTTTTTCTATGTGAATTGTGGACTTATGGTCTTTTACCATATTTCAAGACATTTTTGAACTTGTGTGCAAAGTTCAATATACTTTTTTTTGCCCTTTTCAATATTCTATTTTATTGTGTTCTATATTTTACCAGTATGCTATTTACTCATGCATTTTAGACTTTTCATTATTGTGTTTTGCACTTGCATATTTTTGGGAGAGTATTATTTTGTGCTTAATTTTTTCGACAGATGTCATGGTTGTGGTGATGACTTTGTGGGCAATGACATGATGTAGTCATGATGGTGTGATTATAGAGACATACAATGCATACCTTGCAAAGTATAATATCTCTGTGTGGATTGAATTTTTGAGACTTGACTTAATAATACTTAAGTTAGAGTATGTGAGAAGATTTTGACTTTACAGGTCATTAGCCATGATTAGACTTTTGAGTTAGAGTTGGATTATTTTTTTTGCTTGACAATCTCATTTATGATGTATTTTAATCTTTGCTTTGTTTATTCATTACTTGTTGGGTTGCTTTAAATAATAAATCTATTTTTGTAGGAAAGATTGAGTTTTCCTTATACGACCCATTTCATTTTTTTAATGTGGAATGAGAGAGAGAGAGAGAAATCCATGCGAGAACGAAAGAGATCTTTGTGACATTCGCGAGAGAGAGAGAGAGAGAGAGAGAGAGAGAGAGAGAGAGAGAGAGAGAGAGAGAGAGAGAGAGAGAGAGAGAGAGAGAGGGGAAAGCCGCGAGAGAGAGAGAGGAAAAAAAGTAAGGGCTGAATCCTCCAACGCCTTCTGAAGACAGACCAATCGGTATGCTATGTGATGTTCCTACACGGAATATTCTTATCTGTTTCCAAACGGTTGTTACATATATAAGTTAAAATAAAAAACAAAAAACAAAAATAAATATAATAAAATAAATAATAATAAATAAAATAGAATAAATAAATAAATATAAATAAATAATAATGAATGAACATAATAGGAAAATGAATGAAAATAAATAATAATAAAAAATAAATAAATAAAAGTTAATAATAAATAAATAATAATGCATTAAAATCAAAATATAATATAACATAAAAAGTTAAATAAAATTCATAAAAATAAATTAAAATAGATAAATGAAAATAACCAAATAAAAAATAAATAAATAAAAATAATTAAAAATAAAGAAATAAAAACAAATGTAAATAAATCAATAAAAAATAAATATATTATAAATATATACAAATTAATAAATAATAAATAAGAATAAAAAATAAATAAAAATAAATAAATAATGATAAATAAATGATGAATAAATAATAAAGAAAAATAAGTGAAAATATGTAAATAAAAATATAAATAAAAATAATACAAATTAAGTAAAAATAAATAAGATGAATTAAAAAGTAAATAAATTAAGATAAAAAAATAAATACAAATAAATATATTGAAATAAATAAAAATAAATAAATAAAAATAAAATATGTTATGGAAAACAAATAAAATAAAATAAAAATATATAAAGAAATGTATATAAACAAATTAATAAAAGTAAACAAATGAAAAAAAATACAAAAGTAAATTATTTTTATATGCAAAAGTTATACGATATTTAATTTAATTTTATTGCATAATTTAGGTACTGAATTCGTGAAACATTATTTTTATCATAATTAGTCCTGTACATTTTTAGATTTAATTCTACTAAATAAAAATTCTGTTGAAATAAACTATACCAAATATGAAGAAATAAAATTGATGATATCAAATCACAAGAGTGCAATAATAATAATAATAATAATAATAATAATAATAATAATAATAATAATAATAATAATAATAATAATAATAATAATAAATTATTATAATAATAATAATATTAAAAAGGATGGCTGTGTTATGCGAATTTATCTTATATAGTGTCTTTTCTATCCTCCTTATGATTCGCTTTTCAGGCTCAGCGATGTTAGTCAGTAACTGGCCGATATTCATGTTGGAAAAGGACAGTGTGCGGAATATTGGAAGTCTTTTATTACAATATTCAATCAGAAATCGTTCGTCTGGGTTCAGGTTCTATTGTAGGTACCGTCGACATGTTTCGACCAGCTCGTTGGTCATCCTCTGGACGTGGTTGCAGGAGGTCTGAAGAAACGAGGTGCTCGGGTTGGTATTTATAGGGGAGGTCATGATCGGTGCTGAATTATGATTGGCTGCCTGGGGCATGTACCCTCGGGCGGAGCCTTCCCATCCAAGTTCTGTTTTCGTCTTGCGTGCGAGCGGCGTTGTAGTGCTGAGGATGAAGAGAAGAATTTCGATCCTCGGATGCCGAATTTTGATTTGCTCGTACGCTATGGGGATCTCTCGGTGCATGTCTCCTGGCTGCCGTGGGGAGGAGAAAGGTTTCTTGCGTAATGTTGAGTGTCGGTTTCTCCTTCCCAATGTGCAATGCTTCCAACAGGCGTAGGCGGCGGTGGTCGGTAATTTGGTCAATTACTTCGATGTTCGTGATTATGTCTTTTCTTGCTATCCTCTGGTTATGGACGGTCCTGGCATGATTAAAGATAGCCCCCTCTTGGGCGTGGCAGGAAATCCTTTTGGAGAAACGCATGGTGGTCATACCGATGTAAGAACCGAGGCATCCTCGGACGGGGCATGAGTACCGGTATACCACGTTGGTTTTCTTCAAGGGGTCCTGCTGAGGGGGGGCTGGGTTGTTGCGCATAACCAGGCTGCTCGTCTTTCTGCTCTTGTAATAGATAACCAGATGTATGTTTCTGTTGGAGTCAACAGGGCTGACATTATTCTTGATGATGTTTTTGAGGGCGCGTTCGTCTTCTTTATATTTATGATGAAATTGCCCTTTGTAGAAGAGCTCTATGCGTTCAGGGGCATCGGGGCGAGGTTCCTGACGGTACCATCTATCGATGTTCGCCTTGATAGATTCTTCTATATCCCGGTTTGGGTGTCCATTGTCGACGAGGGTTTGGGCTACACGTTCCATTTCTCCGTGGGTGTCATTCCAGGAGGAGCAGTGTGAGAGGGCCCTCCTGACGTAGGCGCTGATGGTGGAGCGCTTATACCTCTCGGGGTACTCGCTCGCCCCGTTCATACACATGCCCAGGTTCGTGTGTTTCGTGTAGACCCTCGTAGAGAAAGAGGCCTCTCTCTGTTCCACAAGGACGTCAAGGAAGGGGAGGCAGCGGTTTTGGCTCTGCTCGATCGTGAAACTGAGGCAGCTATGGTTGTGGAATGCACGCCTCAGGTTTTCGATCTCCTCTTGGGAATCGGCGCTGACGAAGGTGTCGTCGATGTAGCGCACGTACATCCTTGGTTGGCGTATTTCTTCGAATACCCTTTGCTCCACAGTGCCCATATAGAAATTGGCGAAGAGGACTCCGAGGGGAGAACCCATCGCCACCCCGTCGATCTGGGTGTACATATGGCCACGATGGTTGGGGAAAGGGGCCTTTTTGGTGCAGATTTCCAGGAGGGCCCTGGAAATCTGCACCAAAAAGGCCCCTTTCTCCAACCATCGTGGCCATATGTACACCCAGATCGACGGGGTGGCGATGGGTTCTCCCCTCGGAGTCCTCTTCGCCAATTTCTATATGGGCACTGTGGAGCAAAGGGTATTCGAAGAAATACGCCAACCAAGGATGTACGTGCGCTACATCGACGACACCTTCGTCAGCGCCGATTCGCAAGAGGAGATCGAAAACCTGAGGCGTGCATTCCACAACCATAGCTGCCTCAGTTTCACGATCGAGCAGAGCCAAAACCGCTGCCTCCCCTTCCTTGACGTCCTTGTGGAACAGAGAGAGGCCTCTTTCTCTACGAGGGTCTACACGAAACACACGAACCTGGGCATGTGTATGAACGGGGCGAGCGATGCCCCGAGAGGTATAAGCGCTCCACCATCAGCGCCTACGTCAGGAGGGCCCTCTCACACTGCTCCTCCTGGAATGACACCCACGGAGAAATGGAACGTGTAGCCCAAACCCTCGTCGACAATGGACACCCAAACCGGGATATAGAAGAATCTATCAAGGCGAACATCGATAGATGGTACCGTCAGGAACCTCGCCCCGATGCCCCTGAACGCATAGAGCTCTTCTACAAAGGGCAATTTCATCATAAATATAAAGAAGACGAACGCGCCCTCAAAAACATCATCAAGAATAATGTCAGCCCTGTTGACTCCAACAGAAACATACATCTGGTTATCTATTACAAGAGCAGAAAGACGAGCAGCCTGGTTATGCGCAACAACCCAGCCCCCCCTCAGCAGGACCCCTTGAAGAAAACCAACGTGGTATACCGGTACTCATGCCCCGTCCGAGGATGCCTCGGTTCTTACATCGGTATGAACACCATGCGTTTCTCCAAAAGGATTTCCTGCCACGCCCAAGAGGGGGCTATCTTAAATCATGCCAGAACCGTCCATAACCAGAGGATAGCAAGAAAATACATAATCACGAACATCGAAGTAATTGACCAAATTACCGACCACCGCCGCCTACGCCTCTTGGAAGCATTGCACATTGGGAAGGAGAAACCAACAATCAACATTACGCAAGAAACCTTTCTCCTCCCCACGGCAGCCAGGAGACATTCACCGAGCGATCCCCATAGCGTACGAGCAAATCAAAATTCGGCATCCGAGGATCGAAATTCTTCTCTTCATCCTCAGCACTACAACGCCGCTCGCACGCAAGACGAAAACAGAACTTGGATGGGAAGGCTCCGCCCGAGGGTACATGCCCCGGGCAGCCAATCATAATTCAGCACCGATCATGACCTCCCCTATAAATACCAACCCGAGCACCTCGTTTCTTCAGACCTCCTGCAACCACGTCCAGAGGATGACCAACGACCTGGTCGAAACATGTCGACGGTACCTACAATAGAACCTGAACCCAGACGACCGATTTCTGATTGAATATTGTAATAAAAGACTTCCAATATTCCGCACACTGTCCTTTTCCAACATGAATATCGGCCAGTTACTGACTAACATCGCTGAGCCTGAAAAGCGAATCATAAGGAGGATAGAAAAGACACTATATAAGATAAATTCGCATAACACAGCCATCCTTTTTAATAAGACCTGTTTAAAAGAGGGTCTACTCCCTTCAAATAATAATAATAATAATAATAATAATAATAATAATAATAATAATAATAATAATAATAATAATAATAATAATAATAATAATAATAATAATAATAATAATAATAATAATAATAAACAGATAATTAAATTAAAAATCATTAACAAAAGGAAAATAAATGAAATATGTAAGAAGTAAAAAAATAGATCAGTTTGATTACATTATTTTTCCTAATTTTGCTCTTTTTGATGACTGATTTTAGTTTACCGATTACGAATATATTCTTATAACAGTTTTATGAAAAAAAGTCTCCGTTAAAAAACAATCAAGATGAAATTAAAGTCTAAATGGACAAATACGTTTTATATATAAAAAATACTGTTAAAAACATTCAAGATTTCAGTCAAAAATCAATTTAAAAAATCGTTAAGAAAAGAAAAATAAATGAAATATGTAAAAAGTTTAATAAAAAATATTTCAATTTGAATACCAAATTTTTTGGAGAGTTTTGCCCTCTTTTTGATGACTGGTTTTGATTTAACGTTTACTGATATATTATTATAACATAATTATATAAATAAATCCGTTAAAAAAACCATCAAAATTTGAGTAAAAAATCAACTTAAAAATCACCTAAAAAGACATTCAATATATAAGACAAAAATGAACTGAAAATCATTTAAAAAAGGAAAATTAATGAAATATGTAAAAAGTAAGAAAAAAATTCAATTTGATTACGATATTTTTCCTAGTTTTGCCCATTTTTTGGAGACTGATTTTAGTTTACTGTTGACGGATATATTCTAATGACAAAGTTTTATGAAAAAATCTTTACAAACAACCAAGGTATAATTAAAGGCTAATTGGTCATATACTTTTTGTATACAAAAATACTGTTAAAAACATTCAAGATTTCAGTCAAAAATATATTTAAAAAATCATTAAGAAAAGGAAAAAATTAAATATGTAAACGGTTTCAAAAACATTTCAATTTCAATGCAATATATTTTGGGAGTTTCCCTTTTTTGTGATGACTGATTTTAGTTTAACGTTTACTGAAATATTATTATAACAGAATTGTATAAATAAAACTCCCTTATCAATATTTAAGTTAAAAATCAACTTCAAAAATCACCTAAAAAAAGGAGAAAAATTGTAACAAAAAGTTTTTAAAAATATGTCAATTTTGAATACAATAGTTTTGGGAAATTTGCCCTCTTTATGATCAATGAATTTAGTTTAACTTTTAGAGATATATCCTCATAACCGAGTTTTATTTAAAAAGAAACTTAAAAAAACAAACAATATTTAAACGAAAAATCAATTTAAAAAATCACCTAAAATAAGAAAATGAATATAACATAAAAAAACTAAAATAAAAAGTTTTAAATTTAAATACAATATTTTTGGGAATTTTGCCCTCTTTTTGATGACTGATTTTAGTTCAACGTTTTCTAATATATTCTTATAACCTAGTTTTTTAAAAATTAATTTGTATTTAACTTTTTATCTATTTTTGTTTTTTTTATTTCTTTTGTCTTTTATTTATTTTTATCTATTTATTTTCATCTACTTTTATTTATTTAATTTATTTTTGTTTATTTGTTTTTATTTTTATGTTCTTATTTATTTTTTATTTATTTTCATTTTTTATTTTTTATTTATTTTGATTTTTATGTCTCTATTCATTTATTTTTATTTATTTTCATCTATTTATTAATTTTTAATTGTTTTTTTATCTATTTTAATAATTTTCGTTTACCTTTTTTAATTTACTTTTGTTACTTATTTGTTATATTTACATTTATTTATTTGTTTCATTGATTTTTATTTTTATATTTTTTGTATTTAATTTGTATATCTTGAGTAGTATATTTTTACTTATTTTTATGTATTTGATTTATTTATCTTTATTTATTTATTTATTTATTTATTTATTTTCTTTCATTTTTCATTTTTATTTATCTTATTTATTTTTTCACTTATTTTTTTTATTTTTTATTTATTTTTATTTTTATTCATTTTTTGTTTTCTTTTATATTTGTTTATTTATTTATTTTTATTCTTTTCTTTCATCATTATTTATTTTTGTTTAGTTTTATTTATATTTATTTTTTCATTTTTATTTATTTTTGTTATTTACTTCTATTTGTTTTTATTTATTTTTTGTTTTTAAATTTTATTTATCTATTTTATTTTTATTTTATTAATTTCATTTATTCTATTAATATTTATTTATTTTTATTCATTTATGTATTTTTATTTACTTATTTAATATTTAGTTTTTTTATTTTTGATTATTTTTTATAATTTATATATTTTTAAATTTTTTTGTATTTATTTTATATATTTTTTTATATATTTTCATTTATTTTATTTTTTCGATTTATTTATTTATTTTTTAAAATTTTATTTACTTATTTATTATTATTTACCTATTTTTTCATTTATATTTATTTCTTATATATAATGGTTTATTGATTATGTATTGATATTTTTTTATTTGTTTCTATTTATTTTTTACATTTATTTTTATTTCTTTATTTGGTTATTTTTATTAATACAAATAAATTAAGAAGAATAAATTAAAAAATAAAAATATATAGAATAAGTTAAAATATAATAAAACAATTAAAAAATAAACATTGATGAATAAAAAAAGATGATAAATAAAAACAAAGAAATAATGAATAAACCTATGTAAATATATAAAAATAAATAAATATAGTCAAATAAATAGATTATTAAAATTAAAAAATAAAATTAGTAAAAATAAATTAAAAAAAGAGTAATAAACCAACCAAAAATATAATTTAAAACGATTAAAAATAAATTAAATAAATAAAAATTAGATAAATATCACTAAGCAATAAATAAATAAGAGTAAAAAAATATAAATAAATGTAAATAAAAATGAACAATAAAAAATAAGTAAATAAAATTGAATAAAAATAAAAAATGAATATATAAATATCTAAAAAATAAATAAATAAAAATAGTATAAAATAAATAAATATTAATAAAAGAAATAAAGGAAATAAAAATGGAAAAATGAAAACAAAGAAAATAAAAATGAAAAAATGAAAATAAAGAAAATAAAAAATAAATTTCTGAAAACGAATATAGAAAATAAATCAGTAAAATAAATAAAAGTAAATGAAATAAAAAAATTAAAAATAAAAGTAAACAAATAAAAATACACAAATAAATAAAAATAAATAAACTTAAATTGCATAAATAAAATTAAACAAAAATAAACAAATTAAAATTAAAAATGAAAATCTGTAAAAATAAATAAAAATAAAAAATAAAATTAAATAAAACTAAATAAAATTATTAATAAAATAAAATAAAAGATAAATAATAATGAAGAAAAGAGAATAAATAAATATAAAAAATTGAGAAAAATTAAAGAAAAATAAATAAAAATATACAAATAAATACAAAAATTAATAAAAAAATATAAATAAATAAAAACAAAAAATTAATAAAAAATTAATTGAATAATAAAAATAAATAAATAAATATGAATACAAAGAAACAAATAAATAAAGATAAACAAAAAAGACGTAATTAACATATAAATAAGATAAATAATAATAAAGAATAATAAACAATAAATAAAAAATAAGTAAAAATAAATAACAGATTAAAATAAAAAATAAATAGATAATAAAAAATTTAAATAAATAAACAAATAAAAAATAAATAGATAAATCAATGAAAAACAAATAAAGAATGAGGGAAAAATAATAAATTAATTATTAAAAAATAAATAAATAAAAATGTTAAAAATTTTAAAATGAAAAAGATAATATATAATATCAATTAAAAAAATTCATTCAATTTAAAATAGATAAATCTATAAAAAATAAATAAAATAATTAGATAAATAAATAAAAATAAACAAATAAAATAAGTGAAAATAAATAAAAGTAAAATAATAATAAATAAATAAATAAAAAATAAATAAAACAAAATAAATATATATGTAAAGAAAAAATATATATAAATAAGATTGATAAAAGTAAATAAATAAAAAGAAATAAATATAAATAATAATAAATGAAAAAATAAATAAATATAGATAATAGATATAAATAAATAAACAAATAAAGGAAATAAAAATAAATAAAGAAGATGAATAAATATAAATAAGTAAAAATTAATATATATAAAAAATAAAATTGAATTAAAATAAATATCATACAAATTAATGAAAATAAATAAAAATAAGTTACTAAAATAATAAAAAATAAAAAAAGAAAATTAATAGATAATAATAAATAAGCAAATAAAAATAAAATAAATAAAAATATATAAAAATGTAGAAAAATAATTAAACAAATTAATCAAATACATTAAAATAAAACAAATGAAACTAAATAAAGATAATAATTTAAAATATATATATATATATATATATATATATATATATATATATATATATATATATAAATAAAACCAATAAATAAAAAATACACAAATAAATTAAAATAAAAACAAATTAATAAAAATAAATATAATGAAATACAGAATACTAAATAAAATAAATTAATACAAATTAATAAATATAAATAAAAATAAATAAATACAAAGAATTAATGATAAGTAAAAATAATAGAAAAGTAATAAATAAATATCAATAATAATGATAAATAAATAATAATATATTAAAATAAAAATATAAAATAACAATAAATAAAAATAAAAACTAAATAATAATCAATAAATAAAATTATAAATGACTGAAAAAAGGAAAATAATCAGAAGGTAATAATAGATAATTAATAGATAATAATAAAAAATACAGATAAATTAATAAGAATGAACAAAATTAAAAAATAAAAATAAATTAATATAAATTAAATAAATAAAAAAATTTTAAAATAAAAAGTAATTGATGGTAAAATATGAATAACTAAAAGTACATAAAAATAGATAATAAATAAATAAATAAACAAATAAATAACATAAATAAAAAATAATAAAATCAAGTAAATAATACACAAATAAGTATAAATAATTAAAAATAAATATATATAAATAAATAAATAAAAAATAATTTAAAAAATAAAAAAATTAATAAAAATAAATGAAAATGGATAAATAAAAATAACAAATAAATAAAGAAAATGAACGTTAATAAACAAATAAAAATAAATAGCTTAAAATAAATTTAAAGAAATAAAAAATAAATAAATAATAACAATAAGTTTAAAATATCAACTAAAGATAGATGAATGCATAAAAAATAAAAGAAATTAAGATATATAAATAAAAACAAGTAAGAAAAATAATATAAACTAAATAAAAATGAATAATATATATGAAAATAAGTAAATAAAAAAAATAAAGTCAATAAAAATAAATAAAAGATAAATGAAAGTAAAAAATTTAAATAAATGAAATTAAATAAATATAATTAATAAACTAAATGAAAAAATAAAAATACCTAAATAGTAAATAAAAAATAAAAAATAAATAAAAATAAAATTAAATAATTAAAAATAAAGTTAAATAAATATATAAATGCATATAAATAAATAAAAAGCAAACACAAATAAAAAGTCAGCAAATGAAAATAAATAAGATAAACAGAAAAAATAGATGGAAATAAATAAATGAATAAATAAACGAATGAAATAAATACAATAATTATTAATAAATAAAAATAAATAAAGAAAAATATACATTTAAAAATAAAAAAATGAAAAAATAAATAAAAATAAATAAACAAATAAAAATTAAATAAATAAAAATAAAAAATGAAAAAATTAAAGAAATGAAAATAAAAAATAGAAAAGAATAAAAAAACTAAATAACTAAAAATAAATAAATAAATAAATGAAAATACATAAATAAATAAATGAAAATAAATAAATAAATAAATAAATAAATAAATGAAAATAAATAAATAAATAAATATAAAAAACAAATGAATATATAAATAAATAACTAAATAAATAAATATAAATATAGTATTAAATAAAATAAATAAATATAAATAAAGAATTGAATAAAATAAATAAATAAATTAATTAATTATTATTAAATAAAAGATAAATAAAAAAATAAAAATTAAATATATAAATACAAGTAAATAAATGAAAAGAAATAAAATAAATAAATGAAAATAAAAAAAATATATATAAATAAATAAATAAAAATAAAAATAAATAAAAATTAATATATTTAAATAAAAAGAAATAAAACAAGTTAAATAAATAAAAAGAAATAAAACAAAATTAAATAAATGAAAATGAATAAAAATCACATAAAAATAAAACTAAATAAAATAAATATATTTAAATAAAAACAAATAAAATAAATTAAATAAGTAAAAAGAAATAGAACAAAATTAAATAAATAAATAAAAAAAAAATAAAAAAATAAAAAACACAAAAATAATAATAAATAATTAAAAATAAATAAAATTAATAAAATTAAACAATATAAAGAGGAGTAAATAACAATTAATTAAAGTAAATAAATAAAAAGATAAAAAATAAAAATAAAAGAAATAATAAATAAAACAAAATAAATATAAACATAAATAAATAAAAAGTAAAAAATAAATAAAAAATAATAAAAATTAAAAACTAAAAAAAAAATTAATAAATAAATAAAAAAATAGATGAACAGTAAATAAAAAAAATTAAAATAATAAACAAATAAATAAAAATAAATAATAAAAAAATAAAAAACGAATAAAAATTAAAAATAAATATAAAGGAATAAAAAATAATAAAAATAAAAATGAATAAAAATTAATAAATAAAAATAAGTAAAAAAATAATAATTATAAAAAATAAAATTGAATAAATAAATAAATATAAATATAAATAAAAAATAAATAAATAGAAATAAATTAATTAATCAATAAAAACATATAAAAATAAATTACTAAAAATAATGAAAAATTATTAACATGAATAAATAATAGCAAATTAGTAAATAAAAATAAAATAAATAAAAATATATAAAAATATAAAAATAATTAAATGAATTAAGAAAATCACTTAAAATTAAATAAATAAATATGAAAAAAACAAATATAAATAAACAAAAATAAATAAAAAATACATATATAAATTAAAATAAAAACAAATAAATAAAAGTAAATATATTAAAAAAATTATAATAAATAAAATAAAAAAATAAAAAAAATTAAACAAAAATAAAGAAATAATTATGAATAAATATAAATAAAATAAATAAATACAAACAAATAATAGTAAATAAAAATAATAAAAAAATTAATAAAATAAAAAATAATAAATAAGTAACAATATATTAAGATATAAATATAAAATGACATGAAAAAATAGAAATACAAAAATTAAATAATAATCAATAAATAGAATTAAAAATAGAAAGTAATAAATATATAATTAACAGATAAAAATAAAAAATACAAATACATTCATAAGAATGAACAAAATTACAGAAATAAAAATAAATTAATATAAATCAAATAAAAAATAATAAACAAAAAATTTTAAGTAACTGATGATAAAATATGAATAAATAAAAATACATAAAAAATAGATAATGGATAAATATATAAATAGATAAAATAAAAAAAAAATAGAAACAATTAAATAACACAGAAATAAGTATAAATAATTAAAAATAAATAAATATAATAAATAAATAAAAAATAATAAAACATTATAAATATAATTAATAAAAATAAATTAAAATACGTAAATAAAATAGCCAAATAAATAAATAAAAATAAATAAAAAATGGGTGGTAATAAAAAATAAAATAAATAGCTAAAAATAAATTTAAAGAATAAATAAAATAAATAAATGATAATAAGTATATAACATTTATGAAAATAAATAATACATTAAAAATAAATGATATGAAGTTATATTAATAAAAATAACATATAAATAAAATAAATAAATAAAAAATTTAAATAAAAAAGATAAATGAAGATAAATGAAAGTAAAAAATAAAAATAAATGAAACTAAATAAATAAAATTAAATAGAACTAAAAGAAAAAATAAAATGCCGAAAAAGTAATTAACAAAAATAAATAAAAATAGAAATAAACGATCAAAAATGAAGTTAAATAAATTAATAGAAATAAATAATATATATATATATATATATATATATATATATATATATATATATATATATATATATATATATATATATATATATATATATATATATATATGCAAATGAATAAATAAAAAATAAACACAAATAAAAAAGTAAGTAAATGAAAAGGGATAGGATAAACAAAAAATAGATAAAAATAAATAAATAAATAAATAATCAAAATAAATAAATACAGTAAATTATAAATAAAAATAAATAAATAAAAATATAAAATTAAAAATAAAGAATAAAAATTAAAATAAAATAAATAAACAAATATAAAATAAATAAATAAAAATGAATAAATTATATAAATGAAAATAAATATATGACAATAAATACATAAATAAAAATGAGAATAAATAAGAATAAATAATATTCATAAATAAATTTAATTAAATAAAAATAAATTAAAATTAATAAATTAAGTAATAAAAACATATGAAAATAAATTACTAAAAATAATAAAAAATATAAACATGAATAAATAATAGTAAAATGGTAAATAAAAATAAAATATATAAAAACATAAAAAATAATTAAATGAATAAAGAAAATCAATTAAAATGAAATAAATAAACATAAAAAATAGAAAATACAAAAAAAATATATAAATAAAGAAAAATAAATGAAAAAAATATATATATACATATTAAAATAAAAAAACAAATAAATAAAAATAAATATATTAAAATAAATAATGATAAATAAAATAAAATAAATAATGATAAATAAAATAAAATAAATAAATAAAAATAAAAAATAATGATGAATAAGTATAATAAGGGTAAATAAATAAAAAAAAATAATAATAAATAAAAATAATAGAAAATAAATATTCAAAAATCAATAATAATAAATAAATAATAATATATTAAAATAAAAATATAAAATGACATCAAAATAAATATAAAAACTAAATAATAATCAATAAATAGAATTAAAAATGACTGAAAAAAGGGAAATAAATATAAAGTAATAATATAGATAATATATATATAAAAATAAAAAATACAAAGAAATTAAATAAATAAAAATAAAATAATATAAATTAAATAAATAAAAGTAAATAAACAAAATTTAAAAGTAAATGATGATAAAAAATAAATAAACAAAATACATAAAAATAGATAATAAATAAATAAATAAAATAAATATAAATAAATAAAAACAAATAAATAATACATAAACAATTAAAAATAAATAAGAATAAATAAATTATTAAAAAATATTTAAAAATAATATATAAAACTAATAAAAATAAATGAAAATAGATGAATAAAAATAACCAAATAAATAAATAAAATTAATAAAAAAAAACAAATGAAAATAAATAGATAAAAATGAATGTAAATATAAACAAATAAAAATTAATAGATAAATATAAATAAAAAATAATTTAAAACAAATAAGTAGTAATAAATAAGTATATAACATTTACTAAAAATAAATAAATACATAAAGAAAAATAAAAGAAATGAAGAAATGTAAATAAAAATAAGCAAAATAAAAATATAAACCAAATAAAAATAAATAATATATGAGAAAATAAATAAATAAAAATAAAAATAAAAATTAATAAAATAAATAATAATAAATGAAAGTAAAAAATAAAAATAAATAAAACTAAAATAAATAGAATTAAATAAAACTAAATAAAAATAAATAAAACGCTTAAAAAGTAATTAAAAATCAACAAATAAATAAAAATGAATATAAACGATAAAATAAAGTCAAATAAATAAATAAAAATAAATAAATACAGATATAATCGAAATAAATAAATTAAATGAAAATAAATAAGATAAACAAGAATAATAGATAAAAATAAATAAATAAATAAATAAATAAAGGAATTAGATAAATAAAAAATTATAATAAAAAAAAATAAATACAGAAAAATATAAAATTAAAAATGTAAAAAAGGAAAAATAAGTAAAAATAAATAAATGAAAAATTAAATAAATGAACATAAATATAAATAAATAAATAAATAAATAAATAAATATATAAAACAAATGAATAAGTAAATAAATAAATACATAACTGAATAAATATAAATAAAGAATTAAATAAAATATATAAATTAATTATTTAATAAATGAAAAAAATATAAATATAAAATGATAAATATATAAATGCAAATAAATAAAAAACTAAATAACAAAATAAACAAATGAAAATAAGAAAATATATAAGTAAATAAATAAAAATAAAACTAAATAAAAATAAATGTTTAAATAAAAGGAAATAAAATAAATTAAATAATTAAAAAGAAATAAGACAAATTAAATAAACAAAAAATATAAAATAAATTAAAATAAATTAAAATAAAAAATAACCAAAAACCCATAAAAATAAAAATAAATAAATAAAAATGAATAAAATAAAATAAAATAAAATAAATAGGAGTAAATAAAATTTATTTCAAGTAAATAAATAAATAAATATAAATGAAAATAAAATAAATAATAAAAAACAAAATAAATAAAAATATAAAAATAAAAAAAATAAATAAAAATTAAGAAACTTAAAAAAAAATTATAAATAAATAAGAAATAGATGAACAGTAAAAAATAAAAATTAGAATACATAATAATAAATTAAAATAAATAGTAAATAAAAAGATTCAATAAACAAATAAATAAAAATTAATACATATATATATATATATATATATATATATATATATATATATATATATATATTATATATATATATATATATATATATATATATATATATATATATATATATATATATATATATATATATGAAAGACGAATTAAAAAAAACGGAACTAATAAAAAACAAATTAATAAAAATAAATATAGAAATTAAAAAAATGAAGAACTAACAAAAATGAGGAAAAAATAATAAATGAATTAACATAAATTGAATAAATTAATAAATAAATAAAAACAAATATATATAAAATAAATATAAAATAACTAAATAAACAAAGATATATAAATAAATAAATAAAATCAAATAAATTAAAGTACATAGATAGAAATAAATAAAAAATATAACTAAATATATAAAACTATATAAAATATAAAAATAAATTATATTAATAAAAGTAAATAAATAAATAAAAATAGATAAGTAAAAATAAATAATTTAAAATACATAAAAAATAATTAAAAATATATAATTGGATATGAATATAAATATAAATATAAATAAGTAATTAAGAATAAATAATAATAAATAAAAATAAAAAAATAATTAAATAAAAATAAATAATAATAGCTAAATAATATTAAACAAAAAGGAAATATAAACTAAATATAAATAATATTACATAAATAAAAATGAATAAAAAAATAAGTAAAGATAGAAATACACCCAAAAAATAAATAGAATTCAGACAAGATAAATAAAAAAATAATAAAAATAAATAAATCTAGATAAAAATTAATAAATACAAATAAAAAAAATAAGAATAACTAAAAATAAATAAAAAATGAAAAATAGATATTGATAAATGAAAGTAATTAAATAAAATAATTAAATAATAAATAGATCATCAAATAAAACAAGGAAGTAAAAATGAATGCATAGTAATACATAAATAAATATAAATAATTAAAAATAAATGAAAATTGTAATGAACTTATGTTCACAAAAATATTTAATATTTAGGAAGTGGCAAGAACAGGGTTTTTAATTTTTTACGTTCAGTGCCACAAAGGATTACTTAAAGCCAAGGGGCAAGATCACCAACAGAGCAAAAACACAAAAAAAACACTCAAAGAGGATAACGAAAAATGTTAAACAATCTTAATTATTTATTACAAAAAAAAATATTGATAATTACTTAAATGAAACCCGACAAAAAGAGCTGAATAAGGGTGTACAAAAAAACCTTCACCTAAAATAAACTCTCACACGATAGACCGAGAGACAGTAAATGGGAGGAGGAAGGAAAACAACCTATTCCTAGGATAGCCTGAAAACTCGAGTAGGGGAGAATGAAAGGGGGAAGATCCTTAATCCTAATTCTTACAAATAAACCTTAATAATTACATACATTATACAACACTCAAAAAAAAAAACAATTGATATCGAATATCAGCTGACCACACCGATGAATTTACAGAAGTGGCAGAACCACACACATGGCTGTCCAAAAACGATCCTGAAGTAACGAGGAGTCTACAACCGGAGGATACAGCACACTGACACGCGTCAGCAACGTCTATATAAAGTGCACAGTTTATATCCTTACCGGATATCAAAAAGGTTTCAGGCGTTTTCACGACTCCGGAGGTTAGCAGGACGAAGGCACACAGGACGAGGGGAAGACAGGCTGTCCTTCCAAAGGCAACAGGCGAGTCCAAGGATGCAAAGTTGAAAACTGAATGCAAGGGAGCACAGGCAGGGCCCTCCAGAACGCACGGGAAGGGCGTCCGACCGCAGCAAAGGAGATGCCCCTCAGAGAGCAGCTGCAAAGGTCTCCAGACAGAAGAAAAGCAGCAAAACTGTAGAAGAATTCAATGTCGAATTCCTGTGCGAATAAAGTCTCCAAAAAACTCCAAGAGAGGGAGCCGAATACAAACTCCCTTCATCCTCAGCCAACAGTCCCCACCAAACGTGAGGCAGCGAACGGGGAATCACCAAACAAGCATTTCAGCCAAATAATTACATGAAAAGAGAAACAAAACTTTCACGGGCGAGGTACCAATTAAATAATGAAAAACCTTCGGTAGGAGCGAAAACAACCTTAACTAGCTTTTCTTGAGGCACAAAAATAAAATTAAATTGAAATTAACTGAAAGTAATTTACTTTAAAAGGCCACGAATAAAAAATTAAGCAAATTATTACAATATATATATAAATAAATAAAATTAATAAAAATAAATGAATATATAATTAAATAAAATTAATATAGATAGATAGAAATAACCAAATAAATAAATAAAAATAATTAAAAATAAATAAATAAAAACATATATTAATGAAAAAATAAAAAATAAAATACATGTATGATAAATAAATACAAATTTATAGATAATAAATAAGTATAAATAAAAAATAAATAAAAATAAATAAATAATAATAAGCAAATAAAATTAAATAGATATGAATAAATAAGTAAAGAAAAATAAAATAAGTGAATGTATAAAAATAAGAATAAATAAATAAAAAAATAAATAAATAAAAATAAAATATGTAATTTAAAATAAATAAAATTAAATAAAAATATATAAATATACATAAATAAATAAATAAGTAAAATTAAACAAATTAAAATTAAAAAATAAAGGAGTATACATTTTCCGGAATTTTGCCATTTTTTATGATAACTGATTTTATTTTCAACGTTTTCTGATATATTCTTACAAGCTATAAATTAATTTTTAGTTAACTTTTTATTTATTTTCATATTTTGTATTTATTATTTTCTTTTGATTTATGTTTATGTTTTTAATTATTTTTTATTGATTTTCATTTATTTACTTTATTTAAATTTATTGATTTTTATTTTTTTCATTTATTTTCATTTATTTATTTTTATTTATTTACTAATTTTTATTTGTGGTTTTTATTTATTTTATTAATATCCATTTATTTATTTTAATTCATTTTTGTTACTTTTGTTTTTTATTTATATTTTATCTATTCTTCTTTATTTTTATCTTCATATTTTTTTATTTTAAATTTCATATCTTTATCAGTATATGTTTTAAATTTATTTTTATGTATTTATTTATTTATCTTTATTTATTTATTTTTTATATTTTATTTTTATTTACCTAATTTATTTTTGTTTTTATTCACTCATTATATTCATTTATTTTTAATTTACTTTTATTTTCATTCATTTATTTTTGTTTTATATTTATTTATTTTTTTTATTTTTATTTCATCATTATTTATTTTTTATTTAGTTTTAATTATTTTGATTTATTCATTAAATAAAAAAATAAATAAAAATAAAATAATAATATAAGCACATAAATAAAAATAAATAAAAAAATAGAAATAAATATATAAAACTATATGAAATTAAATAATAATAAATAAAAACAAATAAAAATAAAGGAAAATATAATAAAGAAAAATAAATTTTAAAAAGAATGAAAATAAATAAATATATAAATAAACAAAAATAAATATAAATAATATATAAGAATAATTGAAAATAAACAAAAATTTAAAGAAATTATTATGTAAAAATAAGTAAATAAAAAAAAATAAAAAATTATAAAAAAATAAAAGTAAAACAATAAAAATTAATAAATAAAAATATGAATAAATGAAAAATAATAATAAATAAATCAAAATATAAAAAATACATAAATAAAAAATAAAAATAAAAACAAAGATATTTAAAAAAAATAAAAATTAATAAATAAAAATAAAAAACAAAAACAAATAAAACCAAATAAATAAAAATAGGTAAATAAAAATAAATAAATTAAAAAATATAAAAATAAACAATTAAAAACATATAACTGGTAATGAATATAAATAAATAATAATAATAAAATAAATAATTAAGAATAAATAATTATCAATAAATATAAATGAAAATAATTAAATAAAAATAAATAATAATAACTAAATAATATTAAATAAAAACAGAAATATAAAATAAATATAAATAAAGTTACATAAATAGAAGTGAATAAAAATAAATAAGTAAAAATAAAAATACCCAAAAATAAATAAAAATAGTTAAAAATAATTAAATTAAGATAAATAAGATTCATAAAAAATAAAAAAAAAATAAATACAAATAAATAAATAAATCAATAAGAAAAACTAAAAATAAATAAAACATAAAAATTAGAAAATGATAAATAAAAGTAATTAAATAAAAATAAGTAAACAATAAATAGATAATCAAATTAAAAATGAATACATAGCAATACATAAATAAACATAAATAATTAAAAATAAATGAATATACTGTATAAATAGATAAAATTGATAAAAATAAATTAAATTAGAGGAATGAAAATAACCCAATAAAAATAAATAAATAACAATAATTAAAAATAAAAAAGTAAAAACAAATGTAAATAAATAAATGAAAAAATTAAATATATGATAAATAAATACAAATTAATAAATAATAAGTAAGTATAAAAATAAATAAAAGTAAATAAATAAAAATAAATAAGAAAATGAAATTTAATACATATGAATAAATAATAAAGAAAAATAAGTGAAAATCTATAAATAAAAAATAAATAAAGATCATATAAAATAAGTAAAAATAAATAAGATAAACAAAAAATAAAAATATATAAATGAAGATAAAAAATAAATAAAAATAAATATATTAAAATAAATAAAAATAAATAAATAAAAATAAAATATGTAATTGAAAATAAATAAAATAAAATAAAAATATATAAAGAAATGTAAATAAATAAATTAGTAAAAGTAAATAAATGAAAAATAAAAAATGTAAAAGTAAATATTTTTTATATGCAAAAGTTATACGATATTTAATTTTATTTTACTGCATAATTTAGGTACTGAATTCGTGAAACATTATTTTTATCATAATTAATTCCATATATTTTTAGATTTAATTCTTCTAAATAAAACTTCTGTTGAAATAAACTATACCAATTATGAAGAAATAAAATTTATGATATCAAATTACGATAATAATAATAATAATAATAATAATAATAATAATAATAATAATAATAATAATAATAATAATAATAATAATAACAAAAATAAATAGATAAATAAATTAAAAATCCTTAACAAAAGGAAAATAAATGAAATACATAAAATGTAAAAAAAAAAATTGTTTAATTTGATTATGATATTTTCTTAATTTTGCTCTGTTTTTGATGATTGATTTTAGTTTACCGATTACTATTATATCCTTTTAACACAGTTTTATAAAAAAATTTCCGTTAAAAAACAATTAAGATAAAATTAAAGTCTAAATGGTCATATACGTTTTGTATATAAAAAATACTGTTAAAAATATTCGAGATTTCAGTCAAAAATCAATTTAAAAAAATCATTAAGAAAAGAAAAATAAATGAAATATGTAAAAAGTTTCAAACAAATTTCAATTTGAATACTAAATTTTTGGGGAGTTTTGTCCTCTTTTTGATGACTGATTTCAATTTAACGTTTATTGATATATTATTATAACATAATTATATAAATAAATCCGTTAAAAAAACAATAAAAATTTGAGTAAAAAATCGACTTCAAATATCACATAAAAACATTTAATATATAAGAGAAAAATGAACTTAAAATCATTAAAAAAAGGAAAATAAATGAAATTTTTCGTACTTTTGCCAATTTTTGAAGACTGATTTTAGTTTACAGTTTACAGATATATTCTTATAACAAAAGTTTTATGAAAAAATCTTCTTTAAAAACAATCAAAGTTAAATTAAAGGCTAAATGGTCATATACTTTTTGTATACAAAAATACTGTTAAAAACATTGAAGATTTCAGTCAAAAATCAATTTCAAAAATCATTAAGAAAATGAAAATAAATGAAATATGTAATAGGTTTCAAAAATATTTCGATTTCAATACAATATTTTTTGGGAGTTTTCCCCTTTTTTGATGACTGATTTTAGTTTAACGTTTACTGATACATTATTATAACAGAATTATATAAAAAAAACTCCCTTATCAATATTTAAGTTAAAAATCAACTCCAAAAACCACAAAAAAAAGAAAAAAAATTGTAACCTAAAAAGTTTACAAAAATATTTAAATTTTGAATACAATGTTTTTGGAAAATTTGCCCTCTTTATGATCAATGAATTTAGTTTAAATTTTACAGATATATTCTCATAACCGAGTTTTATTTAAAAAAAGAACTTAAAAAAACAAACAATATTTAAGTGAAAAATCAATTTAAAAAATCACCTAAAAATAGGAAAATTAATATAACATATAAAAAGCTAAAATAAAAACTTTAAATTTGAATACAACATTGTTGGTAATTTTGTCACCTTTTTGATGATTGATTTTAGTTCAACGTTTTCTAATATATTCTTATAACATAACATAAAAAGCTAAAAGAAAAACTTTTAAATTTAAATATAATATTTTTGTGAATTTTGGCCTCTTTTTGATGACTGATTTTAGTTCAACGTTTTCTAATATATTCTTATAACCTAGCTTTTTTTAAATTAATTTCTATTTAATTTTTTATTTATTTTTATTTTTTATTTCTTTTGTTTTTATCTATTTTTATCTATTTATTGATTTCCATTTATTTTTATCTACTTTTATTTATTTAGTTTATTTTTATCTATTTATTTGGATTTTTATGCTTTTATTTTTTATTTATTTTCATTTATTTTTATTTTTATGTTTCTATTGATCTATTTTTATTTATTTTCATTTATTTATTAATTTTTTGTGGTTTTTATCTATTTTAATAATTTTCATTTATCTATTTTAATTTATTTTTGTTACCTATTTATTATATTTACATTTATTTATTTATTTTTATTTATTTTCATTTTATATGTTTTATTTTTAGTTTTCATGTCTGTATTAGTATATTTCTATTTGTTTTTATGTATTTGATTTATTTATCTTTAATTATTTATTTTCTTGTATTTTTTATTCTTATTTATTTTATTTATTTTTTCATTTATTCATTATTTTTGTAAATTTTTTATTTACCTTTTTTTTATTCATTTTTGTTTTGTTTCATACTTGTTTATTTATTTATTTTTAATCTTTTATTTCATCATTATTTATTTTACATTTATTTTTTTATTTATTCTATTATTATTTATTTATGTATTTTTGTTTATTTATTTTATTATATACTTTTTTATTATTTATTATTATTTATTTATTTTTATATTATTTTTAGTTATTTTATTTATTTTTTTATTTTTTAGTTATATTAGTTTTATTTATTTTATTTATTTTTATTTATTTTATAATTTTTTTGTTTATATATTTTTTTTATTTTATTTTTCTCTGTTTATTTATTTCTTTTTATTTAATTTGATTTACTTACTTATTATTAATCATCTATTTTTCATTTATATTCATTATTTATATATAATGGTTTATTGATTATGGATTGATACTTTTTTATTTGTTTCTATTTATTTTTTTACATTTATATTTTTTTATGTATTTGCTTATTTTTATTAATAAAAAAAATTAAGAAGAATAAATTAAAAAAATAAAAATATCTAAAATAAATTAAAATAAATAAAATAATGGAAAAATAAACATTGATAAATAAAAAAAGATAATAAATAAAAATCTAGAAATAATAAATAAATAAATGTAAATAATTAAAAAAAAAATATAAATAAATCAATAGAAAATTAAAATCAATAAATAAAATTAGTAAAAATAAATTAAAAGAGAGTGATAAACCAACCAAATATGTAAATAAAAAAATAAAAAATAAATTAAATAAATAAAAATAAGTAGATAAATATCACTAAGTAATAAATAATTTATAGTAAATAAATATAAATAAGAAAATGAATAATAATATATCAGTAAATAATATTGAATAAAAACAAAAAAAATAAAAAAATAAGTATATATTTAAATAATAATAAATAAATTAAAAATAATGTAAAATAAAGAAAAATGAAATAAAGAAAAGTAATGAAAAATAAATAAAGTAAAGTAAATAAATAATAATACGCAAATAAAAAAATAAATATAAATTGCATAAAAAATTAAATAGAAATAATTAATTTAATTTAAAATATAAAAATCAGTAAAAATAAATAAAAATAAAAAGTAAAAAATTGAATAAATAAAAATAAATAAAAGTAAAAAAATTAAAGAAAAATAAATAAATTAAATAAATAAAACTAAATAAAAGATATATATTAATGAAGTAAAAAAATAACCAAATATAAAAAAAATTAGTAAAAATGAAGAAAATAAATTAAAATATATAAAGATAAAAACAAAAAATTAATTCAAAAATTAATTAAATAATCAAAAGAAATAAATTAATAAACAAATATAAATACAAATAAATAAATAAATGAAAATAAACAAAAAAGATGTAATTAAAATATAAATAAGATGAATATATATAAAGAATAAAAATAATATAAATAAAGATAAATAAATAAAATTTATAAAGGTAAATAAAAATATATTGATAAAGATATAAAAATTAAAATATAAAAAATATAAAAATAAAATAAATAAGTAAAATAATAAATATAAAAAAAATAAAAATAAAAATAAAATAAAATTAATAATATAAATGAATAAAAATAACATATAAAAATAAACAAATAAATATAAATAAAAAATGAAAATAAATAAAAAAAAGTTAATAAATCAAAATAAATGAAATAATAAATAAAATAAAAAAATAAATAAAAATATATGAAAATAAATAAAAATAAATAGAAAAATCTGAAAAATAGGTAATTAAAAATAATAACAATAAATAAAAAAATAAGATTAAAATAAAAAATAAATGGATAATAAAAAATTTAAATAAATAAATAAAGAAATAAATAGATAAATCAATAAAAAAAATGGTGAAAAAATAAGAAATTAATTAATAAAAAATATATTAATAAATAAAAAAAATATTGAAAAAATTTTTAAAATAAAAAAATAAATAATATTTATTGAAAATTAATAAACAAAAAATCATTCAATTTTAAATATAAAAAAAAATAATTATATAAAATAATTAAATAAATAACAATAAACAAATAAAAAGAAATGAAAATAAATAAAAGTAAAATAATAGAAAAGAAATAAATAAAAAATAAAACAAAACAAATATATATAAATAAAAAAATTAAAGATAAACAAGATTAATAAAAGTAAATAAATAAAAATAAATAAATACAAATAAATAATAAAAAATGAAAAAATAAATAGATATAGATAATGAATATAAATAAATAAACAAATAAAAGGAAATAAAGTTAAATAAAGAAGATGAATAAATAAGTAAAAAGTAAAAATATAATAAATATAAAAAAATAAAATGGAATTAATAGTTAAATATAAATACAAATAAACTTAAATAAATAAAAATAAGTTATTAAAAATAATAAAAAACATAAACAAATGAATAAATAATAATAAATAAGTATGTAAGAGTAAAATAAATAAAAGTATATAAAAATATAAAAAATAAGTAAACAAATTAATCCAAAAAATTAAAATAAAATAAATAAAACTAAATAAAGATAAAAATAAAAATCCAAAAATATATAAATAAACAAAAATAAATAAGAGATACGTACATAAATTAAAATAAAAAACAAATAAATAAAAATAAATATAATAAAATAAATAATAATAAATAGAATAAAATAAATAAATAAAAAATAAATAAATAAAAATGAATAAATATAATTAAAAATACATGAATACAAAGAAATAATTATAAATAAAAAATAGAAAGGAAACATCAATAAAAATAAATAAATAAGAATATATTAAAATAAAAATATAAAATAACATAATAATAAAAATATAAAATAACATAAAAATAAAAATAAAAAAATAAAAAATAATTAATAAAAGAATTAAAAATGACGGAAAAAGGAAAATAATTGGAAGGTAATAAAGAGATAATAAAAGATAACAATAAAAAAATTCAGTTAAAAACAAAAGTAAATAAATAAAAATAAATTAATATAAATTAAATAGATAAAAATGAATTTTAAAAATTAAGAAGTAATTAATGATAAAATATGAATAAATAAAAATATATAAAAATAGATAATAAATAAAATAAATAAAAATAAATAAAAACAAATGAATAATACATAAATAAGTATAAATAATTAAAAATAAATCAATAAATATAAATAAATAAATAAAAAATAATTAAAAATAATAAATAAAGTTGATAAAAATAAACGAAAATACATAAATAAAAATAAATGAAAATACATAAATAAAAATAACAAATAAATAAATAAAAATGAATGTTGATAAACAAATAAAAATAAATAGTATGAAATGAATAAAAATTAAATAAAAATAAATAAATAAATAAGTATATAACATTTACTAAAAATAAAGGAATACATAAAAAATAAAAGAAATTAAGATATGTAAATAAAAATAAGGAAAAAAATAATATAAACTAAGTAAAAATAATTATATATATGAAAATAAATAAATAAAAATAAAAGAATTAAAATTAATAAAGATAAATAAAAATAAATTAAAGTAAAAATAAAAATAAATAAAACTTAATAAATAAAATTAAATAAATCTAAATGAAAAAATAAAAATGCCTAAAAAGTAATTAAAAATAAAAATAAATAATAGTAAAAATAAAAGATTAAAAATAAGATATATAAATGAATAAAAAAGATAAATAAAAATATAAATGCAAAAAAATAAATTAAAAACAAACAGAAATAAAAAAGTAAGTAAATGAAAATAAATAAGATAAAAAATAATAGATAGATATAAATAAACTAATAAACGAAATAAATAAATACTATAAATTATAATAAATAAAATTAATAAAAAATATAAAATAAAAAATAAAAATGAAAAAATAAATAAAAATAAATTAACAAATAAGAAATAAATAAATAAAAATAAAAATGAAGAAATTTAATGAATGAAAATAAAAAAAAATAACAAATAAAATAAATAAAAAAATATTAATAAAAAATGAAAATAAAATGAATAAATAAATATAAAAACAAATGAATAAATAAATAAATGAATAACAAAAAATAAATATAAATAAAGAATTAAATAAAATAAATAAATAAATTATTAATTATTAATAAATAAAAAATAAATAAAAATAAAAGATAAATATATTAATACAAGTAAATAAATAAAAAGAAATGAAATAACTAAATGAAAGTAAAAAATATAAAACAAATAAATAAAATAAAACTAAATAAAAATTAGTATATTTAAATAAAAAGAAATAAAACAAATTAAATAAATAAAAAGAAATAAAACAAAAATAAATAAATAAAAATGAGACGAAATATGAATAAATAAAAATGAGAGGAAATATGAATAAATAAAAATACCTGAAAATAGATAATAAATAAATATAAATAAATAAATAAATAAATAAATAAATAAATAAATAAAATAAATAAAAGCAAATAAATAATACATAAAAAAGTATAAATAATTAAAAATGAATAAATACAAATAAAAAGAAAAAAATAATTAAAAGTAATAAATCAAATAATAAAAAGAAAATGAAAATAGATAAAAAATAATAACAATTAAATAAATGAAAATATATATTAATGAAGAAATAAAAATAAATAGGTTAAAATAAATTTCCAAAATAAATAAAAATAAAAAAATAATAATAGATAAGTATATAAAATTTACTAAAAATAAATGAATACATAAAAAATAAAAGAAATTAAGATATATAAATAAAAAAATGTAAAAAAATAATATAAACTAAATAACAATAAGTAATATACATGAAAATAAATGAATAAAAAAATTAAATCAATAAAGATAAATAAAAATAAGTGAAAGTAAAAAATAAAAATAAATAAAACTAAATAAATAAAATTAAATAAAACTAAAAAAAATAAAAAGGGCTAAAAAGTAAATAAAAAAATAAATAAAAAATATAAATAAACGATTAAAAATGAAGTTAAATAAATAAATAAAAATAAGTAAATAAATATATAAATGCGAATTAATAAATAAAAAACAAACGCAAATAAAAAACTAAGTAAATGAAAATAAATAAGATAAACAAAAATAATTGATAGAAATAAATAGATAAATAAATAAACGAAATTTATAAATACAATAAATTATAATAAATAAAAATAAATAAAGAAAATGTATAAAAATGAAAAATAAATAATAATAAATAAACAAGTAAAAAATAAGTAAATAAAAATAAAAATAAAAAATTAAATAAATGAAAATAAACAAAATATATAACAAATAAAATAATTAAATAAATAAAAATAAATAAATAAATAAATGAAACTAAATAAATAAATAAATAAAGAAAAATAAATAAATGAAAATAAATAAATAAATAAATAATTAAATAAATATAAAAACAAATGAATAAATAAAAATTAAACAACTAAATGAATAAATATATGTAAAGAATTAAATAAAATAAATTAATTAATGATTATTAAATAAACATAAATAAATAAAAATAAAAAACCATTATATAAATACAAGTAAATAAATAAAAAGTAATAAAATAAATAAATTAAAATAAAAAATATGTAATTAAATAAATAAAAAAAAAACTAAATAAAAATAAATATATTTAAATAAAAAGAAATTAAACAAATCAAATAAATAAAAAGAAATAAAACAAAATTAAAGAAAAAAATAAAAAAACATAAAAATAAAACTAATTAAAAATAAATATATTTAAATAAACGGAAATAAAACAAATTAAATAAATAAAAAGAAATAAAACAAAATTAAATAAATTAAAATTAATAAAAAATAAAAACAAATAAAAATAAAAGTAAATAAGAAGAAATAAATAAAATGAATAAAATAAAAAAATATAAATAGGAGTAAATAAAAATTAATTAAAGTAAATAAACAAATAGATAAATATAATAAAAGAAATAGTAAATAAAGCAAAATAAATATAATATAAATAAAAATAAAAAATAATAAAAAATTAGAAACTAAACAAAAAATCAATAAATAAAAAAAAAAAATAGATGAACAGTAAATAAAAAATAAATAAAATAAAAAAATATAAAATAAATAATAGAAAATTGAAAACAAATAAAAATAGAGAAAATAAATAGAAATAAATAAAAAATAAGAAAAATAAAGTTGAATAAAAATTATTAATAAATAAAAATAAGTAAAAAAAATGATAAATATAAACAAGAAAATTTAATAAATAAATAAATAGAAATAGAAATAAACAGAAATAATTAAAAATAAATAAAAAAATGAGAATGAATAAGATTGAATAATATACAAAAACAAATATAATTAAATAGAAATAAATAAAAATAAATAAATTAATTAATTAATAAAACTATAAAAATAAATCAGTAAAAATAATAAAAAAATATTAACATTGATAAATTATAGTAAATTAGCAAATAAAAGCAAAATAAATAAAAATATATAAAAATATAAAAAATAATTAAATGAATAAAGAAAATCAGTTAAGATAAAATAGATAAATATAAAAAATAAAAACCAAACAAATATAAATAAACAAAAATAAAAAAATACATATATAAATTAGAATAAAAAGCAAATAAATAAAAATAAATATATTAAAATAGATAATAATAAGTAAAAAATGAATAAAAATAAATAAATAATGAATAAATATAAATAAAAATAAATAATACAAACTAATACTAATAAAGAAAAATAATAGAAAATAATTAAATATGAATTAAAAAAAATAAATAAATAATAATATATTAAAATGAAAATATAATATGACGTAAAGAAATAAAAAAAATAAAAACTAAATAATAATCAATAAATAAAATTATACATGACTGAGAAAAGGAAAATAAATAGAAAGTAATGATATAGATAATAAATATATAAAAATATACAAATAAATTAATAAGAATGCGCAAAATTAATTAAAGACAAATAAATTAATAAAAATTAAATAAATAAAAAAAATAATTTAAAATGTGAATGATGATAAAAATAAATAAATAAAAATACAAAAAAATAGATAATAAATAAATAATAAAAAATAAATATAAATAAATAAATAAATAAATAAATATAAATAAATAAATATAAATAAATAAATAAATAAAAATTAAAAATAATAAATAAAAATAACAAAAATAAATAAAAATAGATAAATAAAAACAATCAAATAAATACATATAGATGAAGAAAAAATAAATAAATGAATATAAATAAACAAAAATGGATGTTAATAAAAAAATAGAAATAAATAGATAAAAATAAATTATAAAAATAATTAAAAATAAATACATAATAATAAATAAGTATACAACATTGTCTAGAAAATAAATACATAAAGAAAAATAAAAGAAATCAGGAAATATAAATAAAAATAAGCAAATAAAAAATAATATAAACTAAATAAAAATAAATAATATATATGAAGACAAATATATAAAAATTAAAAAAATTAATAAAAATAAATGAAAATAAAAAATTAAATAAATGAAAGTAAAAAAATAAAAAACATGTAAAACTAAATAAATAAAATTGAATAAAACTAAATAAAAATGCCTATAAAGTAAAAAAAAAATAAAAAATAAATAAAAATAAAAATAAACAATTAACAAAAGCTAAATAAATGAATAAAAATAAATAAATAAATATATAAATGCAAATAAGTAAATTAAAAAAGACACAAAAATAAATAAGATGAAGAAAAATAATAATAAAAATGAATAAATAAATAAATAAACAAAAATAAATAAATAAAAAAATTATATTACATAAAAATAAATTTTAAAAATATAAAGTTAAACCTATAAAAATAAAAAACAAATAAATATAACATAAATAAAAACTGAAAAAAATCAATAAATGATAATAAATTAAATAGATAAAAAATAAAATTAATAAATAAATAAAAAATTAATAAATAAATATAAAAAACAAATGAATTAATAAATAAAAAACTAAAATAACTAAAGAATTAAAAATAAACAAAGAATTAAATATAATAAACAAATTAATTAATTGATAAGTTATTAAATAAAAAATAGATAAATAAAAAATAATATATAAATACAAATAGATATATAAAAATAAATAAAGAAGAAAAATAAATAAAAATAAAATATATCTATAAATAAATAAAAAGAAATAAAACAAATAAAATAAATAAAAAGAAATAAAAGAAATTAAAACGATGAAAATGAAAAATAAATGAATAAAAAAAAGATAAATAAAAAGTAAAAATAACTAAAATAAATAAAATTAAATAAATAAATATAAAATAAATAAAAAAAAATATAAGGGAAAAATTCAATAAATGATAATAAATAAAATAAATAAAAAATAAAATTAATAAATAAATAAAAAATCAATAAATCAATAAAATAAATAAATAACTAAAAAGATTATTAAATATAAAAACAAATGAATAAATAAATAAAAAATAACTAAACAATTAAAAATAAATAAAGAATTAAATATAATAAACAAATTAATTAATTAATAAGTTATTAAATAAAAATAGATAAATAAAAAATTAATATATAAATACAAAAAAATAGATGAAAATAAATAAATAAGATGAATAAATAAAAATAAAATATATCTATAAATAAATAAAAGGAAATAAAACAAATTAAATAAATAAAAAGAAATAAAAGAAATTAAACTGATGAAAATGAAAAATAAATTAGTAAAAATAGGAGATAAATAAAAGACACAAAATAAAAATAAATAAAAATAAATAAAATAAATAAAATTAAAAAGTAAATAGGAGTAAATAAATAATAATTAAAGTAGATAAATAAATATTAATTAAAGTAAATAAATAAATATTAATAAAAATAAAAGAAATAATAAATGAGAACAAAATAAATAAAAATATAAATAAAAATAAAAAATAAAAAAATAAATAAAATTAAAAAACAAAAAATAAATAAAAAATAGATGAAGAGTAAATAAAAAATAAATAAAAATAGATAAGAATATATAAAAAATAAATGAAAATAAAAAATTAATTAAACAAATAAATAAAAATTGATGCATATATAAATTAAAAACAAATTAAAAACGAGGGAATATCAATACACAAATTAATAAAAAATAAATAAACAATTATAGAAATAAAAAAACAAAAAATTAAAAACCAATAAAAAATGAGGAAAACATATATTAATTAATAAAAAAATAAATAAATTAATAAATAAATAAAAATAAATACATAAAAAATTAATGGGAAAATAAACATAAAATATCTAAATAAACAAAGATATATCAATAAATAAAAAAAAAATATTAATATATATATATATAATAAAAAATAAATAAAACTAAAATAGTAAATAAAAGTACATCAATAAAAATAAAAATTTAAAAAATAAAACTCAATAAATAACACCATATAAAATTAACCAAAAATAAATAAAACTAATAAAAATGAATAATTAAACATAAATAAAAATAAATCTATAAAAGTAAATAAAAATACGGAGTAAAATTAATTAATTAGAAATAAAAAAATGAATGAAAGCAAATAAATATTAATAAAAATTTAATAGAGGAAAATAAATAAAAAAGAATGAAAGTCAATTAATAAATCTAATTATAAATAAACAAAAATAAATATAAATGAGCAAATAAAAATTAATGAAAATAAATAAAAAAATAAATGAGTAAATTTAGATAAATAGAAACTAATGAATAGATATATAAATAAATAAAAAAATAATAATAAATATATAAAATAAATATAAATTAATAGATAAAAAATATAAGATAAATAAATAAAAATAAATAAATTAAAATAAAAAAATACATAAGAATAAATAATTAAAAACAAATAAATGATAATGAATACTATACCAATAAAAATTAATAATTAAGAATAAATAATAATAAATAAAAATAAATGAAAATAAATTAAATAAAAGATAATAACTAAATAACTTTAAATAAAAACAAAAATTTGAAATAAATAAAAATAAAAATAAATAAAGAAAAATGGATTAAAATAAATTATTAAAAATAAAAATACGCCAAAAGATAAATAAAAAAATAAATAGAATTAACATAAGATAAATAAATAAAATGAATAAAAACAATAAATAAAAATAGATAAAATTTAATAAGTACAAATAAATAAGTAACAATAACTTAAAATAGATAAAAATAAAAAATAAATCATGATAAATAAAAGATATATAAATGAAAATTAGTAAATCTTAAATAGATATTTACATAAAACAAATAAAATAAAACTGAATACGCAATAATACATAAACAAATATAAATATTTAAAAAGAAATAAACATATAAAAAAATAAAATTTAATTTAATAAAGAGAATTAGTAAAATTAAATTAAAATAGAATAATAAAAAAAATAACCAAATAAATAAATAAAAATAAATAAATAAAAATAATTAAAAATAAATAAATAAAAACAAATGTAAATACATAAAAAAATAAATATATGATAAATAAATACAAATTAATAAATAATAAATATGTATAAATAAAAAACAATAAAAATAAATGAATAATAATAAGTAAATAAAATTAAAAATATATGAATAAATAAACAAAGAAAAATGAAATATGTGAAAAATTATAAATAAAAATAAATGAATAAAAAATAATATAAAATAAACAAAAATGAATGAGATAAATAAAAAAAATTTGAAATAAATAAATTAAGTTATGAAAAATAAATACAAATAAATATATTAAAGTAAGTAAAAATAAATAAATAAAAATAAAATATGTAATTTAAAATAAGTAATTAAAATAAAAATATATAAATAAATATAAATAATTGAATAAGTAACAGTAAATAAATTAAAAAAATAAAAAGGTAAATTATTTTTATATGCAAGAGTTATATGATCTTCAATTTTATTTTATTGCATAATTTAGGTACTGACTTCGTGAAGCATTTTTATCATAATAAATCCTGTATATTTTTAGATTTAATTCTACTAAATAATATTCTGTTAAAATAAATTATACCAAATACCAAGAAATTAAATTTAAGATAGACAAAATTCTAAGAATGCAATAATAATAATAATAATAATAATAATAATAATAATAATAATAATAATAATAATAATAATAATAATAATAATAATAATAATAATAATAATAATAATAATAATAATAAATTAAAAGTCATTAAAAAGGAAAATAAATGAAACATTTAAAAAGTTAAAAAATTTGTTCCATTTCATTACGATATTTTTCGTAGTTTTGCCCTTTTTTGATGACTGATTTTAGTTTACCGGTTACGGATATATTCTTATAACAATTTTTTATGAAAAAATCTCCGTTAAAAACCAATCAAGATAAAATTAAAACCTAAATGGTCCTATACGTTTTGTACATAAAACTACCTTTAAAAACATTCAAGATTTCAGTCAAAAATCAATTTAAAAAAATCATTAGGAAAAGGAAAATAAATGAAATATGTAAAATGTTTCCAAATTATTTCAGTTTGAATACTAAATATTTTTGGAGTTTTGCCATCTTTTTGATGACTAATTTTAGTTTAGTGTTTACTGATATATTATTATAACAGTGTTATATAAAAAAAAAACTCCGTTAAAAAAATCAATATTTAAGTAAAAAATCAACTTTAAGTTCAACTAAAAAAAGGAAAAGGAATGTAATATGAAAAGTAAAAAAAAATACTCAATTTTGAATACAATATTTTTTGGAAATTTGCCCTCTTTATGATCAATGAATTTAGTTTAACTTTTTCAGATATATTCTCATTACCGAGTTTTATTTAAAAAAAAAAGTTAAAAAACAATCAATATTTAAAGAAAAATCAATTTCAAATATCACCTGAAATTAGGAAAATGAACATAACATAAAAAAAACTAAAATAAAAACTTTTAAATTTGAATACAATATTTTTGGGAATTTTGTCCATTTTTACGATGACTGATTTTAGTTCAACGTTTTCTGATACATTCTTATAACCTAGTTTTTTAATATTAATTTTTATTCAACTTTTTATTTTTATTTATAATTTTCTTTTTATTTATATTTATTTCTTTATTTATTTCTATCTACTTTTATTTATTTCATTCATTTTTATTTTATATTTTTATCTATTTCCTTTTATTTATTCTATTTATTTTGATTTATTGATTTTTATTTACATTCATTTATTTTCATTCATTTATTTTTATTTATTTATTAACTTTTATTTATGGTTTTTATTTATTTCACTAATTTTCATTTATTTATTTTAATTTATTTTTATTACTTTTATTTATTTTATTTATATTTATTTATTTATTCTTATTATTTATATTTTTATATTTTTTTATTTTTATGTCTTTATCAGTATATTTTTATTTATTTATATGTATTTTGTTTATGTTTATTTATTTATTTTTTTATTTTTATTTATCTATTTTATTTTTTTATTCATTCATTGTTTTTATTTATTCATAATTTACGTTTATTTTCATTCATATATTTTTGTTTTATATTTGTTTATTTATTTATAATTTTTCATCATTATTTATTTTTTATTACTTTTATTTTTTATTTATTAATTTATATTTATTTTTCTTTTTTACTTTTATTTATTTCGTTTTTTTTATTTTATTATTTTAAAATTTTATTTATTATTTTTATTTCATTAAATTTTGTTTATAGTATTTATGTTTATTTTTATTTATTTCTGTATTCTTATTTATTTGTTTTTATATTTCCTTTTTTTTTATTATTTATTGTTATTTATTTTTATTTATTTATTTTCATATTCTTATTTATTTTATTTATTTTTTTCGTTTTATTAGTTTCATTTATTTTAATTATTTGTATTTATTTTATATTATTTTTTATTTATTAATTTTATTTATATATTTCATTATTTTTATTTTTCTGTTTAAATAGTTTTTTGTATTAAATTTCATTTTCTTAGTTATTATTATTTATCTACTTTTTATATATATTTTTTATCTATTTTTGTCGATTTATCATGTAATGATTTTATTTTATTTTTCTATTTATTTTTTACATTTATTTTTATTTATTTATTTGGTTATTTTATTAATACAAATAAAATAAGAAGAATAAATAGAAAAATAAATTTTTAAACAATTTAGATAATCAAAACAATTAGAAAATAAAAATTGATAAATATAAACAATAATAAATAAAATATGCAAATAATATATAAATAAAGAAATAATAAAATATAAATAAATAAAAATCAACAAATAATAATACACAAATAATAATAAATAATAGAAAATATATAAAAATAAATAAAATATTAAAATTGATAAATAAAATAATAAACGTAAATGAAAACAGATTAATAAATTAACCAAATAAATAAATAAAAAAATAAAAAAATAAAATAAATAAATAAATATTTATGTAAATAATTAAACCAAAATAAATCAATAAATATCACTAAGTAATTTAATAATTAAAAGTAAATAAAAATATATACATATTAATAAAAAATTAATAATAAGAAATATGTAAATAAAATTGAATAAAAATGAATGAACAAATAAAGAACAAATAAATGAAAATATATAAGTAAAAATAAATGAATACAAAATAATATAAAAAATATAAAAATTGATAAAATGAAGAAAATTAATAAAATAAAAAAATAAAAATAATTGAAATAAAAAATACACATATAACAATAAATAGATAAACATGGATAAAGAAATTAAATATAGATAAAAAATAAGAAAATTAAAAATAAAAATAAATAAATAAAATAAATAAATAAAGAAAAAAATAAATATAAGTTTCATAAACAAAATTATATAAAAATAAATAAATTAAAATAAAAAAATAAAAATCAATAAAAGTAAAAGAAAATATAAAAAATTAATAAATTAAATACATAAACTATATAGAAATAAATGATAATGAAATAAAATATAAACAAACATAAAACAACGAAAAAATAAAAAAAATGTAAATATATAAATAAATAAAAACAATAATAAACGAATTAAAAAATTAATGAATAAATAAAAATAGAAAAATAAATAAATATAAAAACAAATAAATAAATAAAAATAAATAGAAATAAGAGTAAATGAAAATGTAAATAATATAAATAAAAAAGAATAAAAATAAATAAATAAATAAAAAAGATAAATAAATAAAATTTATAAAGATGAATAAAATATACTTATAAAGATTAAAAAATTAAACTATAAAAAATATAAGAATAAAAATAAATAAATAAGAAGAATACAAATTTGTAAATGGAGTAAGTAAATATAAAAAAATTAGAATAAATTAATGATATAAATTATATAAATAAAAATAAAAAGTACAAATAAATAAATAAATGAAAATAAATAAAGTAAATAATAATAAACAAAATAAAACATAAACGATATAAAAAGGATAATAAAAAAATAATAATAAATAAGTTAATAAATAAAAAGTAATAATAAAAAATAAAAATAAAACAAAATAAATAAAAAGATAAATAAAATTAAAAATTAAACAAAAAATATGTAAAAAACGAATGAAAATCGATAAAAAATGAATGAAAAATAAAAAAAATAAAAAATGATATACAATAAATAAAAAAAAATAGAATAAAATGAAAAAATAAATATATAAGAAAATAAAATTTAAATAAATAAATAAGTAAAAAATGAATAAAAAATTAAAAAATAAAAAACTAATAAATATTTATTAAAAATAAAAAATTAGATCAATCAATCAAATTAAAATAGATAAATATATAAAGAATAAATAGATATACAAAACAAATAAATAAATAAATAAATAAATAAAAATAGATAGATAACAATAAATGAAAAAAAGAAAAAGAAATAAAAAATAAATAAAGTAAAATAAATATATATATAAGTAAAATCAAATGAAAATAATTAAAAATAAATAAGATTAATAAAATAAATAAAAATAAATAATAAAAAATTGAAAAAAGAAATATAAACAAAAATAAATATAAAAAGAAATAAATAAAAACAAATCAAGAAAATAAAAAATTTAAATAATAAAAATAAGTAAAAAAAAATAATATTAAATAAATAATTTAATACAAAAATAAATAAACAAAAATAAATAAAATAAACAAATAGAAAAATGAGAATATATATATATATAATATATATATAAATAAAAATAATGAAATAAAAATAAATAAAAATAAATAAATAAAAAATTAATAAAAACAAATAAAAATAAATTACTAACAATAATTAAAAAAACATAAACAAAGGAATAAATGATAATAAATAAGTAAATAAAAATAAAATAAATAAAAAATATATAAAAATGTAAAAGATAATTATATGAATAAGGAAAATAAATTAAAATAAAATAAATAAAACTAAATAAATATAAAATATAAAAAATATAATTAAACAAAGAAATAAAATAAATACATGTATAAATTGAAATAAAAAAACAAATAAATAAAAAATATATATCAAAATAAATAATAATAAACAAAATAAAATAATAAATAAAAATAAATAAATAATGATGGATAAATATAAATAAAAAAATAATATTAAATAATTATAATAACAGAAAATAAATAAATAAAAATCAATAATAAATAATAATGTATTAAAATAAAAATATAAAATAACATAAAAAATAAATAAAATTAAAAATGACTGAACAAAGGAAAATAAATAGAAAGTAATCAGTAGATAATAAATAGATAAAAATAAAAAACACATATGAGTTAATGAGAATGAACAAAATTAAATAGATAAAATATTTATTATAAATTAAATAAACAAAAATAAATTTAAAAATTTAAAAATTAAATGATGATAAAAATAGAGAAAAATATATAAAAATAGGTAAAAATAAATAAAAAATAAAATGAATAAATAAAAATAAATAAAAACAAATAAATAATGCATAAATATAAGTATAATAATTAAAAATAAATTGACATAAATAAATAATGAAAAAATGATTAAAACATAATTAAAATTAATAAAAAAAATTAAAATAGATAAATAGAATAAACAAATAAATTAAAAAATAAAAATAGTTAATAAATAAAGATAAATAAAAAAATGAATATAAATAAACAAATAAAAAATATTTAAAAAACAGTTAAAAATAAATAAATAATAATAAATAAGTATATAACATTTACTAAAAATAAATAAGTACATAAAGAAAAGTAAAAGAAATGAAGATATATAAATAAAAGTTAGTAAATGTAAAATAATATGAACTAAAAAAATAAATAATATATATGAAAATAAATAAATAAAAATCAATAAAAATAAATTAAAATAAATGAAAGTAAAAAATAATAATTAATAAAACTAAATAGGTAAAATTAAATTAAACGAAATAAAAATAAAATGCCAAAAGGTATAAAAAAAATCAACAAAAAAAAAATAAAATAAACGATTAAAAATCAAGTTCAATACATAAATAAAAATAAATAATATATATATAAATGCAAATAAATAATTTAAAATAAACACAAATAAAAAAGCGAGTAAATGAAAATAAATAAAATAAACATAAATGAAAAAGTGAAAATAAATCATATCAACATAAATAAATAAATAAACGAAACAGATAAATGAAATAAATGATAATAAATGAAAATATAAAATAAAAAATATAAAAACAAGTAAATAAATATAAAATAAACATTTTTAATTATGAAAAAAATAAATAAATGAAAATAAAAAAAAATAAATAACAAGCAAACAAAATAAATAAATAATAATAAATAAATAAATAAATAAAAATAAATTAGTAAATAAATAGATAAATAACTAAATAAATAAATATAAATAAAGAATTAAATAAAATAAATAAATTAATTAATTAAAAGTATAAATAAATAAAAAAAATTAATATATAAATGCAAACAAATACATAAAAATAAATCAACTAAATAAATAAATGAAAATAAAAAAAATATGTAAATAAAAAAATGAAAATTAAACTAAATAAAAATAAATATATTTAAACAAAAACAAAAAACAAATTAAATAAATAGTAAGAAAATAAACAAATTACATAAACAGAAAAATAAAATAAAGAAAAATAAATAAAAATAGAAAATAGAAAACAAAAATAAAAAGAAATAAATAATAACAGATAAAATAAATAGAATAAAATAAAATCAATAAGAGTAAATAAAAATTATTCAAAGAAAATAAGTAGATAAGTAAATATAAATAGAAATAAAAGAAATAATAAATAAAAACAAAATAAATAAAAATAAAAACAAAAATAAATAAAAAAGAAAAAAATAAAAAACTAAAAAAATTAATAAATAAAAAATAGATGAACAGTAAAAAATAAAAACAAAAATAAATAATAATAAATAGAAAATAAATAAAAAAATGAAAAATTAAATAAACAAATAAATAGAAAATAATATATATATATATATATGAAAAACAAATTAAAAACGAGGAAATAATAAAAAAAAATTAATAAAAATAAATAAGTAAACATAAAAATAAAAATATAAAATGAAAAACTAACAAAAATGAGGAAAAATAGTAAATTAATTAATAAAACAATAATTAATTAATAAATAAATAAAAATAAATACATATAAAATAATAGGAAAATAAATATAAAATAATTAAATAAACAAAATATGCAAATAATTAAAAATAAATAAATAAAATCAATAAAAGTAAAATAATAAATAAAAGTACATAAATAAAAATAAATATAAAATAAAACTAAATTACAAAACCATATGAAATTTAATAAAAATAAATAATTAAACTTAAATCATAATCAAAATATAAAAATAAATAAAAATAAGGAGTAAAATTAAATAAATAAAATAAATTAAAACAAATAATAACAAAAAAATATTTAATAAAGAAAAATAAGTAAAAATATTGGAATGAAAATAAAAAAATATATAAATAAACAAAAATAAATATAAATAAATAAATAAAAATAAATGAAAATAAATACAAATAAATAAAAAAAAATTATAAATAAATAAAAGTAAATCAATAAAAACTAATAAATGAAAATATTAATAAATGAAAAATTAATAATAAATAAATAAAAATAAATAAAATAAATACATAAATAAAAAATAAGAATAAAAACAAAGATAAATAAAAATAAAAAATAAACAAAAATAAGTATATAAAAATAAAAAACAAACACAAATAAAAATAAATAAATATAAATAAATTAAAATACATAAAAATAATTAATTAAAAACATATAAATGGTAATGAATATAAATATGAATAAAAACAATTAAGAATAAATAATAATAAAAAACAAGTGGAAATAATTAAATAAAAATAAATAATAATAACTAAATAATATTAAATAAGAATAGAAATATAAAATAAATATAAATAAAATTACATAAATAGAAGTGAATAAAAATAAATAAGTAAGAATAAAAATACACCCAAAATTAAATTAAAATAATTGAATAGAATTAAATTAAGATTAATAAGTAAAATTAATAAAAAGATAAATAAAAATAGATAAAAATTAATAAATAGGAATAGATAAATAAGAATAACTTAAAATAAATAAAATTTAGATATAAATCATGATAAATAAAATTAAATAAATAAAAACTACTAAATATTAAGTTGATAATTAAATAAAAAAATAAATGAAAATTAATACGTAATAATGCATAAATAAATATAAATAATTAAAAAGAAATAAATATAAAAATATATAAAATTGAATTTAATAAATAGAATTAGAAAAAAATAAATTAAAATAGAATAATAAAAATAACCAAGTAAATAAATAAAAATAAATAAATAAAATTCATTAAAAATAAATAAATAAAAACACATGTAAATAAATAAATAAAAAATAAAATGAATATATGAAAAATGAATGCAAATTAATAAATAATAAATAATTATAAATAAAAACACAAATAACAATAAATGGATAATAATAAGTAAATAAAATTGAAAAGATATGAATAAATAAATAAAGAAAAATTAAATATGTGAAAAATTATAAATAAAAATAAATAAATAAATAAATAATAATATAAAATAAACAAAAATAAATGACATAAATAAAAAATTAGAAATAAATAAATTAAGATATGAAAAATAAATACAAATAAATATATAAAAAAATAAAAAATAAATAAATAGAAATAAAATATGTTATTTAAAATAAATAAAATAAAATATATAAATAAACATAAATAACTGAATAAGTAATAGTGAATAAATGAAAAAAATAAAAAAATAAAAGGGCAAATTATTTTTAAATGCAAGAGTAATATGATCTTTAATTTTATTTTGTAGCATAATAATAATAATAATAATAATAATAATAATAATAATAATAATAATAATAATAATAATAATAATAATAATAATAATAATAATAATATGAAGGGAGTAGACCCTCTTTTAAACAGGTCTTATTAAAAAGGATGTCTGTATTATGCGAATTTATCTTATATAGTGTCTTTTCTATCCTCCTTATGATTCGCTTTTCAGGCTCAGCGATGTTAGTCAGTAACTGGCCGATATTCATGTTGGAAAAGGACAGTGTGCGGAATATTGGAAGTCTTTTATTAAAATATCCAATCAGAAATCGTTCGTCTGGGTTCAGGTTCTATTGTAGGTACCGTCGACATGTTTCGACCAGCCCGTTGGTCATCCTCTGGACGTGGTTGCAGAAGGTCTGAAGAAACGAGGTGCTCGGGTTGGTATTTATAGGGGAGGTCATGATCGGTGCTGAATTATGATTGGCTGCCCGGGGCATGTACCCTCGGGCGGAGCCTTCCCATCCAAGTTCTGTTTTCGTCTTGCGTGCGAGCGGCGTTGTAGTGCTGAGGACGAAGAGAAGAATTTCGATCCTCGGATGCCGAATTTTGATTTGCTCGTACGCTATGGGGATCGCTCGGTGCATGTCTCCTGGCTGCCGTGGGGAGGAGAAAGGTTTCTTGCGTAATGTTGAGTGTTGGTTTTTCCTTCCCAATGTGCAATGCTTCCAAGAGGCGTAGGCGGCGGTGGTCGGTAATTTGGTCAATTACTTCGATGTTCGTGATTATGTCTTTTCTTGCTATTCTCTGGTTATGGACGGTCCTGGCATGATTAAAGATAGCCCCCTCTTGGGCGTGGCAGGAAATCCTTTTGGAGAAACGCATGGTGGTCATACCGATGTAAGAACCGAGGCATCCTCGGACGGGGCATGAGTACCGGTATACCACGTTGGTTTTCTTCAAGGGGTCCTGCTGAGGGGGGGCTGGGTTGTTGCGCATAACCAGGCTGCTCGTCTTTCTGCTCTTGTAATAGATAACCAGATGTATGTTTCTGTTGAAGTCAACAGGCCTGACATTATTCTTGATGATGTTTTTGAGGGCGCGTTCGTCTTCTTTATATTTATGATGAAATTGTCCTTTGTAGAAGAGCTCTATGCGTTCAGGGGCATCGGGGCGAGGTTCCTGACGGTACCATCTATCGATGTTCGCCTTGATAGATTCTTCTATATCCCGGTTTGGGTGTCCATTGTCGACGAGGGTTTGGGCTACACGCTCCATTTCTCCGTGGGTGTCGTTCCAGGAGGAGCAGTGTGAGAGGGCCCTCCTGACGTAGGCGCTGATGGTGGAGCGCTTATACCTCTCGGGGCACTCGCTCGCCCCGTTCATACACATGCCCAGGTTCGTGTGTTTCGTGTAGACCCTCGTAGAGAAAGAGGCCTCTCTCTGTTCCACAAGGACGTCAAGGAAGGGGAGGCAGCGGTTTTGGCTCTGCTCGATCGTGAAACTGAGGCAGCTATGGTTGTGGAATGCACGCCTCAGGTTTTCGATCTCCTCTTGCGAATTGGCGCTGACGAAGGTGTCGTCGATGTAGCGCACGTACATCCTTGGTTGGCGTATATCTTCGAATATCCTTTGCTCCACAGTGCCCATATAGAAATTGGCGAAGAGGACTCCGAGGGGAGAACCCATCGCCACCCCGTCGATCTGGGTGTACATATGGCCACGATGGTTGGAGAAAGGGGCCTTTTTGGTGCAGATTTCCAGGAGGGCCCCTTTTTGATGACTGATTTTAGTTCACCGATTACGGATATATTCTTATCACAATGTTTTATGAAAAAATCTCCGTTAAAAAACAATAAAGATCACATTAAAACCTAAATGGTCATATACGTTTTATATATAATAATACTGTTAAAACATTCAAGATTTCAGTCAAAAATCAATTTAAAAAATCATTAAGAAAGTGAAAATAAATGAAATATGTAAAAAGCTTCTAAAATATTTCAATTTAAATACAATATTTTTGGGGAGTTTTGCCCTCTTTTTGATGACTGATTTTAGTCTAACGTTTGCTGATATATTATCATAACAGAATTATGTATAAAAAGACTGTTAAAAAACGATAAATATTTAAGTAACAAATGAACTTCAAAAACCACCGAGAATAAAGGGAAAAATTGTAATATAGAAAGTTATAAAAATATGTTAATTTTGAATATAATATTTTTAGGAATTTTTCCCTCTTTATGGTCAATGACTTTAGCTTAAATTTTACAGATAAATCCTTACAGCCGAGTTTTATTTAAAAAAAACGTAAAAAATAATCAACATTTAAAGGAAAATTCAATTTAAAAAATCATCTAAAATTATGAAAATGAATATAACATATAAAAATCTAAAATAAAAACTTTTAAATTTGAATACAATATTTTTGGGAATATTGCCCTCTTTTTGATGACTGATTTTAGTTCAACGTTTTGTGATATATTCTTAAAACCTATTTTTTTTTTATTAATTCTTATTTAACTTTTTTTTTTTTATTATTTTGTTTGTTATTTATTTTTATCTATTTTATTTATTTTTATCTACTTTTATTTATTTTATTTATTGTTATTTTTCTATTTTTATTCCTTTTTTATTTATTTTTTATCCATTTTCATTTATTTGTTTTTATTTATTTTCATTTATTGATTTTTATTTATTTTCATTTATTTTCATTTATTTATCTTTATTTATTCATTAATTTTTTGTTTACGGCTTTTACTTATTTTATTAATTTTCATTTATTCATTTTATTTTATTTATTTATATTTATTTATTATTCTTGTTCATTTTTATTTTTATATTTTTATATTGATTTTTATATCTTTATTAGTATATTTTTTATTATTATGTATCTAATTTATTTATCTTTATTTAGTTATTTTTTTTATTTTTTTTTATCTAATTTATTTTTTTTTATTTATTCGTTATTTTTATTTATTTTAATTTACTTTTATTTTTATTCACTTGCTTTTGTTTTATATTTGTTTATTTAGTTATTTTTTCATTTCATCATTATTTATTTTTTTATTTAGTTTTATTTATTTTGGTTTATTCATTATTATTTATTTTTGTTTTTACTTTTATTTATTTCTATTTATTTTTTTATTTTAAGATTTTATTTATTTACTTTTATTGTATTTATCTTATTTAATTTTATTGAAACTATTAATGTTCATTTATTTATATTTATTTATGTACTCTTATTTTTTTAGGTTTATTAGTTTCATTTATTTTACTTATTATTATTTATTTTATATTATTTTTTATGTGTTTATATTTATTGATATATTTTCATTCACTTGATGTTTCTCTGTTTGTATGTTTTTTTAATTAAATTTTATTTACTTAGTTATTAATAATTATCTATTTTTATTTTTATTTTTATCTATTTTTGTTGATTTATCATGAATTGATATTTATTTATTTTCTATTTATTTTTTACATTTATTTTTATTTATTTATTTTTTATTTATTTTATTAATACAAATAAATTAAGAAGAATAAATAAAAAATAAATTTAAAAAACTAATTAAAAAATTAGAAAATAAACAATGATAATAAATAAAATATATAAATAATAAATAAATAAATGAAGAAATAATTAAATATAAATAAATAAAAATTAATAAATAGTAATACATAAATAATTATAAATAATAAAGAAATAAATATAAATAAATGAATAAAATATTAAAATTGATAAATAAAATTAATAAAAATAAATGAAAATAGATTAATAAAATATATAGATAAAAATAAAGAAATAAATAAATAAAAATAAATAAAATAAAATAAAAATTAATGTAAATAATAAAAATAAATATCACTAAGTAATAAATAATCAAAAGTAAATAAAAAATATAAATATAAAAAATGAATAATAATAAATATGTAAATAAGATTGAATAAAATAAATAAACAAATAAAGAAAAAATAAATGAAAATATATAAATAAAAAAATATATATAAAATATATAAAAATGAATAAAAGTAATAAAATTATTTTTAAAAAATATTTAAAATATAAAAATATATAAAAATAGATAAATAATAATGAATAAACAAAAATAAATAAAGATAATTAAAAATAAGAAAAAAAACTAAAAAATAAAAGTAAAAACAAAAATAATAAATGAAATACATAAATCTAAGTAAAATAAATGACAATAGAATGAAAAAAATAGATATAAAAAATCAATAAAAATAACAAAATATAAATATATAAATAAATAAAAACGAAAATAAATGAATAAAAATTTTATGAATAAATAAAAATAAATAAATATAAATACGAATAAATAAATAGAAATAAACAGAAATAAGAGGAAATGAAAATATAAGTAAAATAAATAAAAATAAAGAATAAAAATAAATAAATAAATAAAGATAAATAAATAAAATTCATAAAGTTACATCAAAATATACTTATGAAGATATAAAAATTAAAATATAAAAAATTTAAAAATAAAATGAAATAATAAAAGTTATAAATAATTAATAATGAAATACGTAAAAATAAAATAAAATTAAAATAAGATAATGATATAAACTGAATAAATGAAAATAACTAGTCAAAATAGGTAAATAAATAAGAATAAATAGATGCAAATAAAAAATAAATAATAATAAACAAAATAAAAAATAAATAAAATAAAAAGGCTAATAAATAAAAATAAATAATAATAAATAAGAAAATAAACAGGAAATAAAAATAAGAGACATAAAAATAAAAATAAAATAAATAAAAAGATAAATAAAATAAAAGATAAATATATAAAAAATAAATGAAAATAAATAAAATGATAAAGAAAATAAATAATTAGATAAATAATAAAAAAATAAATAAAAAATTAGAAACAGAATAAAATAAAAAATATATAAATAATAAATCAAATTTAGATAAATAAATACATAAAAAATAAATACATAAATAAATAAAAAATGAAACAAAAATAGATTAGTTAATAAAAAATAAATAAATAAAATAAGTGAAAAAAAAATTTAAAAATCAGAAAAAACAAATAATATTATTTATCAGAAATAAAAAATTCATCGATCAATCAATTTAAAAAAAAATATGTATACATATATATATGTATGCATATATATAATATATATATATGTATTTATTTATTTTTTACACATATATATATATATATATATATATATATATATATATATATATATATATATATATATAATATAAAATAAATAAAAAAATAAAAATAGATATAGAAAAATATATGAAAATAAATAAAAGTTTCTTATCAATTTTTTGTATTTTTTTATCTATTTATTATCTATTTATTTCTGCCTACTTATTTTCCTTGTTTCAGTTATTTTTAATTTCTTTTATTGATTAGTATTTAGTTTTTTTTATTTTTATTTTTAATTTTATATTTTTATTTTAATATGTTATTATTAATTTATTATTACTGAATTCTATTTGATTATTTTCTATTGTTTTTATTTATTATTATTTCTTTGTATTTATTTATTTTTATTTATATTTATTCATTATTAATTATTTATCTTTTATTTATTTTATTTTATTTATTACTCCTTATTGTAATATATTTATTTTTTATTCATTTGAATTTTTATTTTAAATTATATATGTATTTTTTTTATTTTTGTTTATTTATATTGATGTTTTTTGTTATTTTTTATATTCATTTAGTTTTATTTATTTTATATTTATTTATTTTATTTCTTTATTTATTATTTTTCATATTCTTATATTTTATTTATTTTATTTTTTTAGTTTTTATTTATTATTTATTTATTTGTTTATATTTTTTGTTTTCTTAGTAATTTATTTTTATTCATTTTATTTAATTAATATTTATTTAAGTATATTATTTATTCTTTTTATTCTTATTTTTCATTTATTTATTTTTATCTGTTTTTGTTTATTTATATTTATATTTATTTATTAATTCAATTTTTTATATTATTTTTTTACTTATTTTTATCTATTCAATTTCTTTTCTATCTTTATTTCTCTTTATTTATTTATTTATTTTTTTAATTATTTATTTATTTATTTATTTATTTATATTTATTTTTTATTTTTATTTATGTTTTCATTTTTTATTATCATTTTTATGTATTTACTTTTATTAATTTATTGTTTTTAATCTTATTTATTTTCAATTATTTTATTTGATTTCATTTATATATGTAATTTTTATTTATTTGCTCATTTTTTATATATTTCCTTTTTATTATTTTACTTTCATTTATTTCCATTTATTTTTATTTATTTATTTTTATTAATTAACTAATTAATTTATTTTATATATTTATATATTTTTTATATTTATCTATTTGAAATTGATCGATTGGTTTGTTTATTTATTTATAATAAATAACATTTATTATTTGTTTTTTTTAATTTTTTCATATATTTTTTATATATTTATTTTTTATTAATTAATGTATTATTTTTCCTCATTTTTTTATTTATTTGTTTTTATAATTTTATTTATAATTTATTTATTTTTTATTCTATTTTTTATTTTGATTAATTTTTCATTTATTGTTTATTATTTATTAATTATTTATTTATTTTAATTTTTATATCTTTATTAGTATATTTTTATTTGTCTTTATATATTTTATTTATTTATCTTTCTATTTATTTTTCTTTTTCAGTAATTTTTAATGTTATTTATTAATTATTACTTAGTTTTTATTATTATTTTTAAATATTATTTTATATTTTCTTAATATATCATTATTTATTTATTGTTATTGATATTTATTTGTTTATTTTCTATTATTTTTATTTATTATTATTTCTTTTTATTTTTTATTTACATTTATATTTATTCATTATCATTTATTTATTTTTATTTATTATTGTTTTTTATTTTATTTTATTTATTTTATGATATTTATTTTTATTTATTTGTTTCTATTTTAATATATGCATGTATTTTTTATTTTTCTTTGATTATTTACATTTGTTTTTTTTTATTTTTATCTTTATTTAGTTTTATTTTAATTTATTTTATTTATCTATTTAATTTTTCATATTTTTATATATTTTTATTTATTTTATTTTTATTTACTTATTTCTTATTATGTATTTATTTGTTTATATTCTTTTTATCATTTTTAGCTTCTTATTTTTATTAATTTTCGTTTATTTGTATATATATTTATTTATTAATTCAATTTCATTTTTCATATTTATTATTTTTTACTTAGTTTTATTTATTTATTTTCTTTATTTACATTTATTTCCTTTTATTTATTTATTTATATCTTTTATCTATGATTATTTATTTTTTCAATTTTTCATTATTATTTTTATTTCTTTCTTTTTATTTATTACTTTTGTTTATCTTATTTATTTTTAATCTTTTTTTATTTATATAAATTTATTTAGTTTTATTTTTTCACTTATTTCTTTTTTATTATTTTACTTTTATTTATTTTCATTTATTTTTATTTGCTTATTTTTATTTATTTTTTTTTTTATTATTTTGTGTATATTTATTTATTTTTATATATTTATCTATTTCAAATTCAATTATTTTTCATTTATTTTTAATAAACAATATTAATTATTTTTTCAAATTTTTAAAAGTTTTTTCATTTATTTATTTATTTATTTATTTCTTATTAATTAATTTAATATTTTTTCCTGATTTTTTTATTTGTTTTTCAATTATTTATCTATTTATTTTTCTTATTCTATTTATTATATATTTATTTTTTATTTCATTCTGTTTTCTTTATTTTTCAATTTTGTTTATTATGTTTTTCATTCATTTTCCTATTTATTTTGATTCGTTTTATATTTTTTTTATTCATTTGTTATTTCATTTATCTTTTTATTTATTTATTTTATTTTTATTTATTTATTTATTATTATTTATTTCGGTTTTATTTTAATTTCTTTTATTATTATTTATTTTTTATTTATTATTATTTATTTTTATTTATTAACCTTTTTATTTATTTTCATTTATTTATTTTTATTTATTTGTTAATTTAATTGTTATTTTTATTTATTTTATTATTTATTTATTATTTTATTTATTTATTAAATCAATGAATATTAATAAAATAAAGAAAAATAAATAATAATTAATAAATAACTAAAAATAGATAAAGAAAATGAATAAATAAATAAAATTCATAAATCAAAATTAATAAAAATAAATAAATGATAATAAATTTTAAAAAATAAATAAAAATATAAAAATAAATATAGATAAACAAAAATAAATAAACAAATAAAATAAATAAAAGTAGATACAAATAAATAAATATATAAAAATAGATAAAAACAAAATAAAAATAAAAAAGTTAAATAAAAATTAATTTAAAATACTAGGTTATAAAAATATATCAGAAAACGTTGAACTAAAATCAGTTGTCAAAAAAAGTGCAGAATTCCCAAAAAGTATTGTATTCAAATTTGAAAGTTTTTATTTTAGCTTTTTATACGTTATATTCATTTTCCTAATTTTAGTTGATTTTTCCTTTAAATATTGATTCTTTTTAACGTGAAAAAGTCAAACTAAATTCATTGATCATAAAGAGGGCAAAATTCCCAAAAATTTTGTATTAAAAACTGCCTTTTTTTAACATTTTATGTTACATTCTTTTTCTTAGGTGAAATGAAGTTGATATTTTACTTAAATATTGATTGTTATATATATATATATATATATATATATATATATATATATATATATATATATATATATATATATAATTCTGTTATAATAATATATCAGTAAACGTTAAATTAGGCATCAAAAAGAGGGCAAAACTCCCAAAAATTTTAGTATTCAAATTCAAATAATTTGGAAACATTTTAGATATTTCATTCATTTTCCTTTTCTATAATCTTTTAAACTGATTTTTGAGAGAAATCTTGAATGCTTTTAACAACATTTTATATACAAAACGTATATGACCATTTAGCCTTTGATTTTTTTCATAAAACAATATATCCTTAAATGGTATACTAAAATCAGTCATCAAAAAGAGTCAAAACTACGAAAGATATCGTAATTAAAATGATTTTTTTTTACTTTTTATATATTTCAATGATTTTTCTTTTTCAAATGATTTTTAAATTGGTTTTTGTCTTAAATCTTGAATGTTTTTAACGGTATTTTATAAGAAAAAGTATATGATCTTTAACTTTATTTTATTGCATAATTTAGGTACTGAATTTGTGAAGCATTATTTTTATCATAATAAATTATGTATATTTTTAAATTTAATTCTACTGAATAAAATTCTATTAAAGTAAATTATATCAAATATGAAGAAATAAAATTTAAGATATGTAAAATTTTAAAAATGCAATAATAATAATAATAATAATAATAATAATAATAATAATAATAATAATAATAATAATAATAATAATAATAATAATAATAATAATAATTTCAAAATCATTAAAAAAGAAAAAATATAAATATGTCAAAAGTAAAATAAAAAAAAAATTCAATTTGATTACGATATTTTTCGTAGTTTTGCCCTCTTTTTTATGACTGATTTTAGTTTAACTTTTACGGATATATTCCTATAACAAAGGTTTATGAAAAAATCTCCGTTGAAAAGTAATCAAGATAAAATTAAAGGCAAAATGGTCATATACGTTTTGCATATAAAAATACTGATAGCAAAATTCAAGATTTCAGTCAAAAATCAATTTAGAAAAACATTAAGAAAAGGAAAATAAATGAAATATTTAAAATAGTTTCAAAAATATTTCAATTTGAATACAATATTTTTTGGGAGTTTTGGCATCTTTTTGATGACTAAATTGAGTTTAACGTCTACTAATATATTATAAGAGAATTAAAAAAAACTCCGTTAGAAAACAATTAATATATAAGTTGAAAATCAACATCAAAAATCACTTAAAAAACATTTCATGATTTAAGACAAAAATCAATTTAAAAATCACTAAAAAAAGAAAGGAATAGAATTATAATAAAAGTAAAAAAAAAAACCTTCAATTTGATTACGATATTTTCCGTAATCTTTTTGATGACAGATTTTAGTTTCCCGTTTACGGATATATTCTTATAACAAAGTTTTATGAAAAAAATCTCCGTTCAAAAATAACCAAGGTAAAATTAAAGGGTAAATGGTCATATCGTTTTGCATAGAAAAATTCTGTTATAAACATTTAAGATTTTAGTCAAAAATCAATTTAAAAAATCATTAAGAAAAGGAAAATAGATGAAATATTTAAAAAGTGTCAAAAATATTTTAATTTGAATACAATATGTTTTGTGAGTTTTCCCCTCTTTTTGGTGACTGATTTAGTTTAACAGAATTATATAAAAAATATCCGTTAAAAAACTTCAAAATATAAGTAAAAAATCAACTTCAAAAATCACCTAAAAAAGACCAAAGAATGTAACATAAAAAGTTTTAGGTTTATATTAATCTTTTGTATTATTTTTAATTTTTTGTCATTATTTTTTATTTACTTGTATCATAATTTTCTTAATTGGTAATTAAATAATATTTGTCAATTGAATTAAAAATTCAAATTATACATACAAATATAAAACAACAATGGTAAAACATAATGAGAATATATCAGAAAACGTTGAACTAAGATCAGTCATGAAAAAGAGGGCAAAATTAGCCAAAATATTGTATTGAAATTTAAATGTTTTATTTAACTTTTTATATGTTATATTCATTTTCCTATTTTTAGGTGATTTTTGAAACTGATTTTTCATTTTTTTTAATAAAACTCGGATATAAGAATATATCTGTAAAAGTTAAGGTAAATTCATTCATCATAAAGAGGGCAAAATTCAAAAAGGTATTGTATTCAGAATTGACATAATTTTCTAAAACTTTTCATGTTACATTCTTTTTCGCTTTTTAGTTGATTTTTTACTTAAATATTATTTTTTTTCACCGGAATATTTTCATATAATTCTTTTATAATAATATATCAGTAAACGTTTAACTAAAATCAGTCATCAAAAAGAGGACAAAACTCCCAAAAAATATTGTATTGAAATTTAAATAATTTTGAGACTTTTCACATATTTTATTTATTTTCCTTTTCTTAATGATTTTTTAAATTGATTTTTGACTGAAATCTGGAATGTTTTTTACAGTATTTTTTAAATACAAAACATATATGGCTTTTTAGCCTTTATTTTTACCATGATTGTTTTTTATTGGAGATTTTTATTATAAAATTTTGTTATAAGAATATATCCGTAAACGGTAAACTAAAATCAGTCATTAAAAAGAGGGCAAAACTTCGAAAAATATCGTAATCAAATTGAATTATTTTTTACTTTTACATATTTAATTTATTTTCCTTATTTGTTATGATTTTTAAGTTGATTTTTGTCTTAAATATTGAATGTTTATAGGTCATTTTCGATTGTTTTCTTTAATGGATTTTTTTATATAATTGTGTTATAATAATATATCAGTAAACGTTAAACTAAAATCAGTCATCAAAAAGAGGACAAAACTCCCAAAAAGTGTTCTATTCAATTTAAAATATTTTTGAAACTTTTTAGTTATTTCATTTATTTTCCTTTTTTTAATGATATTTTAAATTGATTTTTGACTGAAATCTTTAATGTTTTTAACAGTATTTTTATATACAAAACGTATATGACCACTTAGGGTTTAATTTTATTTTTATTGTTTTTTAACGGAGATTTTTTTTTTATAAAACTTTGTTATAAGAATATATCCCGCATCAAAAAGAGGGTAAAACTACGAGAAATATCGTAATCAAATTGCACTATTTTTTTCTTTTTAAATATTTAATTTATTTTCCTTTGTTTAAAGATTTTTTAAATTTATTTATTTATTTATTTATTATTATTATTATTATTATTATTATTATTATTATTATTATTATTATTATTATTATTATTATTATTATTATTATTGTATTCCTAGAATCTGATATATCTTAAAATTTATCTCTTGATATTTGATATAATTTATTTTAACAGAATTTTATTCAGTAGAATTAAATCTAAATATATAGAGGATTTATTATGATAAAAATAGTGTTTCACGAATTCAATACCTAAATTATGCAATAAAATATAATTAAAGATCACATAACTTTTGCAAATAAAAATAATTTACTTTTTTTTATTTTCTCAGTTTTCATTTATTTACTTTTACTTTTATATATATATATATATATATATATATATATATATATATATATATATTTTATTTAATTTTATTTATTTCAAATTGCATATTTTATTTCTATTTATTTATTTGGATTTATTTTATTATTATTTATTTATTTTAATTTTTCTATTATCTTATCTATTTTTAACTATTTTATGTTATTTTTTATTTTTTATTTACATATTTTCACTTATTTTATTTTTCTTTATTTACTTATTTATATCTATTCAATTTTATTTACTTATTATTATTTATTTATTTTTATTTTTTTTATTTATACTCATTTACTAATTTATTGATTTTTATTTATTAATATATATATTTATTTTTTTTATTTATTTACATTTGTTTTTTATTTATTTTTTATTTATTTTTATTTATTTATTTCTATTTATTATTTTGGTTATTTTTATTTATCTATTTCAGTTTATGTTATTAATTTTATTTATTAAATTTAATGTTATATATATATATATATATATATATATATATATATATATATGTATATATATATGTATATATATATATATATATATATATATATATATATATATATATATATATATATATATGTATATATATATATATATATATATATTCATTTCTTTTCAATTATTTATATTTATTTATGTGTTATTATGTATTCATTTTTATTTATTTGGTTTTATTATCTATTTATCATTTATTTATTTTTACTTAATTATATTTATTTATCATTATTTATTTTGTAAATTTTTTTTTTTTATTTTAGATATTCTTATTTATTTATTGTTATTTTTAATTTTTATCTATTTTTATTTATTTAATTTTATTGATTTTATTTATTATAATTTTATTTATTTATTTTTATTTATTTGTTGGGCTGTCTTTATGTTCACTTCTATATTTTTTTTTATTTTTACATATTTAATTTTATTTATATTTATTTTATAATTTTATTTTATTTTATGTTATTTAGTTATTATTGGTTTTTATTTAGTTAGTTTCATTTATTTTTATTTATTATTATTTATTTTTAATTTTTTATTTGTTTTCATTGCCATTTTTTGTTTTTAATTTTTTGCTTTTATGTATTGTAATTTATTTATCTTTATTTATTTTTATTTTTATTTCTATTTATTTTTATTTTCATTTTCATTTATTTTTCGTTTATTTTTGCATTTTCTTTTTTATTTACTTTATTTACGTATTATTTTTTGTATTTTTATTTATTTTTATTTAGTTATTATTATTTTTTTCATTTAATCATTAATTTATATATTAATTTTTTATTTACTCTTATTTATTTATAATTTTTTTATTTATTTTTATTAATTTTTATTTACTTATTTTTACCTAATAATTTTTGTTTATTTCTATGTTTTCATTTATTTTTATTTAATTATTTATATTTATTTTTTATTTTTATTCAAATTTATTTGTTTAATTTTATTCTTATTTTTTTATTTTTTTCTTATTTTTTTTATTTTTCATTTCTTTTTCTTTATGAAATTCTTATTGATTTTTATTTGTTTACATTTATTTTTATTTATTTTTATTGATTTAATTTTACTCATTATTTTTATTTGCTTTTATATTTTTATTTGTATTTATGCTCAATTGTGTATTTTTATCAGTTTTCTTTATTTTTATTTAATTTTACATAGTTTTATTTATTTGTTGTTATTTTTTATTTCTAGTTTATGTACTTTTATTTGTTTTACTTTTATTTATTTTTTATTTTATTTATTTATTTTTATATATTTGTTTATTTGATTATTTTATTTTTATTTTCCTATTGATTTTATGTGTTCATTTTTAGTTATTTATTTTTTATTAATTAGTTTATAATTTTTTCCTCATTTTTTTAGTTTTTCATTTGTTATTTTTTATTTTTATATTTATTTATTTATTTTTTATTAATTTTTTGTTATTATTTCCTAGTTTTTAATATATTTTTCATTTATATATGAATTAATTTTTATATTTATGTTTTTTATTTATTTTAGTTTAATCTTATTTTTATTTATTATTTTATTTTATGTTCATCTATTTTTTCATTTATTTATTTATAATTTTTTCCAGTTAATTTTTAATTCTTATTTATTTATTTTCTTTTTTATTTATATTTTTATCTATTTTGTTTTTTTATTATTTCTTTTATTTTTATTTAAACTTATCTATTAACATATTTAATTTATTTCTATTTACTCCTTTTTATTTTATTTACTTAATTTGTTTTTATATCATTGTATTTTTCATGTGTTTCTAATTATTTTTTATTTTTATTTATATTAATTTTTTTATTTATTTAATTTGTAAGAAGAGTTAGTTAGGTCGAAAAATTTGAAAAGTTTTATTTTTGGGAGGCTGAGCTCTTTTTTTTTTTTTTTTTTTTTTTTTTTACACCCTAGATTTAGAATATGCCACCTTCACCACGCAAGGGTCCTGGCTTAATTGAACCCCTGGGCCCGACAAACAAACCCAAAAAATGGGCCCCTTACCAAAGATTTCCTCTGGAATCGACGGAGGTGGCCATCATTACATGAATGACTACGCTCTAGTTTCAGAAAATGACACAGCCTTCGTGTTGGCGCCAAAATCCTCACTGAAGACTCCTTGAAGACTCTTTCTTCAACAGTATAACAGGTGCCATTTTTCAATTTCAAGGGTAATTTCTACCATTGATATAGCTGGTAGCCTTTCATCATTGGCACTCTGTTGTAGTATTCCATAGGTCATTTTTCAATTTCAAGGTTCCTTTAGCCTTGTAGGTAATGCAGGTGTCATTTCGAAATTGCAAGGTTAATATCTAAAAATAAAAAAAAACACCAACTTTGAGGCCTCATAGCTGAGAGGATACCCTGCCACGGACATGCGGCTCCAATTGCAGCCCCTTTATTTTGGTCATTCTATTAAAAAGACCAAACAAAACATCAATACGTCGAGGCCTTCTTGAGTTATGGATACCTGAATTTTTATTGTAAAAATTAAAAAGGCAACTTTGAGGCCCCGTAGCTAAGAGGGGAACCCTGCCACTGAGATGAGGCTCCAAATGCACCCCCCGTATTTTGGTCCGTTCTAATAAAAAATTCAAACCGCACATCAATACGTCGCCGCCTTCTTGAGTTATGGAAGCCTGAATTTCTATTAAAAAAATTAAAAAGGCCACTTTGAAGCCCCATACCTAAGAGGGGAACCCTGCCACGGATATGAGGCTCCTAATGCAACCCCGTCTATTTGTCCGTTCTATTAGAAAATTCAAACAGAACATCAGTACGTAGAGTCTTTCTTGAGTTATGGATGCCTGAATTTTTATTGTAAAAATGAAAAAGCCAGCTTTGAGGCCCCGTAGCTAAGAGGGGAAGCCTGCCGCGGACATGAGGCTCTAAATGCACCCCCCGTATTTTGGTCGGTTCTATTAATAAATTCAAACCGCACATCCATACGTCGTCGCCTTCTTGAGTTATGGATGCCTGAATTTTTATTGTAAAAATTAAGAGGGCAACTTTGAGGCCCCGTAGCTAAGAGGGGAACCCTGCCACGGACATAAGGCCCCAAATGCACCCCCATTATTTTGGTCCGTTCTAATAAAAAATTCAAACCGCACATCAATACGTCGCCGCCTTCTTGAGTTATGGAAGCCTGAATTTCTATTAAAAAAATTAAAAAGGCGACTTGGATGCCCCGTACCTAAGAGGGGAACCCTGCCACGGACATAAGACTCCTAATGCACCGCCAGTATATTGGTCCTTTCTATTAAAAAACTCAAACCGCAAATCAATACGTCGTGTCATTCTTGAGTTATAGATGCCTGAATTTTCATTGTAAAAATTAAGAGGGCAACTTTGAGGCCCCGTAGCTAAGAGGAGAACCCTGCCACGGACATGAGGCTCCAAATGCACCCCAGTATTTTGGTCCGTTCCATTAAAAAATTCAAACTGCACATCAATACGTCGACACCTTCTTGAGTTATGGAAGCCTGAATTTCTATTATAAAAATTAAAAGGGGGACTTTCAGACACCGTTGTTCAGAGGGGAACCCTGCCACGGACATGAGGCCCCAAATGCACCCCCAGTATTTTGGTCCGTTCTCATAAAAAATTCAAACAGCACATCAATACGTCGCCGCCTTCTTGAGTTATGGAAGCCTGAATTTCTGTTAAAAAAAAATTAAAAACGCGATTTTTAGGCCACGTACCTGCCAAGACCCATATTTGTATTTACTGATATGATATGCGTTAATCATGTATGTTTAAGAATCCTTGTTTATGTACGCTACCACCCTTCCTTTCCTTCTCTCGAGACTCCTTGCTGCTTCTCGTTTTCTGTTTACTTCCTTGGCTCTGTGACTGGTCTTCTTCGCTTTCAGACTGCGGGACCTTTAACTTCTCTCAAACTGCTCTGTGGTGGTGCCTTTATTTTGTTCTACATACATAAAGAGTGTTTGTGAAGTATTTACAATTGTGATGTGTTCGTAAGTTAAGAATTCTATTTTATTTATGTAAGAGTTGTGCTGTGTTTGATTAGTGGGAACAGATGTTCTTTGTGTAATTATAAGTCCTGATTATTTCCTCATATTTCATTTACGTTCCTTATTGTTCTGGTTTAATATTTCCAAGTGTCTGTGTGTGTTTGTGTAATGACTCCTCACCTACTCTTAGACTATAACTCATAGGAGATCGTTACATTTGGGGGCCCTGTACGGGATAACAAGTTGCTATTTTCGGTGATTATTCATTTGTACTCGGAAAGTGTTTATCATGTTAACTTCACACACACGTCTGTATGTAGAATAAAATTGCCTTTTCGGTATTCAGATATCAGGATAAGGTTTTTCGTAATTAAGTGTTGATCATTCTTAGTTAACAACATTGTTAACCACTGCCATAGTTTTCGGTTGAAGCGTAAGTGAGGGTTGCTTCCCTTCAGTGTTAGTCTGATTGCCAATCTCTCCAGTAGAATAAGTTCTCCGTCATTTATGCCGTGTTGGCGTCTTAGCAATAATTTGCTCCCCGATAGTACTGACGAGTTTAGAGTTATAACGGCACTTCGTGTAATTCCTTGCTCCGTGTTTGATTGTTATAAGGAAAACTGTCAAGCTATCGTTGTTGTAGCGACCTAAACCAAGTCACTATCGTTAAAGTAATTATGTCTTGATTAGCGGTTTGATCCCGTACAAACAATTGGTCTTCACAAGACAATGCTTTCGAAGCGTCTGAAGTTAGTTCTTACGAGCGATTTCGTCTTTAATGCTTCATTCATACTCATGCTTGCTTATGCATATCTTTAATAAACGTACGTATCTTAAGTGTGATTTTTGTCAGAAGAATAGTTCTTCATTTTCGATGTTGCCTATTTGTCTTAGCGATTTTCAGTGTCATTCCAATGTTTTCACTGATTTGACTTCGACGACGAGCTCTGTTCAGTTTTCTTGACTATTCTTAAAGAATGCTTGTGGTATAAACAGGCAGTAGTTCATACTTTTGCATTTTGATAAATTACTCCCGAAGTCCTGATATTTTGTACCGGTAGAGTAATAATCTCCAAAATGCCTTTTGATGTATCTGAATTTATAACAGACCCTGTTGGTAAACTTTTTCTGCTTTCTCAAGCGGAGAAGGTGGACTTGCTGTCTCTTGCTAGTCAGCTTGATATTGAAGTGAGCCACACAGCGCTCAAAGGTCAAATCCTAGACTCCATACTGGATTACTATATAGATGAAGATGTTTTTACTGAAGAATAGGTAGTTAATTTGAGGTCAAAGCAAAGTAAAGTAGATAAAGAACTAGAGCTAGCTAGAATACAGTTAAGACTAAGAGAAGTTAGTAAAGAACAAGAAGATTATCTTTCACGAAAGAGGTTAGACGAAAAGCAGTAGCTTTTTGACTTGGAATTAGAATATAAGGTTAGAGAGGCTGAGCTAAATAAGAAGTTAGAGGAGGAAAAGGCTAAAATAGCTGTAGAAAAGCATCGTCAGGAGTTGGGTATTTCTAGTTTTCAGCCCATTCAGTTTGACTTGTCCAGAGCAAGAAAGCTTGTACCTTTTTTTGTTGAGAGAGACGTTGAAAGTTTTTCATTGCTTTTGAAGATATTGCTGCTAATCTAGAATGGCCTACGGATCAGTGGTTATTGTTAATTAAACCTCAGTTACGTGGTAAAGCAATTCAAGTTTTATCTAATTTAATTGGTGAAAGTTACAATGTTATAAAGCAGAACATTCTAGATGCTTATGCTATCACCAGCGAGGGTTATAGACAATTGTTTCGGAATGCTACTAAGACTGCTTCTCAAACATTTACAGAATTTGCTGAATGGTTCATGTAGAATAGCAATAGTTTTTAATGGCGCAGGTGGTATCACCTCGTTGGGCTTTCCAGCTATCTGGCAGATATGACAACACTGTACAAAGCTTTTTTTTTTTCATTCCTGGCCAATAGAAATTACAAGATAATCTCTGGTACGTTTTACTTACCCCTAAATGAGAATCAGCACAGTGAGCAATTTCAAGAATCTTACTTCTGAGTGAAGATGAAACTATAACCTGCTCACAGTCTGCCCACGATTCTTTCGCTGACAATTTAGAAGGACGAAACAAGCACATCAGAATTCCATTCTCAATATAGTAACAAGGAACTTTGTCAATATCTGATTTCTGCACAGCCTTTTCAAATAAACCACTCAAACTACCATCTTCTTGCTACAATTTAACAAAATTATCTTTAGAAATGTTTAGCAGATCTGGTAAATTTGAATGGTTAACAGAAACATTAGGTACATTCTTAGGCTGCTCATCAGTAGATTTCTTTGAGCGAGTTACTACACAGATTGAATCAGCATGTTCAGGACTTTGTGCTTCTAGTTTATTACATTTACTTTCAGGGTTACAAATGATCAAAATACACATTACTTTACTGCCTGCTAAACCATTACCAAGGACAAGATCTACATCAATAGGAAATTCATTATCAGTGACAGCAACTTTAACAGTTTCACTAACGTAAGGGCAATCAAGATTTACTTCAGCAAGAGGCAATACTTTACTACTTGAAAAGTCTGAAACAACTACATGTTCATCAGTGAATTTAAGATCAGGAACAAGATTCTTATGTATTATGAACTGAGCAGCCCCTGTATCTCTAGTTTTCTTAACCGTTGGCTGTGATGATATTTTACTAGACTGATTAGCTACTTTGCACCCTGGTTTGAAATTTTAGGCCTATTCTTATGAATTAAATTGAGTTATCAGCAAGATTTCCGGCTTTCATTAGATCTTTGACCTCTCTCTCAGTTAAATACATCGAAATAGGTGGTGGTAATCTCCGATGGAATTCTTCTAAGACTACTAGATTAACTAATTCCTTGAAAGTAGTGACATGTTCACTTGCAAGCCATTTCTTGAATAATCTAAGCTTCTGACTAGCAAATTCTGTAAATGTTTGAGAAGCAGTCTTAGTAGCATTCCGAAACAATTGTCTATAACCCTCGCTGGTGATAGCATAAGCATCTAGAATGTTCTGCTTTATAACATTGTAACTTTCACCAATTAAATTAGATAAAACTTGAATTGCTTTACCACGTAACTGAGGTTTAATTAACAATAACCACTGATCCGTAGGCCATTCTAGATTAGCAGCAATATCTTCAAAAGCAATGAAAAAACTTTCAACGTCTCTCTCAACAAAAAAAGGTACAAGCTTTCTTGCTCTGGACAAGTCAAACTGAATGGGCTGAAAACTAGAAATACCCAACTCCTGACGATGCTTTTCTACAGCTATTTTAGCCTTTTCCTCCTCTAACTTCTTATTTAGCTCAGCCTCTCTAACCTTATATTCTAATTCCAAGTCAAAAAGCTACTGCTTTTCGTCTAACCTCTTTCGTGAAAGATAATCTTCTTGTTCTTTACTAACTTCTCTTAGTCTTAACTGTATTCTAGCTAGCTCTAGTTCTTTATCTACTTTACTTTGCTTTGACCTCAAATTAACTACCTATTCTTCAGTAAAAACATCTTCATCTATATAGTAATCCAGTATGGAGTCTAGGATTTGACCTTTGAGCGCTGTGTGGCTCACTTCAATATCAAGCTGACTAGCAAGAGACAGCAAGTCCACCTTCTCCGCTTGAGAAAGCAGAAAAAGTTTACCAACAGGGTCTGTTATAAATTCAGATACATCAAAAGGCATTTTGGAGATTATTACTCTACCGGTACAAAATATCAGGACTTCGGGAGTAATTTATCAAAATGCAAAAGTATGAACTACTGCCTGTTTATACCACAAGCATTCTTTAAGAATAGTCAAGAAAACTGAACAGAGCTCGTCGTCGAAGTCAAATCAGTGAAAACATTGGAATGACACTGAAAATCGCTAAGACAAATAGGCAACATCGAAAATGAAGAACTATTCTTCTGACAAAAATCACACTTAAGATACGTACGTTTATTAAAGATATGCATAAGCAAGCATGAGTATGAATGAAGCATTAAAGACGAAATCGCTCGTAAGAACTAACTTCAGACGCTTCGAAAGCATTGTCTTGTGAAGACCAATTGTTTGTACGGGATCAAACCGCTAATCAAGACATAATTACTTTAACGATAGTGACTTGGTTTAGGTCGCTACAACAACGATAGCTTGACAGTTTTCCTTATAACAATCAAACACGGAGCAAGGAATTACACGAAGTGCCGTTATAACTCTAAACTCGTCAGTACTATCGGGGAGCAAATTATTGCTAAGACGCCAACACGGCATAAATGACGGAGAACTTATTCTACTGGAGAGATTGGCAATCAGACTAACACTGAAGGGAAGCAACCCTCACTTACGCTTCAACCGAAAACTATGGCAGTGGTTAACAATGTTGTTAACTAAGAATGATCAACACTTAATTACGAAAAACCTTATCCTGATATCTGAATACCGAAAAGGCAATTTTATTCTACATACAGACGTGTGTGTGAAGTTAACATGATAAACACTTTCCGAGTACAAATGAATAATCACCGAAAATAGCAACTTGTTATCCCGTACAGGGCCCCCAAATGTAACGATCTCCTATGAGTTATAGTCTAAGAGTAGGTGAGGAGTCATTACACAAACACACACAGACACTTGGAAATATTAAACCAGAACAATAAGGAACGTAAATGAAATATGAGGAAATAATCAGGACTTATAATTACACAAAGAACATCTGTTCCCACTAATCAAACACAGCACAACTCTTACATAAATAAAATAGAATTCTTAACTTACGAACACATCACAATTGTAAATACTTCACAAACACTCTTTATGTATGTAGAACAAAATAAAGGCACCACCACAGAGCAGTTTGAGAGAAGTTAAAGGTCCCGCAGTCTGAAAGCGAAGAAGACCAGTCACAGAGCCAAGGAAGTAAACAGAAAACGAGAAGCAGCAAGGAGTCTCGAGAGAAGGAAAGGAAGGGTGGTAGCGTACATAAACAAGGATTCTTAAACATACATGATTAACGCATATCATATCAGTAAATACAAATATGGGTCTTGGCAGGTACGTGGCCTAAAAATCGCGTTTTTAATTTTTTTTTAACAGAAATTCAGGCTTCCATAACTCAAGAAGGCGGCGACGTATTGATGTGCTGTTTGAATTTTTTATGAGAACGGACCAAAATACTGGGGGTGCATTTGGGGCCTCATGTCCGTGGCAGGGTTCCCCTCTGAACAACGGTGTCTGAAAGTCCCCCTTTTAATTTTTATAATAGAAATTCAGGCTTCCATAACTCAAGAAGGTGTCGACGTATTGATGTGCAGTTTGAATTTTTTAATGGAACGGACCAAAATACTGGGGTGCATTTGGAGCCTCATGTCCGTGGCAGGGTTCTCCTCTTAGCTACGGGGCCTCAAAGTTGCCCTCTTAATTTTTACAATGAAAATTCAGGCATCTATAACTCAAGAATGACACGACGTATTGATTTGCGGTTTGAGTTTTTTAATAGAAAGGACCAATATACTGGCGGTGCATTAGGAGTCTTATGTCCGTGGCAGGGTTCCCCTCTTAGGTACGGGGCATCCAAGTCGCCTTTTTAATTTTTTTAATAGAAATTCAGGCTTCCATAACTCAAGAAGGCGGCGACGTATTGATGTGCGGTTTGAATTTTTTATTAGAACGGACCAAAATAATGGGGGTGCATTTGGGGCCTTATGTCCGTGGCAGGGTTCCCCTCTTAGCTACGGGGCCTCAAAGTTGCCCTCTTAATTTTTACAATAAAAATTCAGGCATCCATAACTCAAGAAGGCGACGACGTATGGATGTGCGGTTTGAATTTATTAATAGAACCGACCAAAATACGGGGGGTGCATTTAGAGCCTCATGTCCGCGGCAGGCTTCCCCTCTTAGCTACGGGGCCTCAAAGCTGGCTTTTTCATTTTTACAATAAAAATTCAGGCATCCATAACTCAAGAAAGACTCTACGTACTGATGTTCTGTTTGAATTTTCTAATAGAACGGACAAATAGACGGGGTTGCATTAGGAGCCTCATATCCGTGGCAGGGTTCCCCTCTTAGGTATGGGGCTTCAAAGTGGCCTTTTTAATTTTTTTAATAGAAATTCAGGCTTCCATAACTCAAGAAGGCGGCGACGTATTGATGTGCGGTTTGAATTTTTTATTAGAACGGACCAAAATACGGGGGGTGCATTTGGAGCCTCATCTCAGTGGCAGGGTTCCCCTCTTAGCTACGGGGCCTCAAAGTTGCCTTTTTAATTTTTACAATAAAAATTCAGGTATCCATAACTCAAGAAGGCCTCGACGTATTGATGTTTTGTTTGGTCTTTTTAATAGAATGACCAAAATAAAGGGGCTGCAATTGGAGCCGCATGTCCGTGGCAGGGTATCCTCTCAGCTATGAGGCCTCAAAGTTGGTGTTTTTTTTTATTTTTAGATATTAACCTTGCAATTTCGAAATGACACCTGCATTACCTACAAGGCTAAAGGAACCTTGAAATTGAAAAATGACCTATGGAATACTACAACAGAGTGCCAATGATGAAAGGCTACCAGCTATATCAATGGTAGAAATTACCCTTGAAATTGAAAAATGGCACCTGTTATACTGTTGAAGAAAGAGTCTTCAAGGAGTCTTCAGTGAGGATTTTGGCGCCAACACGAAGGCTGTGTCATTTTCTGAAACTAGAGCGTAGTCATTCATGTAATGATGGCCACCTCCGTCGATTCCAGAGGAAATCTTTGGTAAGGGGCCCATTTTTTGGGTTTGTTTGTCGGGCCCAGGGGTTCAATTAAGCCAGGACCCTTGCGTGGTGAAGGTGGCATATTCTAAATCTAGGGTGTAAAAAAAAAAAAAAAAAAAAAAAAAAAGAGCTCAGCCTCCCAAAAATAAAACTTTTCAAATTTTTCGACCTAACTAACTCTTCTTACAAATTAAATAAATAAAAAAATTAATATAAATAAAAATAAAAAATAATTAGAAACACATGAAAAATACAATGATATAAAAACAAATTAAGTAAATAAAATAAAAAGGAGTAAATAGAAATAAATTAAATATGTTAATAGATAAGTTTAAATAAAAATAAAAGAAATAATAAAAAAACAAAATAGATAAAAATATAAATAAAAAAGAAAATAAATAAATAAGAATTAAAAATTAACTGGAAAAAATTATAAATAAATAAATGAAAAAATAGATGAACATAAAATAAAATAATAAATAAAAATAAGATTAAACTAAAATAAATAAAAAACATAAATATAAAAATTAATTCATATATAAATGAAAAATATATTAAAAACTAGGAAATAATAACAAAAAATTAATAAAAAATAAATAAATAAATATAAAAATAAAAAATAACAAATGAAAAACTAAAAAAATGAGGAAAAAATTATAAACTAATTAATAAAAAATAAATAACTAAAAATGAACACATAAAATCAATAGGAAAATAAAAATAAAATAATCAAATAAACAAATATATAAAAATAAATAAATAAAATAAAAAATAAATAAAAGTAAAACAAATAAAAGTACATAAACTAGAAATAAAAAATAACAACAAATAAATAAAACTATGTAAAATTAAATAAAAATAAAGAAAACTGATAAAAATACACAATTGAGCATAAATACAAATAAAAATATAAAAGCAAATAAAAATAATGAGTAAAATTAAATCAATAAAAATAAATAAAAATAAATGTAAACAAATAAAAATCAATAAGAATTTCATAAAGAAAAAGAAATGAAAAATAAAAAAAATAAGAAAAAAATAAAAAAATAAGAATAAAATTAAACAAATAAATTTGAATAAAAATAAAAAATAAATATAAATAATTAAATAAAAATAAATGAAAACATAGAAATAAACAAAAATTATTAGGTAAAAATAAGTAAATAAAAATTAATAAAAATAAATAAAAAAATTATAAATAAATAAGAGTAAATAAAAAATTAATATATAAATTAATGATTAAATGAAAAAAATAATAATAACTAAATAAAAATAAATAAAAATACAAAAAATAATACGTAAATAAAGTAAATAAAAAAGAAAATGCAAAAATAAACGAAAAATAAATGAAAATGAAAATAAAAATAAATAGAAATAAAAATAAAAATAAATAAAGATAAATAAATTACAATACATAAAAGCAAAAAATTAAAAACAAAAAATGGCAATGAAAACAAATAAAAAATTAAAAATAAATAATAATAAATAAAAATAAATGAAACTAACTAAATAAAAACCAATAATAACTAAATAACATAAAATAAAATAAAATTATAAAATAAATATAAATAAAATTAAATATGTAAAAATAAAAAAAAATATAGAAGTGAACATAAAGACAGCCCAACAAATAAATAAAAATAAATAAATAAAATTATAATAAATAAAATCAATAAAATTAAATAAATAAAAATAGATAAAAATTAAAAATAACAATAAATAAATAAGAATATCTAAAATAAAAAAAAAAATTTACAAAATAAATAATGATAAATAAATATAATTAAGTAAAAATAAATAAATGATAAATAGATAATAAAACCAAATAAATAAAAATGAATACATAATAACACATAAATAAATATAAATAATTGAAAAGAAATGAATATATATATATATATATATATATATATATATATATATATACATATATATATATACATATATATATATATATATATATATATATATATATATATATATATATATATATATATATATATATATATATATATATATATATATATATATATAACATTAAATTTAATAAATAAAATTAATAACATAAACTGAAATAGATAAATAAAAATAACCAAAATAATAAATAGAAATAAATAAATAAAAATAAATAAAAAATAAATAAAAAACAAATGTAAATAAATAAAAAAAATAAATATATATATTAATAAATAAAAATCAATAAATTAGTAAATGAGTATAAATAAAAAAAATAAAAATAAATAAATAATAATAAGTAAATAAAATTGAATAGATATAAATAAGTAAATAAAGAAAAATAAAATAAGTGAAAATATGTAAATAAAAAATAAAAAATAACATAAAATAGTTAAAAATAGATAAGATAATAGAAAAATTAAAATAAATAAATAATAATAAAATAAATCCAAATAAATAAATAGAAATAAAATATGCAATTTGAAATAAATAAAATTAAATAAATATATATATATATATATATATATATATATATATATATATATATATATATATATATATATATATATATATATATATAAAAGTAAAAGTAAATAAATGAAAACTGAGAAAATAAAAAAAAGTAAATTATTTTTATTTGCAAAAGTTATGTGATCTTTAATTATATTTTATTGCATAATTTAGGTATTGAATTCGTGAAACACTATTTTTATCATAATAAATCCTCTATATATTTAGATTTAATTCTACTGAATAAAATTCTGTTAAAATAAATTATATCAAATATCAAGAGATAAATTTTAAGATATATCAGATTCTAGGAATACAATAATAATAATAATAATAATAATAATAATAATAATAATAATAATAATAATAATAATAATAATAATAATAATAATAAATAAATAAATAAATAAATTTAAAAAATCTTTAAACAAAGGAAAATAAATTAAATATTTAAAAAGAAAAAAAATAGTGCAATTTGATTACGATATTTCTCGTAGTTTTACCCTCTTTTTGATGCGGGATATATTCTTATAACAAAGTTTTATAAAAAAAAATCTCCGTTAAAAAACAATAAAAATAAAATTAAACCCTAAGTGGTCATATACGTTTTGTATATAAAAATACTGTTAAAAACATTAAAGATTTCAGTCAAAAATCAATTTAAAATATCATTAAAAAAAGGAAAATAAATGAAATAACTAAAAAGTTTCAAAAATATTTTAAATTGAATAGAACACTTTTTGGGAGTTTTGTCCTCTTTTTGATGACTGATTTTAGTTTAACGTTTACTGATATATTATTATAACACAATTATATAAAAAAATCCATTAAAGAAAACAATCGAAAATGACCTATAAACATTCAATATTTAAGACAAAAATCAACTTAAAAATCATAACAAATAAGGAAAATAAATTAAATATGTAAAAGTAAAAAATAATTCAATTTGATTACGATATTTTTCGAAGTTTTGCCCTCTTTTTAATGACTGATTTTAGTTTACCGTTTACGGATATATTCTTATAACAAAATTTTATAATAAAAATCTCCAATAAAAAACAATCATGGTAAAAATAAAGGGTAAAAAGCCATATATGTTTTGTATTTAAAAAATACTGTAAAAAACATTCCAGATTTCAGTCAAAAATCAATTTAAAAAATCATTAAGAAAAGGAAAATAAATAAAATATGTGAAAAGTCTCAAAATTATTTAAATTTCAATACAATATTTTTTGGGAGTTTTGTCCTCTTTTTGATGACTGATTTTAGTTAAACGTTTACTGATATATTATTATAAAAGAATTATATGAAAATATTCCGGTGAAAAAAAAATAATATTTAAGTAAAAAATCAACTAAAAAGCGAAAAAGAATGTAACATGAAAAGTTTTAGAAAATTATGTCAATTCTGAATACAATACCTTTTTGAATTTTGCCCTCTTTATGATGAATGAATTTACCTTAACTTTTACAGATATATTCTTATATCCGAGTTTTATTAAAAAAAATGAAAAATCAGTTTCAAAAATCACCTAAAAATAGGAAAATGAATATAACATATAAAAAGTTAAATAAAACATTTAAATTTCAATACAATATTTTGGCTAATTTTGCCCTCTTTTTCATGACTGATCTTAGTTCAACGTTTTCTGATATATTCTCATTATGTTTTACCATTGTTGTTTTATATTTGTATGTATAATTTGAATTTTTAATTCAATTGACAAATATTATTTAATTACCAATGAAGAAAATTATGATACAAGTAAATAAAAAATAATGACAAAAAATTAAAAATAATACAAAAGATTAATATAAACCTAAAACTTTTTATGTTACATTCTTTGGTCTTTTTTAGGTGATTTTTGAAGTTGATTTTTTACTTATATTTTGAAGTTTTTTAACGGATATTTTTTATATAATTCTGTTAAACTAAATCAGTCACCAAAAAGAGGGGAAAACTCACAAAACATATTGTATTCAAATTAAAATATTTTTGACACTTTTTAAATATTTCATCTATTTTCCTTTTCTTAATGATTTTTTAAATTGATTTTTGACTAAAATCTTAAATGTTTATAACAGAATTTTTCTATGCAAAACGATATGACCATTTACCCTTTAATTTTACCTTGGTTATTTTTGAACGGAGATTTTTTTCATAAAACTTTGTTATAAGAATATATCCGTAAACGGTAAACTAAAATCTGTCATCAAAAAGATTACGGAAAATATCGTAATCAAATTGAAGGTTTTTTTTTTTACTTTTATTATAATTCTATTCCTTTCTTTTTTTAGTGATTTTTAAATTGATTTTTGTCTTAAATCATGAAATGTTTTTTAAGTGATTTTTGATGTTGATTTTCAACTTATATATTAATTGTTTTCTAACGGAGTTTTTTTTAATTCTCTTATAATATATTAGTAGACGTTAAACTCAATTTAGTCATCAAAAAGATGCCAAAACTCCCAAAAAATATTGTATTCAAATTGAAATATTTTTGAAACTATTTTAAATATTTCATTTATTTTCCTTTTCTTAATGTTTTTCTAAATTGATTTTTGACTGAAATCTTGAATTTTGCTATCAGTATTTTTATATGCAAAACGTATATGACCATTTTGCCTTTAATTTTATCTTGATTACTTTTCAACGGAGATTTTTTCATAAACCTTTGTTATAGGAATATATCCGTAAAAGTTAAACTAAAATCAGTCATAAAAAAGAGGGCAAAACTACGAAAAATATCGTAATCAAATTGAATTTTTTTTTTATTTTACTTTTGACATATTTATATTTTTTCTTTTTTAATGATTTTGAAATTATTATTATTATTATTATTATTATTATTATTATTATTATTATTATTATTATTATTATTATTATTATTATTATTATTATTATTATTGCATTTTTAAAATTTTACATATCTTAAATTTTATTTCTTCATATTTGATATAATTTACTTTAATAGAATTTTATTCAGTAGAATTAAATTTAAAAATATACATAATTTATTATGATAAAAATAATGCTTCACAAATTCAGTACCTAAATTATGCAATAAAATAAAGTTAAAGATCATATACTTTTTCTTATAAAATACCGTTAAAAACATTCAAGATTTAAGACAAAAACCAATTTAAAAATCATTTGAAAAAGAAAAATCATTGAAATATATAAAAAGTAAAAAAAAATCATTTTAATTACGATATCTTTCGTAGTTTTGACTCTTTTTGATGACTGATTTTAGTATACCATTTAAGGATATATTGTTTTATGAAAAAAATCAAAGGCTAAATGGTCATATACGTTTTGTATATAAAATGTTGTTAAAAGCATTCAAGATTTCTCTCAAAAATCAGTTTAAAAGATTATAGAAAAGGAAAATGAATGAAATATCTAAAATGTTTCCAAATTATTTGAATTTGAATACTAAAATTTTTGGGAGTTTTGCCCTCTTTTTGATGCCTAATTTAACGTTTACTGATATATTATTATAACAGAATTATATATATATATATATATATATATATATATATATATATATATATATATATATATATATATATATATATATATATAACAATCAATATTTAAGTAAAATATCAACTTCATTTCACCTAAGAAAAAGAATGTAACATAAAATGTTAAAAAAAGGCAGTTTTTAATACAAAATTTTTGGGAATTTTGCCCTCTTTATGATCAATGAATTTAGTTTGACTTTTTCACGTTAAAAAGAATCAATATTTAAAGGAAAAATCAACTAAAATTAGGAAAATGAATATAACGTATAAAAAGCTAAAATAAAAACTTTCAAATTTGAATACAATACTTTTTGGGAATTCTGCACTTTTTTTGACAACTGATTTTAGTTCAACGTTTTCTGATATATTTTTATAACCTAGTATTTTAAATTAATTTTTATTTAACTTTTTTATTTTTATTTTGTTTTTATCTATTTTTATATATTTATTTATTTGTATCTACTTTTATTTATTTTATTTGTTTATTTATTTTTGTTTATCTATATTTATTTTTATATTTTTATTTATTTTTTAAAATTTATTATCATTTATTTATTTTTATTAATTTTGATTTATGAATTTTATTTATTTATTCATTTTCTTTATCTATTTTTAGTTATTTATTAATTATTATTTATTTTTCTTTATTTTATTAATATTCATTGATTTAATAAATAAATAAAATAATAAATAAATAATAAAATAAATAAAAATAACAATTAAATTAACAAATAAATAAAAATAAATAAATGAAAATAAATAAAAAGGTTAATAAATAAAAATAAATAATAATAAATAAAAAATAAATAATAATAAAAGAAATTAAAATAAAACCGAAATAAATAATAATAAATAAATAAATAAAAATAAAATAAATAAATAAAAAGATAAATGAAATAACAAATGAATAAAAAAAATATAAAACGAATCAAAATAAATAGGAAAATGAATGAAAAACATAATAAACAAAATTGAAAAATAAAGAAAACAGAATGAAATAAAAAATAAATATATAATAAATAGAATAAGAAAAATAAATAGATAAATAATTGAAAAACAAATAAAAAAATCAGGAAAAAATATTAAATTAATTAATAAGAAATAAATAAATAAATAAATAAATGAAAAAACTTTTAAAAATTTGAAAAAATAATTAATATTGTTTATTAAAAATAAATGAAAAATAATTGAATTTGAAATAGATAAATATATAAAAATAAATAAATATACACAAAATAATAAAAAAAAAATAAATAAAAATAAGCAAATAAAAATAAATGAAAATAAATAAAAGTAAAATAATAAAAAAGAAATAAGTGAAAAAATAAAACTAAATAAATTTATATAAATAAAAAAAGATTAAAAATAAATAAGATAAACAAAAGTAATAAATAAATAAAAAACAAATAATTAAATAAATAAAAATAAATAAAAAATAGAAATAGAAAATTTGAATAATTAAATAAAAATAATAAATAAATAAAGAAATAGAAATAAATGAATAAATAAAAATAAAAAAATAAATAAAAATTAATAAAAAAATAAATTGATAAAAATAAATAAATTAAAATAAATGAAAATAAATAAACAAAAATAAATGGAAATAAATGAAAATAAATAAATAAAAATAAATAAATTAAAAAATAAACAAATAAATATAAATAAATAAAAGAAAAAATGAAAATAAATAAAGAAAAGAATAAATAATTAAAAAATAAAAATAAATAAACAAATGGAAGTGAATAAAGAAATAAAATTAAATAAATATATAAATGAAATTAAATAAAAATTAATAAATAAATAAACATAAATAAAGAAACAAAAATAAATAAATGACTAAACAATAATGAATAAATCAAAATATATAAATACATAAACATAAATAAACAAAAATAAGTAAATAAA
>JANJGK010000005.1:43426109-43433609 GCA_039081455.1 Macrobrachium rosenbergii | reverse complement strand
TTATTTAATTTTATTTATTTATTTGTGTTTATTCACGTTTATTTATTTATAAATTTTTATTTATTTATTTATTTACTTTTATTCATTTATTTATTTCTATTTATTTATTTTATTTTTTATTTATTAATTTTTATTTATTCATTTATTTGCTTTTATTTATATATTTATTTTTATTTATTTATTTTCTTTTATTTTCATTCATCTATTTATTTATTTTCATTAATTTTTTATTTATTTTTATGTTATTTTCATTTATTTACTTTCATGTATTTCTTTGTATTTATTTATATGTTTTTATTTATTTATTTATTTTGATTTAATTATTTTTTTATTTTAGTACATTTATTTTTTAATTTATTTATTTTTATTCATTTATTTTTTTCAATTATTTATTTTTTTATATTTTTCTATTGATTTATTTTTATTTTTTTATTTAATTTATTTCTTTATTTATATATATATTTATTAATTTATTTATCTATATTCATCTATTTTTATTTATTTATTTATCCTTATTTATTTTTTGTGCTTATTTTTTTTTATTTTTAATTATGTATTTGTTTTTTATTTATTTATTTTTATTTGTTTATATATATATATATATATATATATATATATATATATATATATATATATATATATATATATATATATATATATATATATATATATATATCTTTTAGTTATTTATTTTTATTCATTTATTTAATTTTTCTTATTTATTTATTTATATTTATTTATTTAGTATTATTTGTTTATTTTCATTTTTTTATTTTCATTTATTTTCTTTTGTTTATTTATTTATTTTTATTTATTTTTATTATATTTTGTTTATTTTTATTTATTTTCATTTATTTTTCTTATTTTTATTCATATATTTATTTATTTTTATTTATTTTGTATTTTTATTTATTTATATTTTTAATTTATTTAATGATTTTTATTTATTTATTTATATTTTTAATTTATTTTATGATTTTTATTTATTTATTTTCATTTATTTTTATATATTTGTTTTTATTTATGTATTTATTTATTATTATTTTTTTACTTATTTTTGTTCAATTTTATTTATTTATCTTCTTTCATTGATATTCATTCAATTTTGTTTAATTTTATTCATTTATTTATCTATTTCTTTTTATGTACTTATTTATTTTTATTTTTTATTTTTATTTATTTTTTTATTATTTTTATTTATTTATTTATTTTTTCTATTTATTTTTATTTATTTATTTATTTATTTTTATTTATTTCCATTTACTTATATTTATTTATTTTTATTTATTTATCTATTTATTTTTATTACTTTTTTATTTATTTTTTTAAATTATATATTTCATTTTTTATTTATTTGTTTATTTATTTTATTTATTTATTTATTTATTTTCATTTCTTTTTATTTATTTATTTATTTATTTTTATTTATTTATATATTTATATTTATTTATTTATTTTTTTTATATATTTATTTTCATTTTTTTTTATTTATTGAATTATTTTTTCAATTTATTCATTTATTGTTATTTATTTATTTATTTTTATTTATTTAAATTCATTTATTTTCATTTATTTATTTATTCATTTTTATTTATTCTTTCTTTTTTATTTCTTTGTTACTTTTTTTATTAATTTTTATTTATTTTTTTATTTATTTATTGGTTTTTATTTACTTATTTATTTTTTTTTATTTTATAATTTATTTTTTATTTTTTATTTCTAAATTTTATTTTTTATTTAACTGTTTTTATATTTATTTATTTATTTATTTATATATTTATTTATTTTCATTTTTTATTTATTTTTATTCATTTTTTTTCATTTATTTATTTATTAATTTTTATTTATTAATTCTTTTTTATTTCTTTATTATGTTTTTAGTATTTTTATTTATTTTTTTATTTATTTATTGGTTTCTATTTACTTATTTATTTTTTTTATTTTATAATTTATTTTTTTTATTTTTTTATTTTTATTTTTTATTTTTCATTTACTTGTTTTTATATTTATTTATTTATTTATTTTAAATTTTTCATTTATTTATTTATTTAACATTATTTATTTATTTATTTATTTATTTTCATTTTTTATTTATTTTTATTTTTTTTATTTTTTATTAATATACATATTTTTTCATTTTTATTTATTTATCTATTTTCATTCATTTCTTTATTTTTGTTTGTTTATTTATTTTTTATTTTTTTATTTATTTATATTCATTTATTATTATTTATTTATTTTTTATTTATTTATTTTTATGTATTTTTTATTTTCATATATTTCCATTTATTTATTTATTTATTTATTTATTTATTTATTTATTTCTCTTTATTTATTTTTATTTATTTATTGTTATTTATTTATTTTTATTTATTTATTGATTTTTTATTTATTTATTTATTTATTTTTATTCAATAATTTATTTTTATTTGCTTATTTATTTTTATTAATTTATTTTCATTTATTTATATTTATTTATTTTTATTTATTTTTTTATTTTTTAATTAATTTTTATTTATTTATTATTATTCATTTACAGTATTTTATTTATTTATGAATTTTTTTATTTTAATTTATTTATTTATTTTTTTTATTTATTTATTTAATTCTATTTTTTTATTTATATTTATTTATTTTTATTTATTTATTTATTTATTTATTTATTTATTTTTATTCATTAATTTATTTTTATTTATTTATTTAGTTTTATTTATTTATTTTCATTTATTTATATTTATTTATTTTTTATTTTTTAAATAATTTTTATTTATTTATTTATTTTTATTAATTCATTTTTATTTCTTTATTTTATTTATTTATCTATTCTTATTTATTTATTTATTTATTTTTACTTATTTATTTTTAATTATATATTTTTTTATTTATTTAATTTTATTTATTTATTTATTTATTTATTTTTATGTATTTTTATTTGTTTCTCTTTATTTATTTATTTATGTTTATTTATTTATTTTAGTTCGTTCTCATTTATTTATTTACTTATTTATTTTCGTTTATTTATGTATTTCTATTTTTTCTTTAATTTTTTATTTTTATTTATTTATTTTCATTTATTTTTAATTATTAATTTTCATTTATTTTTAATTATTTATTTATTTTATTTATTTTTATTTATTTATTTTTATTTATATTTTTATTTATTTTTATTAAAATATATTTTTAATTTATTTAATTTTATTGATTTTTTATTTATTTATGTTGTATTTATTAATTTTGTTTATTTATTTATTTTTATTAATATTCACTTATCAATTTATTTGCTTTTATTTTTTATTTATTTTTATTTAGTTATTTTCCTTTATTTCTATTTATTTATTTATTTTTATTTATTTATTTTTTTATTTATTTATTTTTTTAATTTTTTATTTATTTATTTTTATTTATTTTTATTTATTAATTTATTTTTATTTTATTAAAAATTTATTTTTTTTATTCATGTTTATTTATTTATTTATTTTTATTTATTAATTTTTTCATTTATTCATTTTTTTATTTTTTATTTTTATTTATTCATTTATTTATTTATTTTTATTTACATATTTATTTTTTATTTATTTATATTTTATGTTTTTTTTAATTTATTTTCAATTATTTATTTTTCTTTTTTTCATTTATTTTTATTTATTTATTTATTTTTGTTTTTATTTCTTTCCTTTTTTATTTGTTTTTATTTATTTATTTTTTTATTTATTTTAATTCATTTATTTTTCATACTTATTTATTTTTATTTATTTATGTTTTTATTTATTTATTTTTTATTTATTAATTTTTATATCTATTTATTTATTTAATAATTTATTTATATAATTATTTATTTATTTATTCATTTATTTATTTGTTTATTTATTTATTTGTTTATTTATTTATTTATTTATTCATCTATTTTCACTTATTTTTACTTATTTATTTATTTATATTTATTTTCTTTATTTGTTTTTCATTTTTATTTATGTTTAATTTTTTATTTCTTTATTTTTTTTATTTATTTACTCTTAATCCCTTTATTTTTATTTATTTTTTTATTTATTTATTTTTATTTATTTATTTCCATTAATTTTTATTCTTTTATTTTCATTCTTTTATTTTTATACATTTATTTATTTTTTATTATTTATTTATCTTTATTTATTTATTTTTCTTATTTATTTATTTTTATTTATTTATTAATTTTAATTTATTTATTAATTTTTATTTATTTATTTATTTTTTATTTCTTTTCATTTTAATTTATTTTTATATATTTATTTTCCATTTATTTACTTTTATTTATGTTTATTTATTTATATATTTTTATTTATTTATTTTCAATTTATTTATTTTTAACTATTTTTATTTATTCTGTTATTTATTTTTTTTATTTATATATTTTTATTTATTTATTTATTTCTATTAATTTATTTTTTATTTTTATTTATTTATTTATTTATATATTTTTATTTATTTTTACATATTTTTATATATTATTTATTTATTTATTTTTATTTATTTATTTTACTTTATTCTCATTTGTTTATTTATTACTATATATTTATGTATTTTTATTTATTTTTTTATTTTTTTATTTATTTGTTTTTATTTAATTATTTTCATTTATTTTTATTTAATTATTTATTTATTTATTTTTTATTTATTTATTTATATTTATTTATTGATTTATTTTTATTTATCTATTTACTTTTATATATTTAGTCGTTATTTATTTATTTTTTAATTTATTTTCATTCATTTATTTATTTATTTTTATTTATTAATTTTCATTTATTTTTATTTATTTACTTTTATTTATTTCTTTTTATTTACTTATTTATTTTTATTGATTTATTTATTTTATTTATTTATTTATTTTTATTTATTTATTTTTTTATTTTTTTATTTATTTTATTTATTTATTTTTATTGATTTATTTATTTTCATTTATTTACTTATTTTTTATTTATTTGTTTTTATTTATTTATTTTTTAATTATTTATTTTTATTCAATTATTTATTTTTTTTATTTATTCATTTTTAATTATTTACTTTTTAAATTATTTTTATTTATTTTTATTTATTTATTTTTATTTATTTGTTTATTTTTATTTATTTATTTATTATTATTTAAATTTTTATTTATTCCTTCCATTTGTTTTAATTTATTTATTTATTTATTTTTATTTATTTTTTTAGTTTCATTCATTTCTGTTTGTTTTTTTTATTTATTTTTATTAATTTATTTATTTTTTATTTATTTATGATCATGTTTTCATTTATTTATTTTATTTCTTTATTTCTTTTCATTTATTTTTATTAATTTATTTGTTTTATATTTATTTATTTCATTTATTGTTATATATTTTTTTGTTTATTTGGCTATTTTTTTCTTTTATCTTTATTGATTTATTTTCTATTTATTTATTTATGTTTATTTATTTAGTTATTTTTATTCATTTATTTTCATTTATTTTCATTCATTTATTTTTTATTTTTATATTTGAATTTTTATTGTTTTATTTATTTTTATTTATTTATTTATTAATTCTTATTTATTTATTCAATTATTCATTTTTATTTATTTATTTATATTTATTTATTTATTTAATCTTTTTATTTTTATTTATTTATTCTTTTATTCATTTTTTATTTTTATTCATTTTAATTTTTTTTATTTATTTATTTATTTTTTATTTATTCATTTATATTTATTTATTTATTTATTATAATTATTTATTCATATGTTTTTATTTATTTATTCTTATTTATTTATTTATTTTTATTTATTAATTTATTTTTATTTATTTATTTATTTATTATTATTTATTTATTTATTTTTATTTATTTTTTTGTTTTTAATTATTTATTTTTATTCATTTTTTATTTTTTATTTATTATTATTTATTCATTTGTATTTATTTATTTATTTTTAAATGTTTATTTATGTTTATTAATCTATTCTCATTTATTTCTTTATTTAATTTAGTTATTTATTTATTTATTTATATGTTTTTATTTATTTATTTTCGATTATTTTTATTTATTTATTTATTTAATTATTTATTTTTATTTATTTATTTATTTATTTTTATTTATTTATTTTAATTTATTTTTATTTATTTTCATTTATTTATTTATTTAATTTTATTTATTTATTTATTTATTTATTTATTCATTTTCATTCATTTATTTATTATTTTTATTTATTTATTTATTTTTATTCTTTTATTTATTTACTTTTATTTATTTATTTTCTTTTGTTTATTTATCTTTTTTTATTTAATTATTTATTTTTATTTATATATCTATATTTATTTATTTATTTTCATTTATTTATTTATTTATTTTCATTCATTTATTTATTTATTTTTATTTATTTATTTTCATTCTATTCCATTTATTTATTTTTATTTATTTACTTTTCTTTATTTATCTCTATTTATTTAAGTATTTATTTTTATTTATATATTTATTTTTATTTATTTATTCAATTTTATTTTTTATTTGCTTTTATTAATTATTTATATATTTTTATTTATTTATTTATATTTATTTATTTTTATATTTTTTGTTTTTATTTATTTATTTTTATTCATTTTTATTCATTTATTTGTGTTTATTTATTTGTTTTTTATTTTTATTATTTTTATTTATTTATTTTTATTAATTGATTTATTTATTCTTATTTATTTATTTATTTTTTTATTTATTTATTTTTATTTATTTATATATTAGTATTTATTTTCAATAATTTTTTATTATTTTTTATTTAATTATTTATTTTTATTTATTATTTTTCATTTATTTTTATTTATTCACTTATTTATATTTAATTATTGATTTATTTTGATTTATTTATTTATTTTTATATTTATTTATTTTTATTTCTTATTTTCATTTAGTTTTATTCATTTATTTGTTTTTATTTATTTGTTAATTTTTATTTAATTATTTATTTATTTTATTTACTTATTTTTTTTACTTATTTATTTTTATATATTTATTCATTTATTTCCAATTATTTACATTTATTTTTTTTCTTTATTTATTTATTTTTATTTATTTAGTTATTTTTAATTACTTATTTTTATTTATTTATTTATTTATTTTTATTAATTATTTACTTATTTTTATTTATTTACTTCTTTTCATTTATTTATTTTCATTTATTTTTTAATTAATTTCTTTATTTATTTTTATTTATTTTTCATATATTCATTAATTTTTTTATATTTATTTTCATTTATTTTTTATTGTATTTTTTTATTTATTAACTTATTTTATTTATTTTATTTTGTTATTTATTTATTTATTTATTTTCATTTATTTTTAATTATTTATTTATATTTATTTATTTTTATTTATTAATTTATATTTACTTATTTTTCTTTTCTATTTATTATTTTATTTTTTATTTATTTTTATTTATTTATGTTCATTTATTGAGTAATTATTATTCATTTTCATTTACTTTTATTTATTTATTTATTTTAATTATTTAATTTATTT
>JANJGK010000005.1:43421109-43423609 GCA_039081455.1 Macrobrachium rosenbergii | reverse complement strand
TTTTTCATTTGTTTTTTATTTTTATTTATGTGTTTAATTTTTATTTATTTATTTTTTAATTTATTTATTATTATTTAGTTATTTCCGTTTATTTTTATTACTTTATTTTCATTCTTTTATTATTATATAATTATTTATTTATATTTTTTATTTATTTATTTATTTTTATTTATTTATTAATTTTTATATATTTATTTATTTTTTATTTATTTTAGTTTTTTTATTTATTTTTATATATTTATTTTCCATTTATTTGTTTTTAATAATTTTTATTTATTTATATATTTTTATTTATTTATTTTCAATTTATTTATTTTTTCTTATTATTTATTTATTTATTTTTATTCATTTAATTCATTTATTGTTTTACTTAGTTTTATTTATTTATATATTTTTATTTATTTATTTTTATTTATTTATTTTTGTCAATTAATTTTTATTATTTTTTAATTATTTCTTTATTTATATTTATTTACTTTTATTAATTTTTATGTATTATTATACATTTATTTATTTATTTTTATTTAATTTAATTTATTCTCATTTATTTATTTATTTATTATTATTTATTTATGAATTTTAATTTATTATTTATTTATTTATTTATCCGTTTTTATTTATTTATTCTCATTTATTTTTATTTATTTATTCATTTTTATTTATCTATTTATTTATTTTTATTTTTTATTAATTTATTTATTTTTATTTATTACTTTTTTTATTTATCTATTTATTTTTATTTATTTTTATATGTTTATTTATTTTTATTTATTTATTCATCTATTTTTATCTATTTATTTATTTCTATTTATTTATTCGTTATTTATTTATTTTTATTTATTTTTTAATTTATTTTCATTCATTTACTTATTTATATTTATTTATTTATTTTCTTTATTTATTTTTATTTATTAATTTATTTTCTTTATTTATTTTTATTTATTAATTTATTTATTTTTATTTATTTATTTATTATTTTATTTATTTATTTACTTATATTTATTTATTTATTTATTTTATTTATTTTTATTTATTTTATTTATTTTTTATTTTTATTTATTTATTTTCATTTATTTACTTATTTTTTATTTATTACTTTTTTATTTTTTTATTTATTTTTTTTCAATTATTTATTTTTTTATTTACTCATTTTTAATTATTTATTTTTTTTTATTTTTTATTCATTTTTATTTATTTATTTATTTTTATTTATTTATTTATTATTAATTCTTTATTTTTATTCATTCCTTTCATTTCTTTTCATTTATTTATTCATTTATTTATTCATTTATTATTATTAATTTATTTAATTTCATTTATTTCTACTCATTTTTTTATTTATTTTTCTATTTATTTTTCTTATTTATTTATTATCATGTTTTTATGTATTTAGTTTATTTTTTTTATTTCTTTTTATTTATTTATTTGTTTTATATTTATTTATTTTCATTTATTTTTATATATTTATTTTTTTATTGATCTATTTATTTTTATTTTTTATTTTCTTATTTTTATTGATTTATTCTCCATATTTATTTTTATTTATTTATTTATTTTCCTTTATGTTTATTAATTCATTTTTTATTTTTATTTATTAATTTTTGTTTATTTATTTATTTTTATTTATTTATTTATTTATTTTTATTTATTTATTCATTTATATATATCTATTTATTTATTTATTTTATTTACTTATTTAATTTTTTTTATTATTTATTTAATTATTTATTAATTTTCATTTATTTATCTTTTTTATTCATTTTCATTTATATTTATTTATTTATTCATTTATTTTTTATTTATTAATTTATTTTTATTTATCTATTTTTTATTATTTATTTATTCATTCTTATTAATTTATTTATTTTTATTTATTAATTTATTTTTATTTATTTTAAGTTATTTATTTTTATTAATTTTTTTTTTTTTATTTATCTTATTTTATTTATTCATTTTTATTTACTTATTTATTTTTATTCATCTATTTTCATTTATTTTTTATTTATTTATGCCTTTATTTGTTTTTTATTTATTTATTTTAATTTATTTTTATTTATTTATTTATTTTTATTTAATTATTTTCATTTATTTTTTTTATTTTAATTCATTTATTTATTTTTTTTCATTCATTTATTTATTTATTTTTATTTATTTACTTTCATTCCGCTAAATTTATTTATTTATTTTTATTTATTTATTTACTTTTGTTTATTTCTTTTTATATATTTAATTATTTATTTTTATTTGCTGTATATATTTATATTTATTTATTAATTCAATTTTATTTATTTTTTTATTTTTATTTATTTATTTATATATATTTATTTATTTATTTATTTTTATTAATTTTTATTTATTTTTAATTTTTATTTATTTATTTTCATTCATTTCTGTTAATTTATTTTTATTTATTTATTTATTCTTATTTATTTATTTTTTTATTCATTTATTTTTATTTATTTATATATTTGTATTTATTTTTAATTATTTATTTATTATT
>JANJGK010000005.1:43406109-43411109 GCA_039081455.1 Macrobrachium rosenbergii | reverse complement strand
AATTTATATTTACTTATTTTTCTTTTCTATTTATTATTTTATTTTTTATTTATTTTTATTTATTTATGTTCATTTATTGAGTAATTATTATTAATTTTCATTTACTTTTATTTATTTATTTATTTTAATTATTTAATTTATTTATTTAATTTTATTTATTTTATTTTTTTATTTTTATTTATTTATTTATTTATTTTTATTTATTTTTATGTATTTTTTTATTTTTTATTTTTATTTATTTATTTAATTATTTATTTATTTATTATTTATTTCTTTTTTTATTTTTATTTATTGATTGTCATTTATTTTATTTATTCATTTTTATTTATTTTTCTTTATTTATTAGTTTTTATTTATTTTCATTTATTTATTTTATTTATTTTTTTTATTTATTTTTTTATTTATTTTTATTTATTTATTTATTTTTTATTCATTGTTATTTATTTATTTATATATTTTTTATTTATTTTTTTGCATTTATATTTATTTATTTATCCATTTTTTTCAATTACTTATTTTAATTTCTTTATTTATTTTTATTCATTTATTTATTTTTATTTATTTATTTTCATTTATTTTTATTTATTTATTTTTAATTTTTTTATTCATTTATTTATTTATTTTTATTTTTTATTTTTATTTATTTATATATTTATTTTTATTTCTTTATTTATTTTTATTTTCATTATTATTATTTTTTATTTATTAATTTTTATTTGTTTTTTTTATTTATTTACTTTTATTTATTTATTTTACATACTCATTTTTTGTTATATATTTTTATTTATTTGTTTGTTTATTTTATTTATTTATTTATTTTTATTTATTTATTTATTTTTATTTGTATTTTTTCTTTTATTTTTATTTTATTTATTTTTATTTATTTATGTTAATATATTTTTATTTATTTATTTATCTATTTTATTTATTAATTTTTTATTTATTTTTATTAATTATTTGATTATTTTTATTTATTTTTGTTTATTTTTTTCATTTATTTTTATTTATTTATTTATTTATTTTTATTTATTTATTTATTTATTTTCATTTATTTATTAATTTTTTTTATTTATTTATTATTTTTTTTCTTTTTTAATTTTTTTTTATTTATTTATTTATATTTAATTATTTATATTCATTTATTTATTTAACTTCATTTTTGATCGTTTATTTTTATTCTTATTTATATTTTGATTTTTTTAATTCTTTTTAGGCAATTTCTTATTTTTCATTTAGTTTTACTTGATTTAGTTTTTTTAAGAGTCATTTATTTTTTTTCTTCCATTTATTTTAATTTATTTTTATTTATTCATTTTCAGACATATCATTTATTTTGATTTAGTTCGTATTATTTACTTACTTTTATTTACATATATCTTAATTTCATTTATTTTTCTTTATTTATTGATTTATTTTTAGTAAATGTTATATACTTATTTATAATTTTTTTATTTTATTATTTATATCTTTTTATTTGTTTATTTACATTAATTTTGATTTATTTATTTATATTTATATTTACTTATTTACTCCAGTAAAAAATCAACTTCAAAAATGACATAAAAACAGGAATAAGAATGTATCATGATAGTTTTAGAAAAATATGTCAATTTTGAATTCAATATTATTATGAATTTTGCCATCTTTATGATGGATGAATTTAGTTTAACTTTTAACTTCTTATAACCGAGTCCTATTTAAAAAAAAATGAAAATACAATCAATATTTAAATGAAAAATCATTTTCAAAAATTCTCTAAAAATTGGAAAATTGATATATCATATATAAAGCTAAAAAAAATTTAAATTTAAGTTTTTGGAAATTTTGCCCTCTTTTTCGTAAATGATTTTAGTTCAACGTTTTCTTATATATTATCATTATTATTTACCATTGTTTTTTTATATTTGTATTTGCAATTTATGCGTTTAATTCAAAGGACAAATACCATTTATTTACCAATGAGGAAAATTATGATACAAGTAAATAAATTTTTATTTATTTATTTTTATATATTTATTTTTTTATTTTTATTTATTTATTTATTTATTTTATTTATTTTTATTAATTATATTTTTTATTTATTTTTATTTGTTTATTTATTTGTTTATATTCAATTATTTATTTTTTATTATTAATATATTTTATTTATTTATTTATTTTATTTATTAATTAATTTATTTTTGTTTATTATTTATTTATTTTTTTATTTATTTTTATTTATTTATTTATTTATTTATTTTTATTTTTTATTTATTTATTTTTATTTATTAATTTATTTATATTTATTTATTTATTTATTTATATTTTTTATTTATTTTCATTTATTTTCATTTATTTATTAATTTTTTTATTTATTTTCATTTATTTTTATTTATTTATTTTTATATGTTTATTTTTATTTATTTACTTCTAATTATTTATTTATTTTTATTTATTTATTTATTTTTATTTATATGTTTGTTTTTATTTATTTATTTTTATTTATTTATTTATTTTAATTAATTTATTCTTATATTTATTTATTTTTTTATTTATTAATTTTTATATTTATTTATTTATTTATCAATATTCATTTATTATTATTTATTTATTTATAAATCTTTATTTTATTTATTTATGTATTAATTTTTTTCATTTGTTTTTTATTTTTATTTATGTGTTTAATTTTTATTTATTTATTTTTATTTATTTATTTACTTTTAATTACTTTATATTTATTTATTTTTTAATTTATTTATTATTATTTATTTATTTCCGTTTATTTTTATTACTTTATTTTCATTCTTTTATTATTATATAATTATTTATTTATATTTTTTATTTATTTATTTATTTTTATTTATTTATTAATTTTTATATATTTATTTATTTTTTATTTATTTTAGTTTTTTTATTTATTTTTATATATTTATTTTCCATTTATTTATTTTTAATAATTTTTATTTATTTATATATTTTTATTTATTTATTTTCAATTTATTTATTTTTTCTTATTATTTATTTATTTATTTTTATTAATTTAATTCATTTATTGTTTTATTTAGTTTTATTTATTTATATATTTTTATTTATTTATTTATTTTTATTTATTTATTTATTTTTATTTATTTATTTTCGTTAATGAATTTTTATTATTTTTTAATTATTTCTTTATTTATATTTATTTATTTTTATTAATTTTTATGTATTATTATACATTTATTTATTTATTTTTATTTTATTTAATTTATTCTCATTTATTTATTTATTTATTATTATTTATTTATGAATTTTAATTTATTATTTATTTATTTATTTATTCGTTTTTATTTATCTATTCTCATTTATTTTTATTTATTTATTAATTTTTATTGATCTATTTATTTATTTTTATTTTTTTATTAATTTATTTATTTTTATTTATTACTTTTTTTTATTTATCTATTTATTTTTATTTATTTTTATATGTTTATTTATTTTTATTTATTTATTCATCTATTTTTATCTATTTATTTATTTGTATTTATTTATTCGTTATTTATTTATTTTTATTTATTTTCTAATTTATTTTCATTAATGTACTTATTTATATTTATTTATTAATTATCATTTATATTTATTTATTTATTTTCTTTATTTATTCTTATTTATTAATTTATTTATTTTTATTTATTTATTTATTATTTTATTTATTTATTTACTTATATTTATTTATTTATTTATTTTATTTATTTTTATTTATTTTATTTATTTTTTATTTTTATTTATATATTTTCATTTATTTACTTATTTTTTATTTATTACTTTTTTTATTTTTTTATTTTTTTCAATTATTTATTTTTTTATTTACTCATTTTTAATTATTTATTTTTTTAGATTTTTTATTCATTTTTATTTATTTATTTATTTTTATTTATTTATTTATTATTAATTCTTTATTTTTATTCATTCCTTTCATTTCTTTTCATTTATTTATTCATTTATTTATTCATTTATTATTATTGATTTATTTAATTTCATTTATTTCTACTAATTTTTTTATTTATTTTTCTATTTATTTTTCTTATTTATTTATTATCATGTTTTTATGTATTTAGTTTATTTTTTTATTTCTTTTTATTTATTTATTTGTTTTATATTTATTTATTTTCATTTATTTTTATATATTTATTTTTTTATTGATCTATTTATTTTTATTTTTTATTTTCTTATTTTTATTGATTTATTCTCCATATTTATTTTTATTTATTTATTTATTTTCCTTTATGTTTATTAATTCATTTTTTATTTTTATTTATTAATTTTTGTTTATTTATTTATTTTTATTTATTTATTTATTTATTTTTATTTATTTATTCATTTATATATATCTATTTATTTATTTATTTTATTTACTTATTTAATTTTTTTTATTATTTATTTAATTATTTATTAATTTTCATTTATTTATCTTTTTTATTCATTTTCATTTATATTTATTTATTTATTCATTTATTTTTTATTTATTCATTTATTTTTATTTATTTATTTATTATTATTTATTTATTCATTCTTATTAATTTATTTATTTTTATTTATTAATTTATTTTTATTTATTTTAAGTTATTTATTTTTATTAATTTTCTTATTTTTTTTATTTATCTTATTTTATTTATTCATTTTTATTTACTTATTTATTTTTATTCATCTATTTTCATTGATTTTTTATTTATTTATGCCTTTATTTGTTTTTTATTTATTTATTTTAATTTATTTTTATTTATTTATTTATTTTTATTTAATTATTTTCATTTATTTTTTTTTATTTTAATTCATTTATTTATTTTTTTCATTCATTTATTTATTTATTTTTATTTATTTACTTTCATTCCGCTAAATTTATTTATTTATTTTTATTTATTTATTTACTTTTGTTTATTTCTTTTTATATATTTAATTATTTATTTTTATTTGCTGTATATATTTATATTTATTTATTAATTCAATTTTATTTATTTATTTATTTTTATTTATTTATTTAT
>JANJGK010000005.1:43398609-43403609 GCA_039081455.1 Macrobrachium rosenbergii | reverse complement strand
TCTTTTTAGGCATTTTCTTATTTTTTATGTAGTTTTACTTAATTTAATTTTTTAAAGATTCATTTATTTTTTTTACTTTCATTTATTTTGATTTATTTTTATTGATTTTTATTTATTTATTTATTTTTTCATTTATTTATTATTTTTTTATTTCTTTTTATTTATTTTTTTATTTATTAATTGATTTTTATTTAATTATTTATATTCATTTATTTATTTTTTTATTTATTAATTTATTTTTATTTAATTATTTATATTCATTTATTTATTTAACTTTATTTATTTGTTGATTTTTTAATTCTTTTTAGGCATTTTCTTATTTTTTATGTAGTTTTACTTAATTTAATTTTTTAAAGATTCATTTATTTTTTTTACTTTCATTTATTTTAATTTATTTTTATTGATTTTTATTTATTTATTTTCATATTTATTAGTTATTTTGATTTAGTTCGTATTATTTTTCGTTTACTTACTTTTTTATTTATATATATCTTAATTTCATTTATTTTTCTTTATTTATTGATTTATTTTTAGTAAAGTTATATACTTAATTATTATTTTTCATTTTATTATTTTTATCTTTTTATTTGTTTATTTACATTAATTTTTATTTACTTATTTTTAGCTCTTTATTTTTTATTTATATTTATTTATTTACTCCAGTAAAAAATCAACTTTAAAAATGACATAAAAACAGGAATAAGAATGTAACATGAAAGGTTTAGAAAAATATGTCAACTTTGAATACAATATTATTATGAATTTTGCTCTCTTTATGATGGATGAATTTAGTTTAACTTTTAACTTCTTATAACCGAGTCCTATTTAAATAAAGTTAAATTACAATCAATATTTAAATGAAAAATCATTTTCAAAAATTCTCTAAAAATTGGAAAATGCTATATCATATATACAGCTGAGAAAAAAATTTAATTTTAGTTTTCGGGAATTTTGCCCTCTTTTTCGTAAATGATTTTAGTTCAAATTTTCTGATATATTCTTATTATTATTTACCATTTTTTTATATAGGTATTTGTAATTTATGTATTTAATTCAAATGACAAACACCATTTATTTACCAATGAAGAAAATTATGATACAAGTAAATATATTCTTATTTATTTATTTTTATATATATATTTATTTTTTTTATTTATTTTTTTATTTTTATTAATTATATATTTTTATTTATTTTTATTTATTTTTTTATTTATATTTAATTATTTATTTTTATTCATTTATTTTCACTTATTTTTTTATTTAGTTTCATTTATTTATTTATTTTTATTAATTTATTTAATTTTATTTATATATTTTTATTAATTTATTTATTTTTTTTATTTCTATTTATTTTTATATTTTTATTAATTTATTCTCAATTATTTTTATTTATTTATTTTTCTTTATTTATTTATTTTTATTTATTTATTTTTATTTATTTTTATTTATTTAATTATTGTTTTATTTATTTTCATTTATTTGTTATTTAATTTTATTTATTTATTTTTATTTATTTTTATTTATTTATCTATTTTTATTTATTTTATTTATTTATTTATTTATTTATTTATTTATTTATTTTTTATTTATTTATTTATCTTTTTCTATTTATTTATCTTATTTATAAATTTTTATTTATTTATTTATCATTTTCTATTCATTTATTATTTATTTTTTTATTTTTTTTATTTATTTATGTTTATTTATTTATTGATTATTATTTATTTATTTTCATTTATTATTATTTATTCATTTGTTTTTATTTATTTATCTATTTATTTATTTTTATTTGTTTTTGTTTATTTATTTTTATTTATTTACGTTTACGTATTTATTTTTTTACTTGTTTATTTTTATTTATTTATTTCGTTATTTATTTATTATTATTTAATTATTTATTTTTATTTATTTATTTTCATTTATTTATATTAATTTATTTATTTGTTTTTATTTATTTATTTATTTTAAATTCTTTATTTATTTTTATTTATTTATTTATTTTCATTTATTTTTATTTATTTATTTTTATTGATTTTTATTCGTTTATTTATTTATTTTCATTTATTTATATCTATTTTTATTTATTAATTTATTTTTATTTTTTTATATATTATTTTTTTAGTTATTTTCATTTATTTTTATTAATTTATTTTTATCTATTAATTTATTATTATTTATTTATTTATTTATTTTTATTTATTTATTTTTATTTATTCATTTTTATTTATATATTTATTTTTATTCATTTATTTATTTTTATTTATTTATAATCTTTTATTTACTTATATTTATTTTATTTATTTTTTATTTATTTTAATATATTTTTATTTAATTATTTAATTTACTTATTTTAATTTATTTTTTTAATTATTTATTTATTTATTTTTACTTATTTACTTTCATTTATTTTCACCTATTTATTTATTTTTTATTTATTTATTAATTTTTGTTTATTTATTTATTCTTATTTATTTATTAATTTATTTATTTATTTATTTATTTATTTATTTACTTATTTTCAATTATTTATTTATTAATTTATTTTTATTTATTTATTTATTCTTATTTATTTGTTCATTTATTTTTATTTATTTATTAATTTTTATTTATTTATTTATTTTTATTTATTACAATTTATTTATTTATTTTTATTTATGTATTTTCATTTATTTTTATTCATTTATTTTCTATTTATCGATTTTTATTTATTTATTTATTTTTTATTTACTTATTTCCATTTATTTTTATTTATTTATTTTTATATATTTATCTATTTATTTTCATTTATTTTTATTACTTTTTTATTTATTTTTTATTTATATATTTCATTTTTTTATTTATTTATTCTTATTTATTGATTTATTTTCATTTATTTATATTTATTTATTAATGTTCTTTTATTTATATATTTTTTTTTATTTATTTATTTTTTTATTTTTCTTTATTTTTATTTAATTATTATTTTTATTTATTTATATTCATTTATTTATATTTATTTATTTTCATTTATTTATTTCTATTTATTTTTTGTTTATTTATTTATTTTTATTTCTTTATTTAATTTTATTCATTTTTATTTATTTATTTTTTTATTTATTTATTTTCTTTTATTTTTATTTATTTTTTCATTCATTTATTTTTATATATTTATTTATTTTTAATTATTTTTTTTATTTTTATTAATTTATTTATTTTTATTTATTTATTTATTTAAATATTTTTATTCATTTACTTATTTTTATAAATGTTTTTATTCTTTTTATTTCTATTTATTTATTTATTTTTAATCATTTATATTCCATCTATTTATTTTTTTTTATTATTATTTATTTATTTACTTATTTTTATTTTTTATTTATTTTTTTATTTTTATTTCTTTCTTTATTTTTATTTATTTACTTTCTATTTATTTATTATTATTAATTTTTATTTATTTATTTTTTTTTATTTTTTTTATTATTTTATTTGCTTTTATTTATTTATTTAAACATTTTTTCACTTATTTTTATTAATTTATTTTTATTTATTTATTTATTGTTATTTATTAATTTTCATTTATTTTTTATCTTTTTTATTTATTTATTTTTATATTTATTATTTATATATAATTATTTATTTATTTTTTATTTTTTATTCATCTATTTTTTCATTTATCTATTTTTTATATTTTTTTTGTATTTTTTATATATTTTTATTTATTTATTTATACTTATTTATTTTAATTTATTCTCATTTATTTATTTTTTTTATTTTTTATTTTTTTCTTTTTATTTATTTATTTATTTTTATTTATTTATTTTTTATTTTCATTTATTTATTGATTTTTATTTATTTATTTATCCATTTTCATTTATTTATTTATTTATTTTTATTTATTTCTTTATTTTTTATTGATTTATTTATCTGCTTATTTTTATTTATTTTTAATTATTTATTTATTTCTATTTTTTTATTTATTTTTTATTTATTTTTATTTTTTCTTTATTTAGTTTTATTTAATTGTTTTTATTTATTTATTTTGTTTATTTATTTTTATTTATTAATTATTTTCATTTATTTTATTTATCTATTTATTTATCTTTATTTATTTATTTATTTTATTTACTAATTTATTTTATTTATTTATTTATTTTTTTTTTACTTTTTATTTATTTTTTATTTTTTATTATTATTCATTTATTTATTTTTTTATTTATTTATTTTTAATTATTTATTAATTTTTTATTTATATTTCTTTATTTTTTCTTTTTATTAATTTATTTATTTTTATTTATTTATTGTTATTTATTTATTTTTTATTATTTATTTATTTATTTTTATATATTTCTCTCATTTATTTTCATTATTTTTTTATTTACTTTTATTGATTAATTTATTTTCATTTATTTATTTATATTCATTCAGTTTTTTATTTATTTATTTTTATTTATTTTTTATTTATTTTTCTTTGTTTATTTATTATTATCTTTGTATTTTTTTATTTATTTATTTTCATTTATTTTTATTTATTTATTTTTATTTATTTATTTATTTTATCTCTTTATTTCTGTTATTTATTTTTATTTATTTATCTTTGTATTTTTTATTTATTTATTTTCATTTATTTTTATTTATTTATTTTTATTTATTTATTTATTTTATCTCTTTATTTCTGTTTATTTATTTTTATTTATTTATCTTTATTATTTATTTTCATTTATTTTTATTTATTGATTTCTATTGATTTATTTTTATTTACTTATTTATTTTTATTTATTTTCTTTGTTTATCGATTTATTTTCTATTTATTTATTTTATTTACTTTTATTTATTTATTGATTTTTATTTATTTTTATTTATTTATTTATTTATTTATATTTAATTATTCATTTTTTTTTTTATTTATTTATTTTTATTTATTTATTCGTTTTTAATTATTTATTTACTTTTATTTGTTTATTTTTATTTATTTATTTTTATTTATTTATTTATTTATTATTATTTATTCATTTATTTTTATT
>JANJGK010000005.1:43334487-43386009 GCA_039081455.1 Macrobrachium rosenbergii | reverse complement strand
CCTTTTATAGGAACAGCACTTAATCAACTGTTTGGAGTAGCAACTGATTCTAATGTAGAAAAAGAAAGGGCCCGTATAAATAAATTGGAAAAGTGGGCAGCAACAAGAGGCATTGTACTGAATAAAATTATTAATTTTCAAAACTTAAATAACCAAGAGTTAGAAAAACTAAAAATATTCATTAATGCAATTAACAAAAATGTTAGTAAAGAAATTAATAAATTAGATGATCAACAGTATTTAAATACTTTTATTAGTGATGTAAGAACTCTCTTGCAAGATCATAAAGATCTGTTAAATGCCATTTCGTTAGCCTATAAGGGAATATTAAGCCCAACATTAATTATTCCCAGGGAGTTAGAAGGCATAATTAATGATTTTTTGGTAGAGGGGCATTATACCCCTGTGGTAAAGGATGTCATGGTCTACTATAGTTTAATAACCGCCAAGGTGGTTAAAAACGAGATTAGTTTGGTGTTATCATTTAATCAAAAAGATGCAGATGTACTGATGTCCATACATCCTTTCCCCATGTTGATAAAGGAAAATGTAATCATCTCAAATGTCAACAACATCCATTTTGCATTAGAAGAACATGGGTTAATGATGTCATTTATTACTGATGTTCAATTAAAGGATTACATAATTTTAAGGGATAAGGAATACATCTGCAACCTTGACATCCTTTACGAAACTACTAATGCCTATCCTTATGTTCAAGAAATAATTGAAAACCAAAACCAAGAAAAAGAGTTGTGCACACAATTATCCAAACATAATTTTGTTTCCATCCAAGTAGAACAGTCAATTTTTGTGTTTTCACTAAATACTGTACCAGCAACAATTAACTACCATAATATAAGTACTGAAATTAATTTCAGTAACGTTCATGCTTTTGATAAAACATGCGAGTTAGTTATCCCAAATAAATTATATTATGAACCTCATGTTTTCACAGAAATAAAATTGAACAAAAATGTCCCATACATGAATTACTCTAATGAAGTTAAAGATTTCCAGTTATCTCAATTAGAGTTAAAACAACTGAAAGAGTTACCATTGGTAGAAGAGTTTTTCTATTACAAAGAAAAGGTTTCACCAATTCTATCTCTGTTCAATTTGATCATAATACTGATTGTGATTGTAGTGTTTGCAGTTTTAGTCAAAGGTGTAGTAATTTCAAATATTGAAAAGATAATAGAAATAAAAAGGGCCAATAAAGAAGTAAAGTGATCTGATAGACACGATTTATTGCTGAATTCTTTATATATTATTGATTACATTATTTGTTCGCTATTACAATTAACCATTTTTTTACACTGTGGTAGTTCATTGTGTATATATATATATATATATATATATATATATATATATATATATATATATATATATATATATATATATATATATATATATATATATATATATATATCTTTTGACTTATGGTATAGTATGTGAATTTTCTACAATATATTCTTAGTTTTTTTTTTTACTTTAGTACATTGACGCAATTTGTGCAATTTGTTTTTGGGAGTATTACTTGGTGGGCAATCATGTAAGTGCTTTGTTTTATGTATAGATTTACAATTATCCATTTAAACTATATTTTTATTGTCACACTGAGGGCAGTGTGAGATAGCGTGACCAAGTGATGTAGTGGTGTTAGGGAAATTAGATAGGAACAGAGACAGAGAGAGAGAGAGAAAGAGAAACGTAGACAGTAGAGAGAGAGAGAGAGAGAGAGAGAGAGAGAGAGAGAGAGAGAGAGAGAGAGAGAGAGAGAGAGAGAAACGTAGAGAATAAAGGTTAGGCAGAGAGAACAATGATAATGCCTAAGCTGTTGTTATGTTGCAAGAATAGAAGTGCTGAATATGTAAACCGCCCTGCACGAACTCAAAACATTGAGTGAGTATATCGCGCCCAAAGCCATAAAACCGATTGTAAAATTTGGAAATTGTGGCCTCGCGAGTAGCTTACTCAAGTCGAGTCAGCCAGCTCTATAACCCCGCTTTCAATAGGAGGCGTTTTCATGGAAATTCCAGGAAAATGGGGCCTGGACAAAGTGATGTACTTCAACACCCTCCAATCAAACATTCTAGGGAGGTGTCTTTCACACCCCCTCCTAAGACCATTTCCAATCAAGTCCTCTAAGGAAAGATTTGAATCACACCCACTAAAGTCCTTCCCAATCAACTGTTTGAAGGGGAGGCCTTGCAGATGAATCCTTCCAATAGGACTGGAAGGAGGTAGAGATTGCAGATAACAAGAAATCAAGGGGTTCAAGAGCCAGGAGAGGAACTGAGGAGAAGCAAATTCGAGAAAATATCCACCAGGGAGAGTAAGTCTCCCCTTGCTTTCGTGCTCCCCATATAGACTGAGTGAATTATTTTTACAAGAGTGAATTCGTTTATACCACTGTAACATGTTAATTTGTACTGAACTTTTTTTATAAGTAATATTTCGTTATTAAAGTGAAGAAGTTATAGAACTCGTCTCTATACGCCTTTCTGAGAGATATCAGTACTTTACGATAATTTCCCTTCAAATAACAGACTCGTTAGCGGCAGACGACGAGAGAGGCGCTGTGGACAGCTGTTATGGCACTTAGAAGAATCTTTCAGGTAAGAAGGTGAGAAATAACAATACGTTAATGGGTTGCATAACATATACACACACACACTCATATATATATATATATATATATATATATATATATATATATATATATATATATATATATATATATATATATATATATGTATATATATATATATATATATATATATATATATATATATATATATATATATATATATATATATATATATATATATATATATATATATATATGTATATATATATATATATATATATATATATATATATATATATATATATATATATATATATATATATATATATATATATATATATATATATATATATATATATATATATATATATATATGACTTTTTATCACATCACCGTGATTCATATACAATCAGTAAGCTACAAACGTCCTTTAATATCCAATTCGCTCTACCTCGGAAATAATATATTTTCATATATGTTACCGAAGGGGAATTTTTTAGTTGATAATAAGTTCGTCGTCCCGTGGGCTCGAACCATCGAAGGACAAGAACTCAGGACTACAGTGAACGCATTAACCCACACGGTCAGCAAGTGAGGTATAAGTGGATATCGGCTCCCATGTACAAATCCCCGTCGAACTCAGGTGTTTGTATACGTGTGTTCATGTGTGCGTGTGTATTTATTTATTTAATTATATTTACATATAGTTATATGTACTGCATGTGTATGTGTGAGTATGTGTGAGCCCATCATATCAGCAGCCGAGCCAGAGTGCGACGTCTTTGGTCTTTGTCTTTTGATGAGGGCCACACTCTCACACCGGATATAACATTATCTCCTCATTTATGAGCTGCCAGACAGGTATTACGTATACCATCTCTCTCTCTCTCTCTCTCTCTCTCTCTCTCTCTCTCTCACAGATTGTTCCTCACCAGTATGATGTCCCCATCCACTTGACTAAAGCCAAAAAGGCCAATTCGAAGGTGTTCAATGAAATTTCACAAATAAAGTGCAATAATTTAATGACCTTCATTTTTGTGCGAAACTGGAAGCCGAGAAACGATGTAAATATCCATTTTAGTGACGAATGCTGTTAATATTGTACATACTATATACAAAATGAAGGAGGGCTTCAATTTATATTAACTGTCCGTTCCCTCAAGACCGGAAACATTTGCTCCTCTGTTTCAAACTATTTCTAGAACTAAGTTCTACACTTGCATTTCATCCATCATTCTAGTAAACTTGTACACAAATATAAGACTAAGTTGGACAGGTTCCTGTATATTCAGCCGGTTGAGCCAAGATTCAGTACCACTAGTCATTTCAACAACTCTTTATTAAGCCCGTTCTGGTGCTTTGTATCCAATTCAAATTCAGACCTGATGTCATTGCTTTCAGTAGCCAGTGGAAATAATGTCCTGATCCCTATAAGGGAAGGCGTCACCGAGTTCTGGAGCCATTCTACTAGTAATGCTGGAAGTAATTCTCTCTCTCTCTCTCTCTCTCTCTCTCTCTCTCTCTCTCTCTCTCTCTCTCTCTCTCTCTCTTGCAATAGTCTACTCTCACTTTCTCCGTTCACACCAGCAAAGTACTTGGTAGAATCTACTCTACTTCCGAATTAATTGAAGATACACTCTTCAGCATCATTTTTTACCACGGCCCCCGAATACTACAAAATATCTGATGAATCGAAATCTGAATATTGTTCGGGCTTGTTCATGTCATTTTAAGAAAATGACTTTCCTAAAATCTATTATATATATTATATATGACGCTACTAACGTGTTGCTCAATTTTGATCGATGTCAGCTGAAGGAAGGTACTACTAAGCCTTTCTCCTCCAGTCTTCCTGTGTACACGACGATGAAGATCTTTGTTCGCTGGATGACGAATGTGCGACCTTCGAAAGCAGGATGACAAAAGATGCCATAAAATGTGCTCGTGAGACGGCACCATTATTCTACCTGCCTCGCCTCTTCCTTTTCTTTTTATAATTTTTTCCTTGGTCATACCTAGTGATTGGGAGCTTCATGAAGATCACGTCTCTTTCCTATGCCAAACAATTTAACTCAGAATTAATTACTGACTGAGATGATTGAAATGGCCACTCGTCTGTGAATTTATCAGCAACCAATCCCTTTTGATGAAGATTACAGAAAAAAAAGTTTTAAAATCAAAATGACCTCACTACCATAATAGAGAGCAACCAAAGGCGCTAAATTTCCTTGCTCTCTCGACTAACAGCAGCAAACAATCATCCTTTACCTGAGGAGCTATAGAGCATCCCATACGTCAAGTTTCTCTCACTTATGACCAATGTGTGATCTTACACCCAGCTAAATTTTGGGTCTTCCACAAATAGGCTTATAAAAAGTGCCCTTTTCTCTTTCACTCTCCCTATAAAATTACTTTGTAATAATATGGTAAGTTTATAATGCAGGCATAAACTTATCTTGTTTAAGGGTCGACATAAATCAGTTTATTTTTTCTGTAATAATAAGTCATGCAAGCGCTATACAACTTATTTTTACAAATATGGTATAGGTTAAAAAGTCATTTTTCTCTTTCAGTCTAGCATGGCTACTTTCTGACATCATTATCACGGAAGGAGTTCGTTTAATCATCTAACAGTTCAGTCCATTCAACAAATAATTTTATTTCCAACTGAGGATTCATAACTCTTTACTACTTTTCCACCTCACACGAAGTATTAGAAGAAAGGTAACTTTTGCTTCTGTAGCACTCTTAAAACGGGATCACTTTGCAATGTCATAATCATGTGATAAGTTCATCAAATTTTTTATTCTACTCTGCCACACCTAGTAAACAATCATCTTTCTTATCCTACCGTGCAGCGTTCTATGTCTTATGGTTTTCTCACAGGAAGCATTATGAAGAAAGTAAAAGCCAAACTCTGATCTGTTCTACTACTCGGGCAATCAATTATCTTTTTGTATGCGACCATCAGATCTACTTAACCAATGTGTCTTTCACATACGGATTACCTTATACAGTATATATATATATATATATATATATATATATATATATATATATATATATATATATATATATATATATATATATATATACATACATACATACATACATACATACATACATACATACATACATACATATATATATATATATATATATATATATATATATATATATATATATATATATATATATATATATATATATATATATATAACACCGTGTTTCCAATGTAAAAGTGTGATAGATTTGGAACTTTGGAACCACAGGGGAACTGTCACACGAGCACATCATCTTTCGGCAACTTGACGTACGAGCTCATTTGAGGAGGCAGCATTTGTGGGAGAATTGAGGACTCTCGTCCATCGTCATTTAGCCGCCAAAGCTCTGCCCCTTCGTTTAGGTGGGGAACTTGGAGAGGAAAGGCTTTCCAGTACCTTCCCCGTCTGACGGCAATGCAAATTACGTCGCCAACAGAAGTATGTTCCATCGTAAATAGTAGTCGCTTCAAGTTATATATTATAGGAATAAAGTTTTTCTCTATTGAACTGAATAGGCGTAAAATATTTCCATATTTAGAAATGAGCCGGCTTATGGCGTATGGTCTGCCGTGATCCTGCCATATCTACTGAAAATTAATATCCGATACTTGAGAATGGCGTTAAAATAAATGAAAAAAATATTTTAAAAATGGATTGTATTTAAGCATTATGATAGCTAACCTCTGAAGCTTTATTAGCCCATAAAGAGCTCAGGACAATACTGGATACGAGTAATCCTTAGCAGCGGGAAGCGGTAACTGACCCTCCCCTTGCTGTGCACACTCCCCCTACTCGCCCTTCTTCTTCTTCTTCTTCTTTTAACGTGCTTTTATTCCCATTTTTGTATGGGGTAAGCACGATGCCTTCTTTTGAAGGACTTTTTGATTTGGCTTTGGGGTAGACCTGTGGTCTCGATCGGCTGCCCTGCCTGACATCGCTTGGACCCCGGTACGTATGTTTGATGTATCATACCCGACCCAACGCCTTTTCTTCCCAGCAGCGAGAAGTTATTGCGCGGGTATGGCGAGAGTTCGAGACGTGTGAGATGTTTGTTATGTTTTTAGAAGGTGTTGTAGTGGCTTTGTTTTGTGTGTGTATTTAGTCTGTAACATCCATTTGCTTTTTAAGCAAACCTATCCGTTGATTACATATATAATCCCGGGATGTCTACACGGATAGCACTTGTCAAACATAATTATCTTACGGTTACGAATACGGCTAGCCCATACAGAGCCCATACAAGCATATAAATCGGCTGAATGCCTACAATAGGTAGTGTCACAAGAACAGGCTTACTTCTGTTTTACTTTACATCCTGTGATGATGTCAAAATAAAAAGAAATACCGAGACTGAATCGTTTCTAAAATAAAAAGGAAATTTTTTCCACAAGGAATGTTCTTGCATGCATTTACCGAAGTTCTTTCATAGATACAACTATAATTTTAATCATTATATTTGTACGGCAATTGAAAGTTTTCCGCAGTTCAGGCTGTAACAAGGTAGTTTATGTGCCTTAGGCCTTTCTTATATATAAGTCTGATCATTACTTTGTTTCCAAGCAGGGTTGACCGATTTAAATCATGATGACTTTAATCAGCGATTCAAATCAAGATTTAAATAAAATGATTAAAAAAAAAGCATTGATTTAAATCAATATTTAATTCTGCCCCAACTAACATAGAATTTAAATGAAAAATGTGAAAACAAACACATAATTACACCTACTTGATATATTTCTGAGGAATAGAACACTAAAAACTTTCTTTTACAATACAAAAAAATTCCCACAGTCCATTAAATCAAAGGGTTTTACTTGCAAAGAACTGTACTTGTTTCTGAGGAGTAGAATAGTAAAGCACTTCCTTTTACAATACAGTATAACAAAAAAATTAACACCCAAACTACTACATAGTCCTAACATGATATATACGGGAACAGGACAGAGATGATGCAATCCTGGCCAATGGCTACTGGGCTGCTTGACAGGTTCAAACACTTTCTAACCAAGTGAGATATGATGCAACATCCCGTAAAAAACTCCAAAATGTGTTTTAAACTAATGTTTAGTATATATATATACAGTATATGTATATATATATACAGTGTATATATATATATATATATATATATATATATATATATATATATATATATATATATATATATATATATATATATATATATATATATATATATATATATATATATATATATATATATATATATATATATAAATCATCAATGAAGGGCAGAGGACACACAGATATACAAGCTGACTTTATTCCAACGTTTCGTAATTATCGGATTAATTACATCATCAGGGCTGTTAAAATAAGAAATAAAATTCTTTGTAAAATCGTAAAAGCTAAAAATAAAGGCTAAAAATTATTCATACAAAATTTTCACAAATGTACACAAACATTAAAATTAGAGAACAAAAGTTTTAAAAATCATTACATTAAAATGAAGTTAACAGAATATGCAGTAAACTGAAATTGAAAACTATCTGTGAAAGGGGGGTTAGTTTTCAATTTCAGTTTACTGCATATTCTGTTAACTTCATTTTAATGTAATGATTTTTAAAACTTTTGTTCTCTAATTTTAATGTTTGTGTACATTTGTGAAAATTTTGTATGAATAATTTTTAGCCTTTATTTTTAGCTTTTACGATTTTACAAAGAATTTTATTTCTTATTTTAACAGCCCTGATGATGTAATTAATCCGATAATTACGAAACGTTGGAATAAAGTCAGCTTGTATATCTGTGTGTCCTCTGCCCTTCATTGATGATTTTAAGTATGGATTGACTCCCGACTCCTCACACTAATATATATATATATATATATATATATATATATATATATATATATATATATATATATATATATATATATATAATTATATATATATATATGTATATATATATATATATATATATATATATATATATATATATATATATATATATATATATATATATATATATATAGCTTTCCAATTATAGTATTTTTATGCTGATTAATAAAAAAATCAAAAACATCTGATTTAAATTAAAAAAATCTGATTTAGATAAAAAAATTCGGAATTTTTTTATTAAAAAAAATAAAAAAAATCACCAACCCAGTTTCCAAGTAACTGAAGTTAAAATGCCTATACTAAGTCTCTCCCTCTGGCTTCCAAAACGACTTGTAAGTAGAAGTTAACATCCTACCCCCATAATGAAACTGAGCATCTAGTCGAAGAACATTTCAATAGCTCATGGAACGGTAACCTCTCAAGCAACAAAACCTAAGAGCTTCGGATAAGAGCTTAAGGCCCTTATTTGCATGCCCGATTTTTGCCAGTGAGCATAATAGTCCATTTGCCAAAATGGGTAACCTTTGAATGTTATATAGTACAAGGTTTCTTGATAGATTTGCTATCCTAAGGTGTTGTTTAGGTTTTTCAACTTGGTTGTCCTCATGACAACTTTGGGGAACTCGTGTTATATGTAAATAATGGCCGCCATTACTAAAAAATCTAGTTTCTTCTATATCTTTGTTTCTATACATGATAATATAAATAGTAAGGTGTCTATACCTATGTTTTTAAGGTCAAGGAACAGGATAAACTCATTAAGTATTTTGTTGCAGGTATATATTATGCCTAAATGCACTATGGGAGAACTTCGACCTGCGTTTATTATCGTCCAATCAGTCGTAACATAATTTTTCTATAAAGTATATAATAGCTGTCAAAAGAAAAACAAACTTTTGAGGCCTTTATTTGATATTGTTTGATTTCATTAATATTTTGATATGTGACGATAATACATGCCAAAAGTTAAGCTGACGATAAGACCATTCTTTACGGTACCCAAAAATGTAAGTGAACAGCTTATTTGCGTAAAAGATATGGTCAAAACTTCACCCAAGACAATTCATACACTTTCATTATTGTAAAAATGTAGTACTCACAGTCAAGGCAGCTCTATTTATTATTAGCATTATGCATGAATTCTATTGTACCATTACATAAAAATTACATGTGATAATACTAGAAGCTTATGCCAACCTGTCCATTTATATGCAGCTGTACATGGTGGCTCAGCAGATCAAGTGGTGGGAATCAGAAAGGTTCAGAGATGTTATACTTCGTCCAGGAGCAATGCACATGATCATGTCGTTCTTGGGATGCATAAGGACACTAATGAAGGGAACGGGTCTTGATGTTCTAGTTGGAGCAGCGTTTGGACATCTTACAGGAATTATGAGCGGAAAGGCATGGGTGAGGGTTATGAGAGCATTCCGCATGGTAACAGTTGTCCTGCTGCAGCACCTTTTTCAAGATGGTGAAAAGAACTTTGATGAAATATCTGCACACATGGAGGAAGCACGGCAGCATCCAAAGGCAAGCACTGGATGGATAATCTCATAAAACCAACACTGCTTGCACATCAGTTTCTTCGTGCAGAGAGGGAAGGCGACTGGTTATTTCAACAACTATGCTTGGAGAGAATGTTGCCTTACTTCTTCAGTGCAGGTCACTTCCATTATACCAGATATATCTCCTGGCATTTGCTGGAGATGCGCAACCTACCAGATGATGTCAAGACAGACCTAATTGCTGGAGCACATGTCTGTCGTCATCATGAAGGTGTTTGGAACTCTGTGTCAAGTGATCAGTTTGGTGAACAAACTGCTAACAAAATAGGAAAAGGTGGTATGAGAGGTATGACACTGTCACCTGAGCTAATTACTGAATGGATCGATTCATTCCTTATCTCTGCCTACCCCTCAGATGCCATGGAAAACTTGTACATGGGCCAAGTCTGCAATGCAATAACACCAATGAAGCACAAAGAGGAAGGTGAAAAGAGGCGAAAGCTTGATGTTGCAGAACTAGTAAACATTCCTCCATTGCTCCAAATGAAGTCAGTGTTAAAGATGCATTATTAATTGGAGAGAAGATGGTAGCTTCATTTCGTGATTCACTACCATCTGGATTTCATGCAAAACTTTCCAGCCCCGTTAAGACAATGGAATGGCTAAAGCATGGCATCATAGTTGGTAACAAGACTGTCTTTGACATGGAAGCCCTATTCCTTCACCTGCTTATGATAGGTCAACAGCGTCAGCTGCAGTTAGAAAATATCTTTGAGTATGAGTTGTGTGCTGTCCCTTTCTCACTCATTGATGAGTATGGCTGTTTGCAAAAGGGCACCAAAGCTGTACTTGCTAGACGTCTTGGTGTGCTACAGCAAAGCCCAGTGCCTCCAAGCATCATTATAGTGGATACACAACAGCCACTCTATCACATTACATGGCCTCATGGTGCTGATGCATCTATCCTTGTTGAGAGTATAAGCACAGTCTCTTGTTATACTCTCTTGATAACGACAAGGTGTTAGTCTTTGATAAGTATCATGATCTGTCAGCCAAAGACCATGAGAGAATGCAGCGTGGTGATGAGGGTACCACCAACTGCAACCTGACTATCAGTAGTCTACTCCCAAACAGAGATACTATTGTGAAGAATAAACGAAACATAAAGCAACTGTCACGGGTACTATCCTCTTTCAACATGGAAGATAAAATAACGCTAGAAAGTCAAGAAGACTGTCTCTTTTCACATGATGAGGCTGATGTGACAATGATTGCATACTTATTGACGGCAGCTGAGTGTCACAGGGTAGTAAGAATCCACAGTGGTGATACTGATGTCCTAGTACTACTGATTTACTGGGTTTGGAAAACTCAGCTACAACATACATGTAAAGTTCAGATGGAACGTTGGAATGGCGATATTGTAGACATTAATGCAACCTGTGAGAAGCTAGGTCCCAAGTGTTTGCAGCTATTGGGAATGCATGTGCTAAGTGGTTGTGACACTGTGTCTTACCCTTTTAATAAAGGAAAAGTCAGTGCTCTAAATGTCTTGCAGGCAGGAAATTTCCCAGGATTATCTGAGATACTTGGAGAGATAGATGCCTCAGAAAATTACCTGTTGCAAACAGGCCAACAGTTCTTCTCAGCACTATATGGCCAGCCTCCAGGCACCTCAATGAATGCAGCTCACCACAGGATATGTACAAGAAAGAAAGGAAAATCAGTGTGCATTATGGCCCTGCCTCCTACAGATGCCAATCTACTGCTCCATGTACAGTGGGCACATCTCCAAATGATATTATGGAAAGAGGCTGATCAGTAAGGCCCTCCAACAGTGGACATCAGCAAGTTTGGATGGCAGGTGAAGGATGGTGTCCCAACACAGGCATTTGCTTCTGATTCTCCAGCTCCTCCTGGCCTAATTGCTGTTCTTAGTTGTGGTTACAAAGCAGTGGACAAGGTCTGCAGCTCTACGGCCTGCTCCTGTCAAAAGAGCCAGTTGCCCTGCACTATTTATTGTAAATGTGGAGGCACAGATGAATGCAATAATTCATTCACAGTCACTGGTCAAGTGAATGAAAATAACAGTGACTGTTCTGAGGATGAGTTGGACAACAATTAGCTTATATTTTCCCTTTACACATCTAAACACATAATTTTTCTATTATTGTTAGGAGCACATATATGTACATGATGCAAGAAGCTGTGTACCTTGGCAGTTAAAAATACACACAAAAACATAAAAAAGTATACCTTAGTTTTACCAGACCACTGAGCTGATTAACAGCTCTCCTAGGGCTGACCCGAAGGATTAGACTTACTTAACGTGGCTAAGAACCAGTTGGTTACTTGGCAACGGGACCTACAGCTTATTGTGGAATCCGAAGCACATTATAGCGAGAAATTAATTTCTGTCACCAGAAATAAATTCCTCTAACTCTACATAAGTTTAACGTGTAAGAATAGTTTGCAATAATAAATAGTATGTCGAATTTCACGTATTGTTGTAAGATTTTTATAACTTTATTTGTCATAATGTCTGTACAAATAAAACTGCAAATGTTATGGCTGTTTTTGTGACATAATATTAATCATTGACCATGAAAACATGGATATAGACATCCCATATGACAAATAATCTTGCAAATTTACAGAGATATTGAAAAAAATTGAATTTTACATAATGGCGACGAAGATTTGCATATTTCAGGATTTGCCCAAAGTTGGCAAGAGGACAACCCAGTTAAAATACTTCAGAAAAACCAGGATATTAGATATACACCATAATACCTTGCACTATAAAAGATTCATAGGTCCCCAATGGAAATCATAAGAGTGGCAAATGGACTATAAGAACCTGCTATCTCTGGATCACCGTACAGAGTGTTTGGAACTGGACTCTTTTGGGAAATGCTGATGTCTAAGTCTCCAACCACAAATTTATTTCCTACCCTGCTTAGGAATACTATATAGTGTCATCACCAAAAATTACTGTAACTCTAAGCGAAATCTCTTCACTTTTGCCTCTGAGGCTTTTGATGTGTAAGTGAACATCGCTTGAATATTCTAACATCATCTTGTCATTTCTCAAAGTCCTTACCAGCCTCCTTTGAATGAGCCATTATCGTTTAAAGTAGGGTATTAAGATATTTCAAAATTCCGGATTTTTTCTGATAAGTTTCCGGTGCACGTTCATTAGCCTTTTAACGAAGTTGAACTAACAAAGAGGAATAAACATCAACTTTTTTTTTTCACACTGCTCTCCGCTTTCAGGTAACTGAATGATTTTTTTTTTCGAGAATGCTGAAGAAAATTATTCCCCTACAGCTTTGTCGATGCCCGCGTGTAAGGACCAACTAAATATTATTAGAAAGTCAAATGAATCTTTCTACCAAGGCTCTGGATGGTCAGAAATCTGACCCTTTACTTATTTCCCAATTTAGTTTCTTTATTTGTCATTCGATTTGATTATTCAGTTTTCTATCATTTGAAGCTTAATTATGCTCGTGTTGTGACTGGAAGTCATTATCTTTGTTTTTTTTATTTTTTTTATTTTATCAATCCAAATAGATGTTAGTATTCATTTATTCATTACAATTGTTCTGATGCAAACCTTGGAAGAATGGCCAAGAAAAATGGGGAAATTATAAGAGGATGTTTGCTTTATAGTCTTATCACTGACAGCTGTACATATACCTAGGAATCAACATCAACAGTTTAATCAATTTTATGCACTTCCTGTACACTTAATTGTATTTAAGTCTGTCAAAAGTCATAATATATTATAAAAAAAGATTTCACGCTAACTTCATTTTAGCCTGAAAATCAGCTTGTACCTAAAAAGAAGAAGAAAAAAATTATGGCGGTCAGGCGGATTATGACTTAGATGTCTTGTAAACACCTTTGCTTGTGGGGTTATCCATGACTTCGTAGAAAAAAAAAATCGAAATGCAGGGGTCTAAATGATTTCAAACTGATGAAGAGCTCTTTCCCCATAGCAGTGTTAAGTAAATGAACAATATAATAAAGCAGAAAGAAAAGGCAGAGCGTGCGTACCCACCGATAATTCCAAGTTATACAAAAGTCTGCGCTGTAATAGAAGGGAAAAAGTTTGCCAGTACGAGATAGATTGTTTTCTTTCATTGGTAGAATTACGCGTATTTATTTTTAACACGCTTTCTTTTCCGTTTCCGCTGCCGTATACATTCATTATTTCCATACTTACGGTTTCGTGGGGATGTGGCTTCGTCAAGTTAAAGAGTCTCAATCTCATTTTGATATGTTTTGTTGTCATGATAGATATACACATGTGTCAAAGTTCAAACTGTAGCAATGTTAAGGAGTCCTAAAACCAGTCTCTCTTGACGCCAGAAAACAAAAAACAATAATCAGTTACATAGTTAATTCTCTCTCTCTCTCTCTCTCTCTCTCTCTCTCTCTCTCTCTCTTTTACTTTTAGACTTCAAAAGATTCTAGATACAAGAAAGGAAGCAGATATATTACAGGATTCCTGGTACGTGAAATAATGCAAACTCATAAACACAAAAAGTCAGACATTAAATGATTGCAGAAACACAAAGGAAGGCAGATACATTAAAAATTCCAGACACTCAAAAGAATGAATTAAAGATAACAACATTAAAAGACTGACTCTAAATTCCTTAAAGAAAGCAGGGGTGTTAAACCTTCCAGATATACGAACGGGGCCAGATGACAAAAGAAGACCAGATTTATGACAGAAGGCAGAAATATTTAAAGATCCCTGTAGGATATAAGAAGGAAGGGATAGACAATAAAACTTTCCAGGCACGCAAAGGATGTCAGACACACTGAAGGATTCTAGATACACTCAGAGAAGCAGGAACGGTGAATATTCCTGATGAACGAACAAATGAAGAGACCTTAAAGGATTCCTGACGCAACCGAAAAAGGGCAGTACAAAAGTTGTCTTCCGTAGAGGGAGTCAGTGCCGTCAGTGCACCTCATTCGGTGCACTGAAGGCATTAATTAAGGTTCTTTGCAGAGTTGTTTCGGCCCCTGGTTGCAACCCCTTTCATTCTTATTACTATGCTTCCGTTCATGTTTTGCGTTTTCCATCTTACTTTCCATCCTCTCCTAACAATTGCTTCATAGTGCAACTGCGATTTCCTCCAGCTACACCTTTCAAACCTTTTTACTGTCGGTTTCCGTTTCAGCCCTGAATGGCCTCACAGGCCTCAGCGCTTAGCCTTTGGCCTAAATTCAATATTCTATTCTATTCTGCAAAAGTTGCTTGAAACATCAAAAGATTCTAGATGCAGAAAGAAGGCAGAGACATTAAAGGACTCTAGATTCATGAAAAAAAGGAGGATGTTAAAGGATTCATGATACTTGAAAGAAGTCAGATTTTACAGCAGTAAAGATACACAAAAGAAGGCAGAGACAATGAAGGTGCATTTAAGAAGGCAGAAACTGTAATAGATTCCTGATACATGAAGTAAAGCAGAGACATTAAAAGATTCCACAATCATTAAAGAATTCTAGATACACAAAGGAAGGCAGAGACAAACGGATGCTCTAAAATAAGACGGATTTTTAAAGATGACAAATGAACCATAAGAGACGGTTCTTAAAGAATGTCACATAAACAAAAGAAGACAGGTACAGTATATATTGAAACATGCATGATTTATGGAGACAGTGAAGGGAAGCGGAGATATTAAAGGATTCTAGACATGCAAAAGAAAGTAGGGATATCAAATGATTACAAATAAACAAAGCAGGAACATGAAAAGATTCTAGATATGCGAACAAAGACAGGAATATTGATGGATTTCAGTTCAATAAAGATGGCAGAGGCATTCCAGGATTCCAGAAACACGAAAAAAATACATTGTAAGAGTACAGATACAAGGAAGAAGATTGACATTAAAGGATTCTAGAGACACGGAAGATGTAAGAGCCATCAGAGGAGTCCAGCATATGAAAGAAAGCAAAGGCGGCGACTTCAAAGGATTACAGATCCACAGCAGAAGGTTTGGAAAGAACTGCGGACGAACAAAGAAGGGAGAGACAATAAAATATTTCAGGTACACGAAACAGATACACGAGGGAGGTAAAGAATGCATCACTGTCATGAAATAAAATATTTTTTCATCATTAATATGTTTCCCCTCGATTTTTAAATAAATGTCTGTCACCAAATTATCGTCCTTCGGCTAAAAGAGGTCACAAGATTATGCAAATTAAAAACGTGCACGATTGTAGTTATGTATGTAAGGGTTCTAGGTAATTTGACTCCCGGTAATTTGACTCTGGTATTTTGACTCCCGGTATTTTGACTCCCGGTAATTTGACTCCCGGTCATTTTGATTCCCGGTAATTTCACTCCCACTTTTTCCTTTCTTTTTTCGTTGAATATACTTTTAATCTTTCTTGTTTAGTTAAAAAAATAAAGTTTTTTTTTTTTTAAGAAAAACAAGTAGATACATGTTAACTAAAAATGAAAGAAAAACGAATAATACTAAAAGCCATGTTAACATCCTATGTACGATATTTCAAAATAAGACACTAGTTCTTGAGGAAGATCGTCATCGTCAACAAGCTCTTCGAATCCATCAAGCACATCACTTGGGGGAAGAAAGGCTAACGCAGAAAAACATCTTATCTTAATGCTGAACTCATTGTCATGATGGTACCTATCTTTGAAGCCAATTTCACATACTTTTCTGTAAACACTTTGAGATAAATGAAAAAGACAACATGAAACGGAAGCACTTGGAAACACAGATTTGAAACTATTAATGTGTGCTTTTTCAAAATCCATCATGATGCTTACAGGGTTCAGTCCTGGCCGTAATTCCTTAAGCTGGTTAAAAAGGAGGTTTTAAGATTCTTGCTTCTTGTTTGGCAGCAGTGCAAATAATCGTGGAACACTGAGTGAACCTACTTGAATATGTAGCGTGTACAACTGATAGAATATAGATGGGGAACACTTGAAGGTTCCATCCCCCGCCCAGTGTTTTACATTAACTAAGTCATCAAGGCCTTTATTTGTTGCAAACACAAGTAGTCTATCTTTATCAGATTGCCCACTATCAAACTGCAAGAAATGTTCACCACTATCAAGGAACTTGTATTCATCAGGTATCTCGTAACTATATCGAGTGTGAGGGATTGGAGGAGCGCTTACTTTTGCTTGACGCCAGTTCCTTATATTACGACTTACACGCACAGTTGAGGGCATAAGAGCCATTTCATTTTCATCAAGCTTTTCACAAAGAGACGAAATTAATGAACGAGAAGATTCCTGGCAGGCAGATGCCTGTGATTTTAGTTCAGCTAAAGTTTTACGCACTTTCGGTTTAGAAGCACACGAACTGTGATGATGTTCACCGACGTTCTTGATTATATCATAATGTTCATCATGCGTCATAGTGTGGACTCGAGCTTTGCAGGACTTGATTTCACATTTCCAGTACTGAAGTCTTGGATCCGTCAGCATTTAGTTTATGTTTCTCATATATATATATATATATATATATATATATATATATATATATATATATATATATATATATATATATATATATATATATATATATATATATATATATATATATATATATATATATATATATATATATATATATATATATATATATATATATATATATAGTTCATGTTATCCACAAGTTTCTTTCCTCCCCGGGTGCTGTTAAAAACATAAGGCATGGTGACCGTATATTTCCTTTTAAAGTAATAAACAAAGAAGTAAGATGTTGATGTGGACTGGTAAACCTTGAAGAGTCGAAATACAAACTACAAAGTGGTAGAGATAGTTTCAGTTAGTCTCCATAGAGCGATAATTTTAGTCAACTACCTAGCGTGCATGTAAACAAGCAACAATATTACTAAAATTATGTACTTTTTACTTGTTTTGAACTAAAAAAGAAAGATTAAAAGTTGTATATTCAACGAAAAAAGAAAGGAAAAAAGTGGGAGTGAAATTACCGGGAATCAAAATGACCGGGAGTCAAATTACCGGGAGTCAAAATACCGGGAGTCAAAATACCGGAGTCAAATTACCGGGAGTCAAATTACCGGCCACCGTATGGAAGAGTGTAAGCTTCTTCATATGTAAGTTGTGATAAAGCTCTGGAAGTTTATAATAATGATGCTCACTATAAGTCTGTCCGCTTCACACTCGTAGCGTTACAATAATCGTTAACCGCTTTTGTAAACTGTGCAGGTCTTAAGCAGAGTTTATGAGCTTTATTACCTAAGAGGAATTTCTAGATGTACCCGCATTCAGCAATGTCATCATGTGAAGCAAGAAACATGACTTTATTAGGTACGTCTCGTTGAATGCTTGCATGCAATTACCCCACACATGTCTATTCGTATGCTCTGGAATGTTCACAGTATAGGACTAAGTCATTTTTAGTTGCGCGTGTGTGTATGAGAGAGAGAGAGAGAGAGAGAGAGAGAGAGAGAGAGAGAGAGAGAAAGAGAGAGAGAGAGAGAGAGAGAGAGAGAGAGAGAGAGAGAGAGAGAGAGAGAGAGAGCGAATTTACTTTTTTTTACAGGGGATTCTATTTTTTTTTTATTCATTTAGAGAAAGTATATTAAGCAGGACTCTGAACGTCCGAAAATGGTCGTGTTACTCTTATAGTGAGTCCCATTCTCTCGTGCGTGGCCAAGTCAAGTGTAACACGAGTTTCTGAGTGAAGCGAAGCAACACACCTCACCGACTATCTAGCTACTGCACGAAAACTTGTGACGGCTGGAATTCAGTACCTGGATGTCGTTTCTGCCCATAAACTTTTTTGCAAAGTTGCTCAGACAGAGGCATCAGATACTAAGCTCAACTCAATGGAAATGATTTTCTGCTTGTGGATGACATGAATTTACAGGAAATGATTTTCAAATTATTCAGAATCAAGTTCCACTCTCCAGCAAGTGGACACATCTCATAGTTTTTGAGTAACAAACGCTAGTTTCTTCTGTTATTGAAAAAAGAACCTTCTGCACAGGATGAGAGATTAAATTCCTGAAAATAGGCCACTGAAATGTAACAAGACCTTACTGCAAATAGGTTACCTATGACTGAAAATAAGCATACTGTACCTGAAACCGAACCCAAACTTCCTGAAAATCAGAAAGTTTTCGAAAAAAAATATGTAAAATGAAAATAAAGCCTGGAAGAACCCAAAACAAGCTCATGCACGCAAGAAAAGTGCGAGTGTCGTGGAGCTGCTATTTGGGCTCTCGAACAATCTGTTTCGGTTTCTTTGCTACAAGGAATGCCTTCATAGACGATGGAAGATACTGAGCTGGAGAAAGTAACTTTCCAGATACCGCATGAAAGACTTGCCTTCAATCTCCGATATTCTAGCGGTGCTATTTCAGTTCCTGTGGCTCTTCAAATATCTATGGTGCTTATACTCATTACTGTAATACCGTTGGTTACTTTTAATACGAATAATGTACTCTTTTAATATCGTATGCTCGTTACGATACGACCATGTGCTTCTTCTGAATGCAAAAATGCTCCAGTAGATTTTTCATGTGGGGAACCTGCTGTTATACACAGCAGTAACGTACCCACGACAAATAGATGAATACCTATTTGAGCCAATATAAAAGACAAGTAATGCAAAAACACGAGTTTTTCAGGGATACACAACAAATCTTCAGAATGCAGCTTACAGACTATATGTACTCACAAGCAAATAATGCGTTCACAAAAAAGAAAGTGTGAGTCGTAAGGCCTATGAAAATTATCGAAAACTTTAATTTTGATTATATTTTACTAGTAAAAATAAATCGAAAAGTTAAGAGGGCTTTGCGGCTTTTAAAATTACATATGTATCTGGTAAAAGTGACCAGTAGATTCTGTTTATAATTAAATTTTCTCTCTCTCTCTCTCTCTCTCTCTCTCTCTCTCTCTCTCTCTATGATTGCTGATTTTGCGTTGATACGATGAACCGTCATAACAGAAGATATTTCCAATATATGTATATATATATATATATATATATATATATATATATATATATATATATATATATATATATATTGTAAGGTCTAGTGATTGTTTTGTCTATGGAACGATTGTTCCCTTCTTGTGGGTGCACTCCTTTCCCGGTGGTGCTCATTTTTGTACATAGCTTTGGTAGCGACAGTCAAGTTTGGGTAGTCATCGAGTCAGAGTCTAGACAGCATAGCAGCATGGACTTGTTTAACAGCAGGCAGTTGTTGCCTGTTGTTGCCTGTTGTCTTTGGCTGCTTTCTATGAAAGAACTTCAGCCAAGTTATCGAGGATGAGATGGTGGCCCAACAGTGGAGAGGGGGCATTCTTCTGAGACAGTAGTGTGGCTGTTGCATCGACTCTGTCGTGATCATCTGTGTTTTGTGGAGATATTCCTGCTTGCTGCCCACACGGTGGTTTCGATGATGTTCGTAGTTTGATGGTCGTCCTCGGTAACCTTTGATGCTGGTCTTGACATCCTAAGGTGGATGTTCTGGTTTTCTTTGTACTGCTCGAAGATTGTGATTATTTTTATATTGGTATTATTTGATATTTAAGTTTATGATTATTATTGACTGTATATTTGCTGCTTTATTGGTTTTTCAGATATTTGTATATTGCTATGGTTAATTGGTTATACCGTGGGTTGTCTGTCTGATATTATTATTTATGCTGTCTGTATTGCTTATTGTTTGATGTAGCTTAAATGTTGTTCTCCTTTATATGATGTTTGTTACTTTTTGCTGTGATGGTAATGTTTATTTAAAGTAATTTTGATTTTGCTACATCTATGGTATTTTTTGACTCATGGATTATGTATGATGTGTGATGTGATTTATATATTAATTTTTACCAAACTTGACTCATTTGTGAATATGTACATTACTTAATGTTAGTAAACTAGTTTTAAGATTATTTTGCTGGTTTTGTTGTTCCCCTTTCCCTATTGTTGTCTCGGCTTCTGCCAGTCTTTCCAGTCCATTTGTCTGTAATTGATGATGGAACCTGATGAACCGAGGTTTGGTTCATAACAATATATATATACATACACACACACACACACACACACACACACACACACACACACACATATATATATATATATATATATATATATATATATATATATATATATATATATATATATATATATATATATATTACTAGAATTATTTATTCATGCTCCTAAAAATCTGCCATGCATGTTTTAATTCACATACAGAGCCAAAGGAGACAGGCCCTCTGCCACTCCTTGTTTTTCATCCTGAACTGAACAATAGGTTCCGGGCACCCTTCCCTTGTACACATCCTAAACCTTTCCTTAACATCACTCTAAAACCTGCTCTCATGACCTACTGGCCGAAAGATCTTTCTTCCAGATAACACCTTTGTTCTTGGAGATACATGTGAAACACCTGAAGCAGGGGTTAAACGGAAATCGCCCTCCACAGCCAGGACACCTGAATTGCTTGGGGCTATGAACACCGGCAGTAAACCAAGCTCATATAAGCTTGATCCTGGGTCAACAATAGGCAGAAGCAGACAGGTGAATATCCCAGTAACATGCTGCCGAGCTTGTCCCTCCAAGCTCTTGCTCATTCTTTGTCTGGCTGAGACCAAACCCTCCAAGAGCCACTCTGAGTGTCCCGTGAGAAGTCCCATTTGATAGAGACTCCATTAATACTGTATTCACAACACATCTACTCAGGAATTAAGGTACTGTTTGGTAGGAAGGTTTTTCAGTTAATTCTTTGTTCTTATTCTCATTCCGTTCCCGTTCTCTTTCATTGTGCTAAGACCCTTGAATCATTGTTGGTACCCGTTTATCAGTGTTAAATACTATGGTGCCTGATCATAAGTGACATCATTCTTCTTAAGCCTTCAGCAACTCCCTTTGTAAAGATTTAGATTGTGTACCATTGATTGTGTACCTTTCTATATACTTGCAGAAAGGTTGTGTGTGTGCTGCTGTAAACAATCTGCTTCCAGTGTGCACACGTTCCTCAATCAAGTCTCAGCCTCATTTTGTTCTTGTCTCACTATTCTATGCTGAGTGGCACTCTTAAACTTGTCTATTGTGTAATTTAACTTGAAAGTGCCAAGAGCCTACCATCCATAGCTCTCTGTAATTAATTCTTCTAAATAAATTACATGTAATTAATTTAGACCCAGAACTTCTGTCCTGAGTCCTACCCCTAATTGAAATCTCATTTAGATAAATTACTTTGAATTATGTTGTGTTGCTCCCCAGTCGGAAGCATCCCCAACAAGGTAAGAACTACAGTTGCAACCAACACTTAAGAAATGGGAACCTTGCCAGGATATTTTGCAAGATTCCAGTGATTTGCTTAACGAATCCTTGCTAGACTGGACTTGTGAACTGAGACGAACCAATTAACTTAAAGTTTCATTTACATTCCATGGGCATACAGTTGGACAGGAGTTATACAGCATAAGATCCATTTTCACATCTGATGTTCGTAAATCTGTGCAAGCTTTCTGCAATAGGAATTTCATTCAGCCTGGGTAGGAGTGTTTCCATTTAGGTAGATTATTCAGGAACTATTGCTACTGCATGTTTGCAAGTTGCACAACTTAGCTAGCCAGGAATTTAGCCAGGAAGTGAACAGTGTTAACGTAAGAGAAAATTGCAAAATTTTTCTCCATTTGTATAGTGGAAATTTTTGATACTGCTTAGTTAGGAAAGTCATAACTGGCAACCTACTATGTTTCCAAGGCAACAGTTGTAGGCGGATAAAGCTGTGTGTGAAGACTCTGCCCATCCCCAACCAAGTTCATTGAAGCCTAACTTTGTTTGTAGAAGAATTAATGTAAAATCCTAGTCACCGTGAATTATCATTTGTGCTGTTAAGTGTCATTCAGTTTAGCATACGCTCGTGCATCATTTCAAGCAGAACAGAAGATGTGTTTCCTTGTGTGTCTCATAAACAGAGCAATGCAATGTTCGTACATACGTTGGTTCTGTTGTGACAGCGGGAGCAAATACCTAGCCTCACACATACAGCTGGTTGTTTTGATGACAACTCTCTACACGATACTCGCATACCTGTCATATATAACCCATCATTTTGTGTAAGCCATCAGCTGTCAGCAGCCATTAGCCATTAGCCATTCTACGGCTTTAGCATATTCCATTCTCATACACACGATCAATGTAACCTTTGAAGAAGTCATTCTAACTTCTTTTGGGTCACATGCAAGCCAGTTTCTTACTTAACTGTCAGTGATTCATGATGGTATTGTAAACTTTACCAACCGTGGCAATTCTTTAATAAGAATTCACTCCTTAACAAGTGTAATCATTCATTGATGATACACTCAGTATGCGTGAGATAAGACTTTGAGTGTTTAGATTACAAGTAACATTACCAGTGTAAAACATTTTACATTGTAATCATTGTTATTTGTTATACGAACTATTGCCGTACAACTTGCTTAACAAAAGCAAACCTAATTTAAGAGTGTAAGCCACTAACCACTGGAACTCAGGTCTGCCTCTCAAACTACTGCGATCTTTCACAAACCCATTAAAGCTCATACTTTCTTACCTCAGTGCTAACGTGCCTTTTACTCTATGTTACCGTTGTCCACGGCCAAGCTCTCTGAATAGTGGGTATCGAGAGCACATTTTCATTCGATTCTCTGGATCAAGTCTGCACTCCTAAGTGCCACAAATCCAGTCATTGAACTCACTCACACCAGCGTACCATTATTGTGGTGTCTCATTTATGTTCTTTGGAACCATATAACCTTAACTCTGTTTCTCGGAACCCGTAACCTTTGCACTATAACAGGTCCTGTCCGTGTGCAAGCAACAAACCATTCTTTGGAACAAACAACCTGTTTTTCAGAACAAACCAGTTCGTTCTTTGAACAACAAACCATTTTTCAGAACCTTGCCTCTGCACTCGGCAAGTGAGCTATTGTCGTGTGTATGTTAGCTACCTCGCACTTTACATGCCTCGCACAGGTTACCTGTATTCCATCTAACTTACTCTGTGATCTCACCACACATTGAGTGCTGCTCCAAGTCTGTGTCATTTGCGTAACTTGGGCTGTGTTATCACCAATTCACACCTTGCATGTTCCCACCAGTGTGTGCTTATTGCATCACTGGCCCAGTGGTTTCGCCGCACCTTCAGTGCACACAGATTTTGCACTTTTAGCCAATTTTGCTATGTGTTTCCATGCCCATCCACGTTGTGAGTGCCACATATCTGGCCCTCCAAACCCCTGGCACCTTAAGTGCCACCATCACTAGTGTCTCATAACACAATCTGCACCTGTGCCCCTTGGTCCTGAGTGCCACCAGCATATCCTTCACCTTACTTACACTTTAGGTAACCCAATTGGGCTCTCAAGTGTCACCTACTCGCTCCAAGGAATGCTCTCACTGCCACCCCTTTTATTAGGGAGCACCACTCTCAATATTCGAAGGCCCCCGCCCAAATTACTGCATTTAGCATCTGGCCTAGTGCCAATTCACTTCTGCCCTATGGAACCACATACTAGTTCTCAGGAACAACCTCACACTTAGTGCCAGTGCCGCCTTGCAAAAGGGGCACTCCATTGCATATCAACACTGCCAAAAGCAGAGTCCATTTTGCATTCTGTGCAATTGCTTGCACTGTCCACCACCTACCTACTTTACCCCGTTGCTTGGAACCTTAGGCCCACAACAACAGCAGCAACATGTCTGCCGAAGACTACCGAGCCTTCCTGGAAATCAGGAAGGGGCTGAATCTCAGGGGAGAGCAATTGAAAATGTGGGTCCAAGAACAGCTAGCTGCCACAAAGAAGGAAAGAGAGGAAAAGGAGGCTATCGCTAAGGAGTAGAGAGAGGAGAGGGAAGCTGTCACTGAAAGGAAGGAGGAAAAGCAATGACAGTTTGAAGTAGCCTTAGCCCAGGAGAAAAGAGCTCTTGCTGAACTGGAAAGACAAGAAAGGGAAAGGCAATGAAACCATGAGGTAGCACTTGAAAGGTCCCGCCAGGAGAGTGTAATTCCACTCATCCAACATAGGGCCGAGCATCCCGCTCTGGCAACTAACTCCACAGTCCAACCTCAACAGCATCAGCTTGTTAATCCCGAAGTGGAATGATGCAGAACCTGAGGCATGGCTCGAAGAAATGGAATGCATATTCAGCAACTATGAGTCCACCGAAGTGATCTCCTTGATCTTTGCCAAACACATGAGCAGCAAAAGACTGGTCTATTTCTGCTCCTTAGACAATGGTGATCAGGGAGACCTCAAAGAGGTCAGAAAGGTGGTCATTAAATCCTACAAAATCACTCTTGAACGTTGGAGACAATGTTGGCGTGGCCTACCCAAAGAAGTGAGTCAAACTTGGGCAGACTAGGGCTACCATAAAACTCGGGCTGTTAAGCGTTGGCTGGACTCCCTTGAAATCACAACAGTGGATTCCTCACAGGCAGCAGCAGCAGCAGCAGCAGCAGCACCATGTCGGATCCAGCAGACAACAGACATGGATTCCAACAGTGACACAGAAGAACCACCTGCCCCCATTTACAAAAGAAGCTTCCCCTAGTAAGTCATCTAGGGGAAGCCTAAGCAGAAAAAACAAGAACCACCAGAGGGCATATGTTTTTTCCATTGGAAATTTGGAAAGAAGGCCTGAAGATGTGACAAAGGCTGCCTGTTTTTAAAAAAAACATGCAATAGGGTTGCACATGCGACCCAACCATACTAATGTCAGTGGTGAGCAGACAGGTTGCCTCATAAGAGAAGCTGCACCTGCCCACAACTGTCTTTCTTCCAGGGATGAACGAAGAGGCCCCATGTGCTTCTTCCTAAGAGATGAAAGATCTGACACAGAGTTCCTAGTAGACACCAGAGCATGCAGATCATTAATCCCAGCCAGCCCATGGAGCATCACACTCACAATGTATGGAAGGAGGGAGATGAAAATAGCTTTCAACAGGAAAGAGTTTGACTGGACTTTCATCACTGAAGACGTGATGATGGTGTTGTTAGGAGTGGATTTCCTAACAGCACACAACCTACTAGTAGGCGTAGTAGCAAAACAGCTGATCCCTAGACCAGCACCAACATTATCTCCTCAAAAGCCAAATGGACGTACCACAACCACACCATGAACGAGTCAACAAAAGCAACAAATATGCCCAGTTGCACCAGACACCCCACCACCAGAGTTCTGGCAACTTCTACAAGAATATGAAGACATATTCAAGGATGACCTGAGGCATGACTCAACAAAACCAGCAAAACATAACATCCATAGAGACCAAAGGTCCTCTGATCCACTCACGTTTCAGATGTCTGGCCCCAGAGAAGCTCGCCTACGCCAAGCAGGTATTCAAAGAAATGGAAGAAGTAGGAAAATACCGAAAAGCCCCCAGCCCATGGGCATCACCCCTACACATGGTACCAAAGTTAGGTGGAATATGGCACCCCTGCAGAGACTACCGACGGCTAAATGTCAAAACAAAACCAGATCAATACCCGCTACCAAATATAGCAGACATAACCAACCAGATGAAAGGAGCAAAATCTTCACAAAAATAGATCTGCTAAAAGGGTATTTCCAAGTCCCAGTGGTGAAAGAAGATATCAAGAAGACCACAATCATCACCCCCTTTGGCACCTACTCATTCAATTACAGCTATTTTGGCCTCTGCAACTCGGGGGCAACATTCCAAAGACTTATGGAAGAACTGTTCGGCGACCTTCCATTCTGCGTGGTCTACATCGATGATATACTAATATTCATCCCCAACCTAAACCAACATATCAAAGACGTTAAGAAAGTGCCACAGAGATTCAAAGAAAATGGACTCATAGTGCAGGAAGACAAGTGCAAATGGGCAAAGAAAATGGTTGAATTTCTGGGACACCTAGTGTGCCCAGGAGGCATTAAACCCCTGCCAGAAAAAGTTAAAACAAAAACAGACTTTCCCAAACCAACAACAGTGAAATCAGTCCGAGAATTTTCAGACTTTATAAACTATTATCATCACTTTATACCAAACATTGCTAAAATAATGAGCCGTATATATGAATGTCTTAAAGGAAAGAATAAGAAACTAAATTGGACAGAAAATCAAGATAAAGTATTTCTTTTAGCAAAGCAATAACCTCTGTAACCACATTAATTTTTCCTCTACCCATAGGTCCCTCATACTGACAACCAACACAAGCAACACAGTAATGGGAGCCGTACCCGAGCAGGAAACTGATGATGGTCGTCATCCGCTGGCCTTCTTTAGCAAGAAGCTAACGGCAGCAGAACAGAAATATTCAACATTTGACGGGGAGCTCCTTGCAGTTTACAAAGTAGTCCACCATTTCTGTCGTGTGCTTGAGGGATGACAGTTCGTGGTGCAGATGGACCACCAATCACCGGTGCATGCCTTCACGAAAGTCAGCTGACTCATGGTCAGCATAACAACAACGGCATCTGTCAGCGATAGATGAACACTCCTGCACCATCAAGTACCTGAAGGGTTCGGTAAACACTGTGGCAGACACACTGTCAAGAAACTGCGTCAACACCATCCAGCTTGGGATAGCCTACCCCGAAATTGAGGAAGCGCAGAAGGATGACACGGACTTGCAGTGACTGCGGCGGATGAACCCTGCCCTGACATGGAGCGACTTGTCAATCAGCAGTGGAAAGACGACCATCGCCTGCGAAATGAGTAACAGACACCCTCGCCCCTACTTGCCAGAAGGCCTAAGATGGAGAGCCTTCACTCTCACCCACAACCTATCCCACCCATCAGGCCGGTCAACTGCCTGAATCATAGCAGAGCAGTATATCTGTTGGGGAATGAGAAAAGACTTGAAAAAGTGGATGACAGAATGCATCTTGAGCCAGACGTCAAAAATTACAAGGCACGTTGAAAGCAGAATAGGAGAGTTCACAAAAACGAAACAACGGCTCACCCACATCCACATTGACATAGTGGGGCTCCTACCCGCCTCTGAGGGGTACCTGTTTACCATTATAGACAGGAACACCAGGTGGCCAGAAGCATTACCAATGTGACAGCAAATGGCAGAGAGCTACGTAAAAGCCCTTGTCGAGTGGGTCAGCAGGCACAGAGTCCCCCAGATCATCACCAGTGACAGGGGAGCCAATTCACATTGGCCCTGTGGAATGCTGTCGCAGACAGTCTGGGGACAAAAATAATGCTGATGACAGCCTGCAACCCTGAAGCCAACGACAGTGTCGAGAGTCTGCACTGATCGCTAAAAGCAGCACTCACCACCAGACGACAAGGTGGGAGCTGGAGAAAGGAGCTACCATGGGTCCTACTGGGCCTAAGAACGATACCGCATGCAGCATTCAACGCATCTCCAGCAAAAATCCTATATGGCCAAGCATTGACATTGCCAGCAGACACCTTCCGAGAGCAAACAAGCCTCACATCACCATCAGACACACGAAAAGTGATAGAAAAGTGCCAGCGGAAACGACCTATGATGCGGTCAGGAAGGTGTACATCCCCAACGACCTGCAGGACATAAAATATGCGTTCATATGGATAGACACACCTGGACACCCCTCTCCCTGGCTTACTCAGGACCATACTGCATCATCCACAGATGGCCCAAGGCATATCAGATGACAGTAGACGGAAGAACAACATGCATTTCCATCAATTGCCTGAAAGCCGCTCACATGCCAGACACCGACCTACAGCCGTAGACCTCTCCAGGCAGGGGAGTCCTTAGCGCCCACATGTGGACCCTACACACACCTACACCACGACTGCCATTATCCTGTGACAAGGAATCCGTGAACGAAACATGCGGACGAAAGAAAAACTACTCCTCTCATACAACTTTCGTACATATATCTTCCTTATTATTATTGTCACATTTCATGTATTATTAACATTGTATGTATTGCACTACCAATTTTCCAACTGGTAGTGTACTGTTTTATATGTACATTTCTCTCTGTGTACAAACACAATTGCTTGTACTTAATCCCTGTTTCTACCTGTCAAGGGTCAGGAGCTACACTGCAGCTCACATGAGCTCTTGACCAGTGTGAATGTTTGGTAAATAAATTAGTAAGTAATAAACTCCAAAACTTACTCGTACCTCGCCTCACAGCGGAATGTATAGCCCCTCTCTATCCCACGATGTCTTTCTATTTATTTTCCCATTAATATACCCAGGAATTGCTGTTAGTTTTAGCTCTTATCTTTTATGATAATATGTCAGCTATAATTGTAATTTTACAAAGAAAAGGGCAAAGAAACATTAGAAAAACATGCATACCTCACAAAAAGGCACTACATCTCTCCATCTCAGTAAATCTCATAAATATTTTATGATAAATATACTCAGAATTTGTTACTGATTTTAGTTCTTATCTGTTAAAATGTTATGTGAGAGCTATAATCATAATTTTACAAAATAAAATAAATTATTAGAAAACATGTATAACTTTGTAAAATTAGCATATTTTCATGAGTGTTTTGGAAAAACTCCCCGCACAGGGTTGATTCAATTTCAACTTCCTGTGGAGGGTACAGAAAATTTCTTAGGATTTTTGTTCTACACCATGTGCATTTGCATATCTTCCTTTTTCCATTGAAGTAGTTTTTTCTTAAATTGGCCAACCTTAAAGCTTGCCCAGTCTTGGGGTGTGTTTAATATATACTTACCCCATCCCTTAAGGATTAATTCCCATCCCCATTTCAGTTACCAATTATTCTCCATTCTAATTTTAAGTCTTTATGTCACCAGTTCACTGAAGTAGCTATATTCCATAGTGGCCATGTTCACTTGTAGGTGTGTCTATGCATGAAATATCTGTAGAGAGAAACATCTCCCATCAGTACTCAAGCCAACTTAATCTGTGTCACTCCACAGCACCATAAAATAAATGATAAAGAAATGATAGCAAAATGATAAGCCACCAAAATGTGAGTTTACTGTCCATCTTAGTACTCACCCTTACAGCATGGAACTTGGCCCCAGAGTCCTCTAACTTTGGCTGCTCCAAAACGAATGTATGGCATTCTACAGAAGCCCCAAGCACTTACCCAAAAATTCACTCCTCATTACACACAAACCCCTTCTTCATGACACACCCATATTTGGGTTCTAACCGGACATAGATTCCAGAACATTTGAGACAAAATGTTGACAAGCATTTTCACCCACGTGCCTCTGACACAGTTGTATCTAAATTGACATTCAGTCAGGCACTCTGTACTGAGTCTGAAAATAATCAGGCATTCACCTATGCGCTGAATGCCGCAAAACACTACATTGTCACATAGTGTCACTTACACACAGAAACAGTACTCGGCCACCCTTTTGTGTCGACTTCGGGACAAATCATGATTGTTCAATTTCTAATCTGCAGCTTCATGGTTCACTGTCATTTCAACATTTGGAGAGTGCTGCTCCTTTAAGTTTCTCACTGCCTCCCACCACACACACCTATTTATTTGCTCTTATATCCCTCACCTTTACTTTCACCATACCAACCATACCAGGTTCTGAAATTATTCCTCCATTAAAATGCCTTTATCTATCCTCTTTCCCACACCATTATGCTCACTTTCTCCCTGTGGTTGATTATCTCTCACTATTTCCTCATTATATCACATTTCAAATATGTCCTCCTTCACCAACGTTTATACCTCCTTCACTAAGGTATATAGAAATCCAGTCCCCCTACATGCTGATGTCCCAGTAAAATCTTGTTTCCCAAGTTAACTCCTCTCACCACCAAAACTGATTCCTGTATTAACTGGTTCCTTAGCAGAAAAAAAAAAAAAAAATATCCGCCGCTCCTACATCATCCAGTTTATGAGCTTGGACATTGCACACTTTACCCTCTGAATGCCTTAGTTGAAACTGAGTGAACTTCGATGGATAAAAGCCAAAGCCTACTACACTGACTGTTGCCCCTGTATCCCAAAAATTAGAAGACTAGATCCAGCTACGGATCCATTCATCTCTAGCTTCCATTCTCCTATATCTCCCAGAAGTCCTATATGACAAGAACATTTTATCCTTTCCTTTTTGTTTGTCCTGCCCTCCAAAAGTTCTGTCTGTTTTTGGAACTTCTTGGATATCCTTCTTGAGGAGCTTTCCTATAGTTAACTTTGTTCCTTGGCGTCTCTTCATAGCTACTTCCAAAATTCTGACTTACTGGTCTATCACTTCCCTTTTCAAGTAACGGACAAAACCGCCAATTATGTGAAGGATTCTTACACATGCCACAATATTTTGTTCAGCAATATTTCTTAGTATGTCTCTGTTTATTGCAATTAAAGCAACGAATTTGCGACATATGATCCGTATATTTTCTCTCACCCTCCAATTTACCACGAAAATTTTTAGAAGCAAAGTTTGATTCTCTTTGTGGGAAGTTCCTTTGACCTATTGTCGTTCTTTTTGGCATTCCATAGAAGAATATACTATCTACTGTTGGGCATTTTGACATGTACTTCTTGATTTGTGAAAAGATAAGAGATTCTTCAGAAGCAGCTTCTATCGGTCTATCAAATCTGTTAACTATGTCATCTGGTACGTCATTCAACAACCACGGGAAATGCGGTTACTTCTGAAAAATTTCTAACGAAATAGAATCGCCATATACCCAGTCCAAGACTCTCGATTTCTCCGCCAAATCTGTAGCTGCATCAAACTATTTCGAGCTATAACCCACCATGGAACACTGTCCTGTTCTAATTTTATAAAATGCTCTAATATCCCAAACTAAACCTCCACATTCACCTGCCCCATACGCAGCTCTTAGAAGTTTAGTTATATCCTCCTAAGTACTACACCTCCTGAACTCAAAACTGCGACAGCATTTCCCAGTGTCTTCCATGTCTAATGCCAGGAACACTATTGCCTCATTAAACGCATCTCTGCCATCTGTGATTTTCTTTGTAATTAAGTGGTTTTCAACACTTTCGATAAAAATCTCAACTGGCGGTCTAAAACTTCCATTTACCAAGCCCTCAAAAGGTTGCATAGGTGACGTATATGTCATAATCCTATGGGTCAACGATTTATTTGCCCATTTCCTGCCAGTCATTTTCCAGACTTTTTCCTTCACATTTTTATCTAAACTGAAACTATCCTTCACCTTCGATAAAATTTTGCCTGATGTTAAGCATGTAATATTAAAATCTTGCACAACACCCTCTAAAAAAACAAAAACGCTATCCCCCCTACCTTGCAACCATTCATAAACTCTACAGAAGTAAATCACTTCTTATACTCCGCTCCACTGAACCTCAGCTGATCGCGAGGTCAATATATATTTTTCAAGGTTAACTCACATGATCTCCCCGCAAGAAAAGAATCTCAGAGGCAAAATTCACCCTTTGATATCGCCAATGCTTGCCTCCATGCAAAAATTGCTTACCACGCGACAGACTACTGTCTCTATGCAGTTATCACATATTACATTATATCCCCCACACAGAATATACCATTTCCTATATGCACATAAGAAAGATATGTTTCAACCCAAAATAACTAGATGAAAAAAAGAAAGAGAAAAGAACATTCTGAATAAACTGAAATAAAAACCCAAAAATAAAAGAACTCACTTTTTCTCCTTGCCCCCGTATCTCCTTCAACCACTAACGTCCGTGAAAATGTAATCGCACTTTTAAACTAAGGCACGAAAATATATGATTATGTTTAAACCTGTACTAAAGCACTCGGTAATCAACTTTTTACTGAGACACCAACTTGATCAAGACTGAGTCCGGCAGTGGCCACCAATTGCATCCTAAACATGCTAACTTACAATTTTAACCCTCTGCAACAAGTTACCACCCCTCTCCTTTACTTAAACTTAAAGATAGTCAAATGATATCCTATTCCTATAGTGCTTCCATGCACCCATATCTTAATTACTATCATCATTCATACATCACTCTTATGCATGAATTCATAACACTATGAAAAATAGTGTTTCCCCGCTGCCACCAAATTTGTCTCTTTACAACAATAACAGACCTGAAGTGTTGGTAGCCATGTTGAGCGGTCATCCTCTCTCTCTCTCTCTCTCTCTCTCTCTCTCTCTCTCTCTCTCTCTCTCTCTCTCTCTCTTTCATGAGTACCAAATGCCCTAAATTAAACGGTGTTTATAAAAAAAATAGTTTATTCGGTAAATCTAACATATGACAGGTTAAATGAAAAATATGCATGACAACAGAAAGTTACTGAACTACTTCCCAAACACATTAAACAGTTATAACATAGTAATAAAGTGTGGGATTAATTCCCATCCCCATTTCAGTCACTAATTATTCTCCATTCTAATTTTATGTCTTTATGTCACCATTCCACTTAAATAGTTATATTCCATAGTGGCTTTGTTCACTTGTAGGTGTGTCTATGCATGAAACACCTGTAGAAAACTCTACTGACAGATAAAACTGTTTTTTTTTTGTTCTATTTTTGGAATGATTTGTGCACTACGTTTATTATGTAGATGGAGAATAATATAGTTCTTATTGAGCTTATTTACTTGTTTAGGTCTAGTTGCATGATCCTTTTAAAAGCTTTTTGTGTTTATTGGCAAGATACACACTTTGGTTGTGATAATTGTATTTTTTCTGTAAATTTGTTTGTTTAATAATAAATCAAAATTGTAGCCTCTTGGCACTACTACCTTTATTTGTAAATTTATTGTATTCGAAATAAAGTATTATTATTATTATTATTATTATTATTATTATTATTATTATTATTATTATTATTATTATTATTATTATTAGTACAAAAACCAACTTAGTCTGTGACACTCCACAACACCATACAATAAATGATAAAGAAATAACAGCAAAATTAAAAGTCACCAAATATGAATTAAATGTTCATCTTAGCACTCACCCTTACAGCAGGGAACTTGGTCCCAGATTCCTCTCACTTTGGCTGCTCCAAAACGAATGTATGGCATTCTACAGAAACCCCAAGCACTTACCCCAAAAATCTCTCCTCATTACACAAAAATGCACCAACTCCTTCCTCACGACACACCCATATTTGGGTTCTAACCAGATATTACCTCCAGAACATTCGAGACAAAATGCTGACGAGGACTTCTGGCCATGTGCCTCTGACACGGTTGTATCTAAGGTGACATTCCTTCAGGCACCCCATGCTGAGTCCAAAAGTGATCAGGCATTCACCTATGCGCTGAATGCCGCAAAACACTACATTGTCACGTAGTGTCATGTACTCACAAAAACCCATATTATGTGTTTCAAGTTAATTTCAATAAAGTAAATATAAAAAACTGATTATTGCATATACAGGGTGTTTCGAAATTAGAGCCCCACCCCCCTCTACAGCATAAACTAAAATTGACATGGAAAAAAACAAAAGTAATTCAGAACAGGTATTCATTTAAGTTTCTCTTTGAGTATTTAATATTTTGTGTGGCCTCCATCTGTCTGTACTACAGCCTGCATTCTTGAGGGGTATAATTTCAGCAAATCGCAAAAAAGCTGAGACTCAAACTCCATTTTCCTGAGCAGTTCATTCACCTCCCTTCGCAGGTCGTCGAGGTTTGGTATACCATCATAGTTCACTGTGCACGCTTCAACATGATCCTTTAAGATACTACCAATGTTTTCACACACATTAAGGTCAGGGGAGCTACCTGGAAATTCTCTTGACGAGAAGAAATTGATACCACTGTTTCGAAGCAGCTCCTGTGGCTGAAGAGCCTTGAAACATGGTGCTTTATCATGCAAAAATGTGACTTCTTCAACAGATAACACATTTTCAGGATTTTTGAGGAAAGGAAATACTCCACCAATAAGCACAGTTTCTCTGAAGTATTTACCATTCCATGACTGTCCTTTTTCTTTGATGATCCACATTAACCGTTTGGCTGTGAAACAGAGAAAAATTCCCAAACACTCAGGAACTTTCACAACTTGGCGATAGCGCACGTCATCTCTGATATCATCCAACTTTGCAGCCCAAATGATGTCATTTTTATGATTTGACTTCCTGACTGTGTAAATGAAGAATTCATCTGATGCAGCAACATGGAGAAAGTCAGCTTCATCCCAATCTTTAAGAAATGAATCACAAAACCATGCACGGTCTTCTCTCTGTTGCTGAGTGATGTTGGGTTTGCTGATAACATGAAATGGCTTGATACTAGATTTTTTCAAATCACGATATACAGCACTATGACTTCTCTTCTTTCCCCTTTTTGTTTCTAGTTCAAGCACCAATTTACATAAAGACTTTCTTGGTCTACCCACTGCCTCAGCTATGATGTCTTTTGACTCCTGAGAAAGGACTTCAGACCTTCCAAGATTCTTACTCTTTTTGCGATGACAGTCATATGGATTTTTGTTCCAGTTTCTTTTAACAAAGGATTCGTCTCTTTTAATGTATTTAGCTATCCAGAAACGTGAAATGAAGGATGCGCCAACATCCCTGGCCTCTCTGAAGGTTATATAGCCCGGATTCGGTCAATCCATCTGATTTCCTCCGAGTTGTTAGCCATGGCTGTATCTAACTCCTTCACTCAGTCTGAAAATACAAGAAAAATAGCTTAATAGAAACTTAAAGTAATGTACTTGGAGATAGGCTATAGCAGAAAACTTCATAACTCTCTATTTGTTATGTGGAGGGGGGGCTCTAATTTCGAAACACCCGGTATATTCCTTGAGCAAATACCTGAGATTGAATGAATTTTGCAGTTTTACTCAACCTCTGACTCTCAGCACAAAACGGAAGTATAAAGCAGATACAGAAAATTAGCCGAAATTTGAACGTCACTGAAGAAGCTATGACCTTTAAAGAATTTTTGGACCAGGGGCTCTTCTGTAATAATAGGAACGTGAAGAGAGACAGCTCATGGGAACCTGAATCTTGAAATAATTCAGGATACGGATAAATTTGAGGCCACATGGTTTATTGATTAACGCCGAATCTAACACAAGTCATTACCCCTAAAGGCCTAAAAATAAAGAAAACAATGCATATTTTCATTATACAGTTATGACATAGATGATACCATCTAGGGCTAACTAGCAACATAGTTCAAAGTGACATAAAACATTACAAGGCAGAAAAGTAAAATGGATGAAATTAAAAAGCCTAAGCGATAACTTATTTCAAAGCGCTCTCATGGTTCCAGCATCTTGAAATTCCCGCAACATTTTAGAACTGTCCAAGTCGGCAGTGTACTTACAGGACTCCATATGTTGTCTGTTGCTGGAATGTAGGCAGGGGCCTCGCCAGCAAAGCTACTGCTCTCGGATGCAATTGCTAAGGCTATTTACAGGTAGAGGACACCACAATCACCAGAAGTTCATTTCTCGCATATGCCAGAGCGCATTTCTCAATGCAATTTTTCTGTATAGTTTAAGAATCCTTAATTTTTCCAAATATTGTAAAAAAAACGTATGTAAAATCTGTTTGGGGTTACAATAACTATAATAGTAAAGTCAGTTCCTCTGTATGAAGTTATTACTTTTATCATATAAAGGAATGGTGAGATACAGTTTTCTTTTGTGGCCTTATAGCAGCTTGTTTTTTCCAACGGTTTTGTCAAAAGGAGTTTGTTTAAAGTTAAAAGAAATAAACATTTTGGAAATATTTCAATTCCAAAATAAATACTGTAGATTTCAAACTCTTTATGCATATTTTCCCATAGATACACCCTGGATAAGAGTTCTGATTTTGTGTACTTTTTCATTTTAATTAATAGGTGGTACTATGGTGACCCATGTCAATCTCGTAAATATTGACCTTTCCAAACACCTCAAAAGTGAAAGATGAAACGTTTATCCTTGCTTCTTTAGTGAATAATGAGTCCAGTAGACTCTACTATTTAATTGCTTTCATTCATATTTAGATATAATTTTTGGATGTCTGTGGTTGTGATCTGTTGAAAATGGCAGTGTATCTTCTCTATTTCTAAAAACCTCTTTAAAGTAATTGTTTAAAATCCTTAGGACACTAATCCGAAAAAGATTTTTTTATTATGGTAAGACAAAAATTTATTTGCCGTGAGAGCTGACAGGGATCTCATCAAAAAACCTTTAAATTGGAAATTGTGTCGTTTGTTCAACAAAAATTGCACTCTTCTGTACATAGTTAGAGAAGACATGAATGACTTTTAACTTAAATTTCTGACTTTATTACCATCAACAGTAGTCCGGTACGTAGGGGGGTCACTATGCCCCCCCCCCTATTTAATAAGCTAAGCCGTTTTATATACTATAAAGCGTCCCAAAACAGGTTTGAGATGTTAACACAACAAAAAAGTGGTCATTCTCTGGTTTTTAGTTGTGTAAAGTGGCCGCAAGAAAACATATTCAAATCACATTTTTTTTATATCATCAGCAATGGTAGCCATGTTTATGCTATATACATGTAACTTCCGAAGGAAATACAGGGTAAACAATATTTTGGCATTTTTATCATTGTAAAATCTATTAGACATAAAATTATCCTGTCCATCAGCTGTATTGTTCGTTGGTTTATCGTTATTATTTTAATAGGGCAATTGTTAAAACTTGGTTACTTTCTATTCTGTTTTGCAGGAACATATCGCTCAAAGTATCTTTCTGATATATATTCATTTATTCCAGGTACTGAATAACCCATTATACTCATAGCTCTTCGTTTGGCGAGTCGGTAGAGTTGTGGCCTAGCATTCGGTAGGCCCGAGTTCGAGTCTCCGGCCGGCTAACGAAGAGTTAGAGGAATTTATTTCTGGTGATAGAAATTCATTTCTCGCTATAATATGTTTCGGATTCCACAATAAGCTGTAGGTCCCGTTGCTAAGTAACCAATTGGTTCTTAGCCACGTTAAATAAGTCTAATCCTTCGGGCCAGCCCTAGGAGAGCTGTTAATCAGCTCAGTGGTCTGGTAAAACTAAGGTATACTTAACTTTCCTAAGATGTCATGCGGAAAAAAAGTCAGCTCCCACTTTGACTTTGAACAAAAAACAGAGCCATGGGAAGGAAGACAGAGGTGCCAAGGCAACTGTGTCATCCATTCCGAGAATACCGAACAGGGAAATTTAGTCCTGTTTTCAGAATTAAAGGATCCTCAAAAACGATGTACTTTTATCCAGAAAGCATCAACGTATTTCTGAGCCAGAAGGATCAACCACCAAAATGGGGAACATTTGTAAGCAAATACCAGAAAATTTTGGTAATCTAAATGGATACCATTAGAACTGTTATTATCGGTTTACTTGCAACCTTAACAGACTCAAAAGCTCCAGTGTAAGCACAACCATTGGCGAGGGCTTAAGAGAAAAGAAGCATAGGACCAGTAAAGAGAAAATAATTTTTATCCCTGACTGTATCTTCTGCAATAAGCCTGGTCATATTCATGTAAAGAAAGGAAGAAGCCGCACAAAAGAGAGTTCAACAACATTCGAAAGAGAAGGTTGGAAGGCTATAATTAGAATAGCAGAGGAACACAATGACGAAAATTTGCTGTTGCTTATACGAAGGTATGATTTATTTGCTTGTGAAGCTAGATATCATCCGTCCTGTAGAAGAACGTATACAATAAAACCATGTGGCTGCATATGTTACAGAGCATGTGAGCCAAGCAAATAAGGTAATTCAACTTCCATGTCTCACATTAATGTACACTGCTGAATTAGAAAAAAACGCCATTCAAGAATCCAAAATACCAAGGTGCCAAGAGATTAAAACCAAAACTTGAAAAGAACTCTGATTTGAATGGCAAAATTCAGTTTGTTAAGTGTAACCCTGCAATCAGTCAACCATTTTTCTTAGTATACGACACTAAAATAACAGTTGGAGATGCGGTAAGTAATGCATATATAGTCTTGCTATACTGATTCTTTTAGAGAAGTTGCTTTGCTTTTGCTTGGAATAATTATGAAATCATTTAGAGAATCAAATGAATTATCATGGCCATCCTCTGCCAATGATTTGGAGATCACATCAGAAGTGATACCTAACCTGCTAAGGAAGTTCTTGAGTATTGTGGTGGACAAACAAATGATTAGCACGTCAGATCATGCCAGTCGTCTTGTTCTGCCAGTTGGGCAGAATATATGCCGTGCTGTTACTAACAGGGAGTAGAAATTACCCAAACACATTTTGCTGTGTATGACATTAAGACATTTGTATTGTAGGAAACTACTACTAACATTGTTAAACCGATTTGGTCACTGTGAAAGCAACTGCTTTGCAATGGAATTAGAATCTGCAGTAGACACAGCCTTGGAGCAGTATCGACTAATCAGATTGTTAAAACACCATACAATGCTGTGTTTCATTCCGAGTGGGGCGACTTTAATTAATACTTAACAGGAATTCATGGTGCTCCTTTCATCAACACCACAGGAGGGATAATGCTGCAAGAGGTCCAAGGGACTTATATGCTGTCACAGTCACCATCACTACCTACCGTTCTTAGGTCTTCTCTAGTAAGAAAACAAGATCCTCCCTCAGCGCTTTCTGCTTTCCATGCATCAAGAAGACGAGGATCAGTAATGAATTTGGAATACATAGACGAGCCTACCGAAAATAAAGTTGCATTTGCTAAAGTACAAATGTTCCATTTGATTTGGATATAATGTCGAAAAGCTTGTGCGACATGGAAACAAACTATGCCAGCCCTTGGTGGCTGCATTCAGCAACAGGGATTGCACCACTCCGACGCACTATTATAGAAAACTATCCCTGGATCCCAGAACCTTTTTACAGAATATAATGTTGTCAAAGAATTACTTGAGCAGTGTGAACAAGCTACAAAAGAGGTTGGCCAGTTATATACTATGACCGCATTTGACTTACAGTTATGTATGAATGCTCTACCATTGATATAGGACAATCCTGCTGAATACAAAAACCACATTGTTTTTTTGGAGCTGTCCGTACCATTATGAATTATTTGAACATGATTGGTCATAAAAATGGATGGATCTGGATATGCTGAATTGCTTATTGAAGCTTGTCTTGTTACATCGGGATGTGTTGGGAAAGTTCTCGGTGGAAAGAGGGACAGCAAGGCATTATGGTCTCTCAAAGCTGTGAGTGAATCATTTGAGAGATTTCTGCTTCAGAGCTTCATAGGTGAGTAACAGTAAACTGAATGAAATGCAGAAACCTTAAATGATCTCATTACATCTACGATCCCTGATAACATGGCTAATGCCATAAAGGATAAAAGTTTATCAGAAAACCTGGACAAATGCATCCCATTGCAAGAAGAGGGAAAAACTGCTCAGTTCTGGATGTCCTTCTTGGATGATTCTCGAGTGGTTTTTCTCGTTATATACACAGTCAAAACTGAAAGCTTACCTTTGTTTCACAAGACGCTGGGGGACATGGCAGATCTGTTTTTTCCATTTGGCGGGCAGAATTATGCTCTCTACCTTTCTTGGTTTTACTGCTTTTTGTTATCCGCTGAGGAATCACATTTAGGTGCAAGTGAGCTTTTAAGGAAGGGAGCTATATCTGTAGCAAGGTCTCTTATTCCAGGGAATCTGTGTGCTGTTAACAAAACAATGAAGGAGACCTTTATGAAATTTGCCAAATCTAGAGGAGGTGCTGTAGAGGTGCTCTCAGGCATACTCCATAATTATGGCGCCTGTCAAAGATGGATAAGAACTGCATCGGAACGTAGTAAGTGTTATGAAGCTACTGTCGAGATGGCTGGAATGATTGGGGATGAGGACAGTATAAAAAATGGAAAGCACAGAGAGCTATGTGAATTTGAAATCAAGTGAAGTGAGGACACAGTGCAGAGAACACTTGATACTATTCAGGAATTGCTCAATCCATTCAACATGGCTGACAAAGATAAACTCTGTAATATCTCTCCTCGTGCATGTGTTCCTCCTGACATTGAAAAGGATGTCTTACAATCAGAGAAGATGGGAGAAGAAGCCAAAATTGCTTTCATGCAAGAAATACCAATGTCAGACCTGTTTTAAGTAACTGTTAACATTTTAAATATTCTTTCCATTTTTTTATGAAGTGTCCCATTTCATTTTATCAGTGTTCATTTAGATACAAAATTATTCATTCTCAATCACACCATAGCTCATTATGTAAATAGAACACCGTTTTTTTTTATCTTATTGTTCGTAAGTGTTGGTACTGGAGCATATTGGATTCTGTAGCTAGTTTTGAAGACTACTCTTGACACAAGGGAAATCAAAAGTACCCACTTTTTTTCAATGTTAACATGTCAAACCTGTTAGAAGACACTTTAAAGCATATAAAAATCTTAGTCTTATTAAACCTTGGGGCTGGGGGAGGCATAGTAAGCCCCCCCCCCCTACGTACCCTACTAATCGAGGCGTCAAGAACGCCAAAATGCCACAAATCAAAAAACGCCATAAAAAGCGTTTAAAGTTCTTTTTTGTTACTGTAGAAACTTTAACTTTTGACTTAGAGACTATTTTTTTATACCAAAATGAAGCTTGAAGCACCCTCTTTGCGACTGTCATAAAAAAATTAATAAACTGCACAAGTTTATTAACAACTAGTGGATATTTACAAGTTACTGGTTTTATGCTGCTTACCAGTTTTTTATTTTTACTAAATATTTTCTATAAAACTCACTTACAATTTACTTATTATTATAAAAAAAATTAAAGTGTCTGTACATTAAAATATTCCTCCAAATATGCATCTAATAACAATCAAAAAGTGTAATTAAAAATTAACTTTTGAATAACGATTTTTAAATTGCAAGTAGATGAATATCTGGTGAAATTTTTTAATGAATAGACACTTTAAAGTTTGATATTAATAATAATAAGTAAATTCTAATTGTTAACAATGATGTAGAATAAGTCCAAATAATCATATTAATTAAATAATTATAGAAACTGAAATTACTAAAAAATTTTAATGTTCATTATTCACTAATAGTTATCAAAACTTGTGAGGTATTATATACTCGTACTTTATATTTATTATGACAGCCGTAAAGAGGGTACTTCTAGCTTCAATTTTGTTGAAAAAATTATTTTTTCTAAATAGAAAAATTTGGAGTCTACAGTTGAAAAAAATAAGTAAACACGTATTCAGGCTATGTAAATTTCTTCCAGTTTTCTTTATTATTGATTGCTTCTTTTTATTTAAATTGCTATTTATAATGTTCAGTGTGATTGTTAGGGATTTTAATATATTATAAAAATAAGAGGGAGACCACTATTCACAGTAAGTCAAGAAAGAAACCCTCCACAACTCACTAACCTCCCGCTCAGTAGTGGTGTAGCGGCGGCGGCCTCCCGGGAACTAAAGCGACCCAAGACACGACCACGTCGCCTTGCGTTGGAATTTGGCCCTTTGTTCGAGGCAGAAATGACCACAAAGGGTTAAAGTTGGCAAACATACAAACGCGGACCGACACATGAAAATGTAGGTATTGAACGATGTTTTTATGCAATAAAACGATTTTTGGCCATGTGTGGCATTTTGGCGTTCTCCTTCTTGACGCCTCAATTATAGCTTCCAGCGTTTATGTTCAAGTTTCCTAAGCTGGGACGTTGGTAAACGAAAAGATTATATCAAAACTATCACTGACTCTTTTGCGTGTATGTGGTCAGATTATCCCGAGTTTCAAATAACTGATTCATACCTCATTTGTAGCAAGAGGAGCTATAAACTGATTAAGAAGTTTTGCGAATTCATATACTGGAATTGTATATGCCGCTAACATAGGTCTCGCGAGTATATTTTGTTTGCGCAGTTTCGGGGATCATACATTACTAAAGGAGAGGAACCACTACCATACAATTGTTTGTATTCCTCTGCGGTTATACTCTTTTCCTGTTTTAATTTCCCTAGTTTTGTGTCTGACTCTCCCTTCATATATTGCTTTACTTCAGTATAACTTCTCATTTTTTTCTAAATTTGGTGGCTCATAGTAATATATTGTTCATTTTTTCTGATCTAATCAACTGTTCAATACATGGAATCCAATGATTTTATATGGTTTTCATATCACTATGTCTTTGTTATTGCCTAACACCTATAAATTGTTTCATACTTGATAATAAAACTACATTTTAGTGTTGGAGCCGTTTTCAGCCGTTCAAAAATTGAAAGTCAGTCTGTAAATGGTAAGTTATGTAAACGTTGCAGAAGGAGTTCAGAACTTATAAGAAAATATCTTATGAGAGATTTGAAAAATTGGATGCAATAATTTTACTCAAAAGACAACAAAACACTTCTCTCTAGTTAATTTCACATACATCACTGTTTACGTTAGGTGGCTGGAGCCTCCCCATCTCTCAAATCTGTTATTTTGCATTACACTTTTTTAACAATACAAATAATGTGTATATCAATAATATAAGAGGAAAAAAAACAACAAAAACACATAACAGTGCTAGAATGCTGTCACGTGGTAACATTTTGTGGCACCTTTATACTGTTCACCACCATAGTTTAACAAAGGAGCCGAAATTGGAAGGTACCGCAGTTGAACATTTTTGTCACTTTGCCACCAGAGATCAGCATCTGTATTTTACAGGGTGAAAGGAAGGCTAAAGGTTAACTAATGCATACACACAAATAACAATAATTCAAGTTAAATCTACATGATGGACGTAAGACTAACATTTGCTCATAGAACGATATACACTGAAAGGTAAATTTCTTTCGATGACTGTCGAAACCTATAATTAGACATGTAGGCCAACACGTTATAGTCATATCTACCAGGAAACTAACAATTGGTTTATGGGAGTAACGTTCAAATTCACGAATATGTTTAAAATATATTATTTTAATAAGTTTACAACTCGCGCAAATACATCTATACCTACCCAATGAAGGAAGAATGCATGTTAACGACACAAACCATTCAGCCAATGAGAACACGTGAGCCTCTTTCAGTGCTGCTGTTGGTGGTATTAAACACTGCGGTATAGTAAAAGAAAACGCCCATATGACTCTGCTTTTATTATGATCTTTACACATATACGTCATGAAAAACCAATTTACATTCTTGAATCTTACAGTAGCAACAACAATGATCTATCCTTATCCTATATATATGACTGGCATCTAAGAGGAATCCAAGTTAATTTTTGGTTGGTTTTTTAAGTCCTTGTTATTTTATACCATTAAAGGATGATATGGTGAACTGAAGCAAAGTTTGCCAGACTTGGTAATAGGCTATATCAGTGGAAACTTGGCTAAGGAATACCAGTCCAGTCTAGCAGGACGATAAGTTTGTAAACATGAACTCAAAATTCATACGCATTTCATCTAATGCTTGTACGATCACGTAAACAAGAAATCAAGAGTGGAAAATCGCAGTTTTTGGCTGTTGCTTCAGCCCTGAACACTGGTACATGTAGGGGAAAGCGGGAGAAAATGATAATCATATGTATACTAGTGGAAAATGTCCTTGGGGAATTATAGTCAGTGATTAGCCTGCTGATTCTGTAATAATAATAATAATAATAATAATAAAAAAAATTCAAGACAATTACTAATCTAATCCTCATTTTCATGCATTTAGAATAGGTTAGAGTGAACTCACTGAATTTTCGTTTTAGAATAGGTCCATAAGATTCAGCTTGCAGTGCCCACCTGATAAATTCATGTTGGTGTTGTGCAGACAAGAGCTCTTGAAAAAATACTGTAGCCATTCTCAAATTGTGATTTGACATGGATTTCTTAGGCTCAAAAATGCATGAGTTATCTGAACCATATCTTGCAGTACATTATTGTGTTCAGATAATCTTTGAGAAAGTGGCTCATCTTACCTGCAATAGGTTTACTTAGTTTTAAAAAACTCCCGATTATTTTTTTTATATGATCTGTGAACCATTTGATCATTCCAGAATTGGAATTTTTTTTTTAATTAAACCTGTACATTTCTTAGACTTGATGGATAGTATGTATTGGGAAATGTAATTCCGTCGGATGTTGATGAATCATCATTGTTCTCTTTAAAAAAAAAAAAAAAAGATCTTTAGTGAGGCATTACGGTCGCCAAGAAAGTAGATGTAATAAGCTGATAATTGTAGATTTTTACATAAGGTAAAGGCATATTTGAGTGTCTTCTTGTGACTGGAATATTTAAAGAGGATAATAGTTGGAAATTTTAAACGTATTTAATGGGCTGGATATCCTAGTTCCAATAAAAAAAAAATAAATTAGAATTAGGTGGGATAAAAAGATGATAATCTGCCCTTTTTTACACATGAAACTTTGATTTAAGAGAACAGTCAATAGTTTTTGCTTCCTATTTAGTTGTTTTTAAGGGGGCTTACGATATGTTCACACAGGTACATAAAAAAAGAAATCATTTGTCAACATCTGATCCCGTTATACTCTTCCATTTACAATATCAAGAAAAATAACAGAAGAATTGATTAAACATGCTACAGATATCCCACTAACAACAAATGAATAGGCTTCAAAAACCAAATGAAACCTCCATACGTTGAAAACAAGAAGAATGTTACTGATCATCTCGTACCCTATAACCCATTCATTTTTCAATAAAAAAACTTTTCAGTTTGATCAATAGTATACATTTACATAGGAAACAATCAGTAAAAACTGTAAACAAATATACCTAGGTCAGACAGGCTGCCCTCTTCTCTCAAAGACCATCAAAGCATAAGCAAGCTGGGAAGTACAGATCAGAGTCTGAGATTTTTCCATATATGAGACTCGGTCGCAGTATTCACTGAGATAAAACTGCGATGTTTCCTTAAGATATTCCAGTGCATTTCAATTGTACAGAAATCAGTATTATTTATCTCAGGACCTGAGAATTCTTACAAATTGATCATTTCTCACCTATACCTGAAACACTAGTATTGGTTAATTCAGGTCTGAATTAACAACTGAAACAGATGGTTTTCTAAGTTAATTTTGTTTTTATGGTACCTTGCATGCATTTCATGCTACAACTAATCTACAGGTAAGAGAAAAACAAACATATGTTATTTGAATTTCCTATCAGAAGTATTTTAAAAGCAATCGGGGAGAGTTTATTCTGCCTCCCACAAATGGAAATGTTTGTGGTGTAAACTAGGCTTATATCCCATAAACTCCCGTGGTTTTGCTACATCGCTTGCTTTTCTTCTTCAGAATACTTAGCAATACTTCACAAACAAACAGAGGTACAAACAGTCGACTCAACAAGGCTAATATATATTTGCTTTTGTTTCTTTATAGATATTTATGTTTAGATACTTCAGTTCAGGGGAAATAACGTTCATGTTTCTTATAGAGAAAGGGGATTATTTGCATAAGATAAAAAAGCAACAGCTGTTCAAGACGGGCATATAAGAGCCTAAAGATCAAAATTTGCAGGATGTAAGTTCTCTCGTCACCTCAGCGTAAATGCGACAAGTTACTCAAGCAAAAATTCTGGCAAAAATGAAGATATATGTATATAAATATATATATATATATATATATATATATATATATATATATATATATATATATATATACATATATATATATATATATATATATATATATATATATATATATATATATATATATATATATATATATATATATATATATATATATATATATATACATAATATATGTGTGTGTGTAATTGTAGTAGACACAATGCCCTCTTAACTTCTGAAATTCTTTGCGCTTTTTTGGATATGCTTGTAACTACGAAGCCGTAAGATCCAAACGCAAGAAATTGAAGAAACTGTGTTGGCCGGGTGCGGGAAACGAACTGGCCATCACAGTCTCTTCAGTTTCTTGCGTTTGGATCTTACAGCTTCGTAGCTACAAGGATATCCAAAAAGCTCGAAGAATTCGAGAAGTTAAGAGGGCATTGGGGCTATTACAATTACATATGTGTCTGGTAAAAGTGACCAGTAGATTCTACATATATATATATATATATTTATATATATATATATATATATATATATATATATATATATATATATATATATATATATATAATTATATATATATATATATATATATATATATATATATATATATATATATATATATATATATATATATATATATATATATATATATATATATATATATATATATATATATATATATATATATATATATATATATATATATATATATATATATATATATATATATATATATATATATATATATATATATATATATATATATACATACATATATATATATATATATATATATATATATATATATATATATATATATATATATATATATATATATATATATATATATATATATATATATATATATATATATATATATATATATATACATATATTTATGATTTTCCCTGGTTTTCTGGATTTGTAGAACACTTTAACAGGTCAGCAACGGAATTTTACTCACTTGGTCTTGAAAATCTGACTTTACTGTACAGGGAATCATAAAATGAGCTTAGGGCTGTACTTCATGAGGGAATGTTACGTAAACACTGGGGTTAACTAAAATAATTGTATTTACAATAAAAGGATCAAAAGAAATGGAAAAGTAAACAATATGAAGGCTTGCAAAGCGTGGAGGTCTTCTACTGGAGACTTGAGTGGTCGCAAGGCACAGCCCAAGAAGAGTCCACAGCAAATGGGTCCCTCTGCAAGAGAGACTTAAGGATTACACACCAGTAAGGGAAAATAGAAAACATACAGATGCATCAAGACTGCACTGAGGGTGCCAAGTTCTCAAGGAATGAATGAACACTTAACACTGGAACACAAACACTTGAAATAGCACTGGGTAAAAGGGCACAATGGCTACAGAGGTATACTGGCACTCAATAAACAATTCTAAGGGCAAACTGTCGTGACTGAAAAGCCTTCACTTGTACTTTACCATGGGGGGGGCGGGCGGCAGGTCTCTGGCAAAGAATGACGAACAGTGATCGCACTCGTGGCCCTCTACACCTAGTTCACATGGGAAGTCCATCCATGTGGTGACGAAGGAACTGGATCTGAGTCAGGAGGTTCAGGTGGTGACAGGTTTTGTTGGTGGGGGGGGGGGGGGGGGACTCTCAGCGTCTTGTAGCGCTCTCCCGTGCGTGTCTGGCTAACTGCAAAGATCTTCCTGTCCTGGCTCTTTTTAAGGCATCTGCCAAGGGTAGAGACCCTGATGTCGGGTCCGTATGGTGACTGTGCCCGAGATGTGTCATCTTCCAGGTGTCTTGACCATCTGCTTGTATCTCCCCAGGTGTCCTGTAGAAAGACAATTCAGTGCTATCACTCTGCCTCATAGAATAGTTGTTTTAAGCAGCTTAGTTCATTTAAGCTGCTTAAGGGAGTGGCACTCAACCTCTTATCCTTGCCTCTTTTGACCTTGCCATCCAAATGTCTGTCCCAGGTAAGGGGAAGGGACAGATCAGAATACTGATAAGTTTTATGTGTTGGTATCTGGGTCAATTTGGGTCGGCTATGCAGCGACAAACCCACTCTTAACATTCTAAAGGGTTGGCTTTTAGCGACTTCTTTCTAATTATAATAGCTCCCCACGGAAGATAACATACGCACCTTCATTCTGGTGTGAGTGTTGATAATCAAGAAGTCGTAAAAGATGCTTTACATTATGTTACTAGGATACTCCTTTCTACACAAACTGATATTACTTTACTTTAATGCCATGGCATATTAATCTCATTTGATTCTAAGAGCATGAATTATTTAGGATCATGAGGTCAAGGTAATTCGAGGCGGGTGTCAAAATAGTGATAATTAAATTACATATACATGTGTCCTTAATTCTAAATAAACAGAGGCATGAGGTTAGTTTGCCTTTAAGAGGCTCTAACATTACGGAACACATCTCGTGTTTTCGCTTTCAAGTACTGGTGGGCGGTGCCTAGCATGGCACTGCCTTAGTGGCACTGAGTGCCTAAGAAATGATCAGGGGAAGCAACTCTTTCTCACCTGATGACTTAATTTTCATTCAAAGGTTTCAAGGGGATTCTACTCTACACGTAATTGAGCAAGTTAAAACGGGGGGCGGGGTGGATGGAATGAAGTTCCTGGGATTACAAGAAGGTAGGGAAACGTGCCACCACCATCTGTATTTAAAAAGTACTGGCTCAGACCCGCCTTTTACGGCTGTAGCCCTTGGGTTTTCTTGCCCTGAGATAGAGTTTTTGGATACTAGTAAGGCCCTGGGGTATTACTTACTATGACGCCGGGATAGGATGTTGCGATCTTGTTATTGGTGCCTTTGACGTGCTTGATTTTCCAGTTATAGTCCTGGAGATTGAAGCACCACCGCATTAAACATTTATTCTAATTTCTAAATTTAGTTAGATACCGCAGGGGATTATGATCAGTATACACCGTTAGTGGGAAGGTGTGGTTGGCGTGGTATGACTCAAAGTGTTTCATCGCCAGTACCATTCCTAGCAATTCCTGTTCGATGGTACTATAACGGGTTTCTGCAGGTTTCAATTTCTTGGCGTAATATGCCACTGGGTGCCAAACTCCCCCTTTCTCCTGGAACATTACTGCTCCGATGCCGATGTCGCTGGCATCTACTACTAGGCAAAAGGGCCGGATATCCATCCGATGGGCGGCAGCAAGACCGGGAGTAATTTCTTCTATATTCTTGAGTATTTCCGAATTGGTAGTGGGCATGTGGGTTGGGGCAGCAGTACCAACTACTGCCCCAAGAGTTGGTGGGTCATCTTCGGTGCCTCCTCACCACAGGCTTGGTAAGGTTTTAGGAGGTTTATATGTAGCCACTTGGTCCTCCTTTTCCCGCAGTCTACAAGATAATTTAGGTCCCTGCGCTTTCCCAAGATTTTGTGGGGGCCTGAGAAGTGGGTCTCGAGGGGTCTCGTGGTGCCCGTCCGCAGGACTAGGACCTGATCTCCCATCTCGAAGGAGCGAGAGCAGGCTGTCTGGTCAAATTTTATTTTCACCTTCTCTTGGGTGGCCCGAAGGTTCCTTTGTATGCTAGGCAATTCTTTCGCCCAATCAGCATGAGCGGGGTCCACCAACGTGTCATAAAGTATGTCGACGGTTGCCCAGGTGGAGTGAGCGTATAGCAGCTCGAAGGGGCTATACCCTGTGGTTTCGGAGGGAGCGTGGTGAGCGGCAAAAAGGGCGTATGGAAGGTTGCCCTCCCATGAGCCACCTCCCTTGTGTTCCAAGTTCTTGAGTGTCATGGATAATGACTGGTGGAACCATTCAATTATCCCTTGGCTCTCGGTGTGGTAGGGTGTTGAGTGAAAATGTTTTATTCCGTGACTGGCCATGTCATCATGGAACTCTTTCGACATGAAGTGTCGACCCTGGTCTGTTTCTATAGTGGTGGGAAAACTGAACAGACAGAAGAACTTCACTAGGGCCTTCACTGCATTCTTCGAGCTTTCGCTCCTCACAGGCAATGGTGAGGCAATGGGTGTTTCCTGATTTACTTTTCATTCTCCCCTGCCGAGTAAAATACTCGGTGACGATGTCCCTGAAGGGGATGTCGCCGGAGGGGATACTCTGGAGGGGTGCTTTCAGTACTACCTCATTAGGGGTTCCAGACACTTGACAGGTCGGGCAGGAGGCAACGAATTGTTTCACACTTTTCCAGAGTTGGAGCCAGTGGAATTTGCTCTCAACGGCACAAGCGGTTTGTGGGACACCGAAGTGCCCTCTGATGCCGTCATAGGCTAAACTCAGCACATCTTTCTGCAGGGCCGGGGGGACTACCACAAGCTTATGGCACACCTGGGGTGGCTCACTGGGCCCCCAGGTTACCTTGTACAAGAGATCAGCCTCCAGCAGGAAGGTGTCTCTCACCAGGCCAATGAGGACATCCTCGCTGGTGGTAGCTTCCCTGCGGAGGAGTTGTATTGAGGCATCCGCCTTCTGGGCCTCTATTAACTTCTCCCTAGCAAGGGAGGGCAGGGCAGTTGCGGCCCCAGTGATAAGGAGGGGGTAGATGGTGGACTGGTCTCTGCCTTCTCAGAGGCCGGGAGCAGCTCCTGGAGCCAAAGCATTGATCCTAGGGACAGGCCAGGGGGAAGCAGATCCTCCTGATTTCTTTAAGGCGGCCTTGGGCCGCCCACGGGTTTGGATGGCTTCAGGCAGCGAAGTGGAATCGAGGGATCCCTCCACTGTACCAGATCTTGTCCTAGGAGAAGAGGCTTCCAGGTTGTTAGCATTTCGGCTATGCTGAAGAGGTGCTCCCTTTCTCTAGAGGCGTCACTCGTTGTGACCCTCAATCTGACTGTTAGGAGGTCTTTTTGGTCCCCATTCACCCAGAGGATCGTCATCCATTCGTCCTTGAGGATGGCGGCTCTGGGGGTACCTTGCTGCATACGATAAGGCTCACCTCCCACCCAGTGTCGACTATGTTTTCTAAATTCTGGGCAGGACTGGACCTGTCCAGAGGCGTGACTCTCACGGACTCAGGCCCAGTCCACCCGGCAGGCAGTTTAGGAAAAGCTATGGTGCCCACTGTCTTGGGCTGGTTGTGTCGACAGCAGAGTTTATAGGAGGAGGAATAATGCCCCCGCTTTCCGCCGTCGCGGTAGATTTCATGG
>JANJGK010000005.1:43326305-43334387 GCA_039081455.1 Macrobrachium rosenbergii | reverse complement strand
ACAAACTTCTTTTAATATCCAATTCGCTCTACCTCGGAAATAATATATTTTCATATATGTTACTGAAGGGGAATTTTTTAATTGATAATAAGTACGTCATCCCGTGGGCTCGAACCAGCGAAGGACAAGAACTCAGCACTACAGTGGACGCATTAACCCATCCGGCCAGCAAGTCAGGTATAAGTGGATATCGGCTCCCATATACAAATCCCCCGTCGAACTCAGGTGTTTGTATTTAGAGACGATATCCACCCACCTCTGCCATGTTGACCGTGTAATGCGTTTGTCGCACGCAGCCATATTATGACTTTTTATCACAAACGCATTACACGGTCAATATGGCAGAGGTGGGTGGATATCGTCTCTAAATACAAACACCTGAGTTCGACGGGGGATTTGTATATGGGAGCCGATATCCACTCATACCTCACTTGCTGGCCGGATGGGTTAATGCGTCCACTGTAGTCCTGATTTCTTGTCCTTCGCTGGTTCGAGCCCACGGGACGACGAACTTATTATCAACTAAAAAATTCCCCTTCGGTAACATATATGAAAATATATTATTTCCAAGGTAGAGCGAATTGGATATTAAAGGACGTTTGTAGCTTACTGATTGTATATGAATAACGGTGATGTGATAAAAAGTCATATATATATATATATATATATATATATATATATATATATATATATATATATATATATATGTATATATATATATATATATATATATATATATATATATATATATATATATATATATATATATATATATATATATATATATATATATATATATATATATATATATATATATATATATATATATGCAGGCACACACACATATATATATTATATATAGGCTATATGTATATATACATATATATATATATATACATATATATATATAATATATATATATATATATATATATATATATATATATATATATATATATATATATATCTATATATATATATATATATATATATATATATAGATATATATATATATATATATATATATATATATATATATATATATATATATATATATATACATACATATACAGTATATATACACATAGACACACACACACACACATATATATATATATATATATATATATATATATATATATATATATATATATATATATATACCAGGAATAGAACAGCAGACAGCCATCGTAACATCCTATAAATTTATTTGGCCAAATTTTCGAGACTACATGTCTCATCATCAGGGCTGTAGAATACAAAGAATAAAAATTAAGAATCGACTCAGTTGAAAAACTTACAAAAGCCTAAGACATGGAACTTAAACTAAAACAAACACTGAAGAACATTAAAAAATACTAAAAGACCTAATATTTAAAAAACGTAGATAAAAAATTATATATGCATATAATATCAGAACGTTTAGTACCTAACCTCATGGGAGCTAAGAACTAAGTGGCATTCACAGTTCTCACGAGGACGACGTCAACTTAAGATATATATAAAACAGGGAAGGAACAAGCTGCTCAAAAGTTAAAGATTCTAGGATGGAGAGAGAGTGGTCGTTGGGTGCTTGGGCAACAATATTAAAATCATCATAAGAAAAGATGTCTTGCATTTTTTACAATGATCTCTTATATTAGAAAATTCTTTTGTTTTTAATTGACATCCTGCTCGGTGACTAACTCCAAGATGAGAATCAGCTCTCACTTTGAGCAATCTCTTGGTGGCTCCGATATATTTCCCAACTTTACATTTTGAGCAAGTGAAACAATAAACCACCAGAGACCGCATCAAAATGGGAAGCCTATCCTATGGTGAAACAATGACCCAATGGTCTTAGGAGTCTTTGAACATAATCTAATATCCAGAGCTGGGAATGCACTGCGAATTGAATTTTGTAAAGATTGCTTGAATTTCTTCGACTGTACAAAAGGAATGGAGGCAAACATTATCAATTCAGGGACATTAAGCATGGAAAGATGGGGTTGGAATCTATTATTTAAAAAGCTATTTACATATTTGCTGAACAAAAAGGAAGGACACGAATTATATTTGAAAAATTGAAATAAAAACAGAATTTCATCGTGAAAGTTGTGCCAGTAGAGGATGATATATAGGCAAGGTGCAACAGTGTGTTAATACTGTTTGTTTTAAAAATAAAAGAGCAACTGCTGTAAAAGTTCGTACCTTGACCTGTAAATGTCTTTTTTTCTAAAACCACTAGTATTAAAACCTTGAGGAGTTCGACTGATTAAAATATCTAAAACTGGAAGTTTATCATCGTGTTAGTCCTCAATTGTAAACAGTATATTTGAGTGTAAGCCATTAATATATTCTAAGAAATTTTCTGCATCTGCCCTAGATCAAAATAGAGCAATTGTGTGTCGTCTATGTACCTTCTATAGAAGAGAGGACGACATGTTAAGGGACACCTTTCGAGCATTTGTTCTTCAAGAGAGCACATGAAGGCATTGGCCATAATGGGACCTAAAGGGGATCCCGTAGAGACACCATCTACTTGTTTGTAAATTCCCTTGTTAAAAATAAAGTGAGTGTCCTGCACTGCAACTTCTAAAAGTTTCCTAAAATTGTCCTTGTTAAAACCGTGAAATAAAAAGTCATCAACAGAAAAGATTTTCTCTAAAATAATATCGACCGTCGCCTGCAACGGTATGTTCGTGAAGAGGGATGTGACATCAAAACTGACATCCCTTTAACTGAGTCGATTCTTAATTTTTATTCTTTGTATTTTGCAGCCCTGATGATGAGAGATGTAGTCTCGAAAATTTGGCCAAATAAATTTATAGGATGTTACGATGGCTGTTTGCTGTTCTATTCCTGGTACATCTTCGGCGTCCCAGATGCCCCAATCTTCCAGCATATATACATACATACATACATACATATATATATATATATATATATATATATATATATATATATATATATATATATATATATATATATATATTGACCAACTCGGCACTGTCCAGGAAAACTCTGAATGGCAGCCAATAAACTCTCTCTCTCCCTTTCCTGCTAAGATAGTTACTTCAATTACATTGCCCAGTATTTTTGACATTTTATATTTCACCCCTTCTCAGCCCCTATTCCTATTGAACTTGGACTTAAAGGGTACCAGGAGTATCACTATTCATCTCCGTGACCTTGGAAACTATGGATTAGACACTTATATCTGTCCTTTTTGACATTTTATTTTCACCCCTTCTCACCCGCCCTTCTTATTGATTCTAAACTTGCACTCAAAGGGCATCAGGAGTGTCACTATCAGTGTTGCCAAAGCGCGGAGAAACAACCAAAACTGAGGAGAAGATTGAAGGGGGAGTCATTGAATGCAGAGCTGAGGTCTGCACTCCTCACGTATGCGGAGCTGTAGGTCGGCACATATATTTATACTTTTAAAACGTTTTTCCATTAACAAAAACTAATTAAAATCATAACTCTGTTTCATTAACCACATTACACATATTCAATATTTTTGAAAATACTAATATTTTTGAAAAACGAACCATTTTCACTAATCTTGAGTGTTACGCGCCAATATCAGATACGATAGTCAATTAAGAGCCGATTGTGACAACAGCAGATGACATAGCCCAAACGTGATGTCCTACAATACATTCATTCTTTAGGTCCAGCAATCTTCAAATTGCCTTCGTAATTATATATGTATATATATATATATATATATATATATATATATATATATATATATATATATATATATATATATATATATATATATACAGTATATAGGTTAGTAAAGTTTGGTTAATTTGTGAATTAATCTTAGGGTGAAGACTGACTTACATAATTGTAAACTTAGTCATGTTTAATGAGTTTTTTTTTTTTTTTACAAAAAAACTGCAAATCTGTAATAGCCAATTGCATTTGCTGAAGTGATTCAACTGATTATAACTGAATAAGTTTCGATATCAGTATACCAGGAAGCAGTGTATTATAATCGAGGATTTTCTTTATATTAATGTAGTTTATTGATAAAAAAAAAGGACCAATTATGGTGTGCTCTTTTCCAATTTTTTGAAACTCATGGCCATGAATAGGGCATTCGTTTGGCTTAAAATTCCCATAGATACCATAAATCATGCATAGTATGCTGTCCATTCTCTTAGGTAAATATCTCATTTCAAAATATCAGGATCATAAAAGGTGGCATAGACCTACATACTTAATATCGTTTTTGTCAGTTTACAATGCTTATGACATTGATTTTAAGCCTAGACCTGTGTTATGTACAAGGTTGTTTATCATCATTACTACTTCAGCAAACGTTTTGATTTAACATACTGCATATTACCTAAAGTGACAAATGTGGCTTAAAAAAGAAAAAAAAAAAGAACAAACTACCTACAGTATGAATATCGAAGGATTTATTGAGCTTGTCGACTTACTCTGTGGGGAACGCGAAGAACTGCGTGAAAAGCAACCGTTCTTAGTAAAGAAATACATTTCAGTGCAGTTTGTTGTAACTTTCCACTTTTTGCTGAAAACTTGATGAATAAATTTACGTGCTCGCGTTCACTTTGTAGCCTAATTTACGCATCGAGTCATATATAACAATCATAACTATAAAACAGTAATATATATATACATATATATACAGTATATATATATATATATATATATATATATATATATATATATATATATATATATATATATATATATATATATATATATATATATATATATATATATAATATGAGAAATGCTGTTTGTGTACACAAATTACAAGTCTGAAATTGGGTTTTTCTCTATGATCTTTCAGTGCTCCTCGATGGCTAAGAAACGAAAGTTTCGTGATTCTTGGATGCATGAGGATGCATTTAAGGAGTGGCTGAGTAATTGCAGGGATGATCCATGCAAAGCTAAGTGCTTGATATGTGATTGCTCATTCTCTGCAGAAAGTTCTTCCCTGAAAAGGCGCAAAGATAGTCACCGTCACATCAGTAATATGTCTCTTCACCAGGAGGAACGAGCTGATGAGAGAGAGCTTCCAAATAAGTGTAACAAAAGCTGAAGTAAAGATAGGCCTATTTTGTGCTGAACGCAACATATCATTTTTGACTGTTGACTATTTGGTAGACCTCATGAAAGATATAGCTCCAGACCCGAAAATCATTCAGCCACTAAGATTAAAACGAACTAAAGTAACTATAATAGTCAAAGACGTAGTAAAATTTGCACATTCAGATTTGATTGCTATCCTGCCGGTGACCAAATTTTCCTTAATAGTTGATGAAACGACTGACATTACTAACTCTAAATGTTGTGCTGTTTTCTTAACAAGACTAGTTTGTCAACAGAGAGTAGAATTTTAGACCTAGTCAATATATATGACGGGGACAGTAATGATGGGGGCAGCACTGGAAAAAAATCTGTTTGATATTCTTAAGAACTCTCTTACTGAAAATGATATTCCCTTGGAAAACTTAATAGGTTTTGCTGCAGATAGTGCTAACAATTTGATGGGGCAGCATAATTCGGTAGCCAGTAGATTGAAAGAAGAATTTCCAGGTATTACAATATTGAAATGTATCTGCCATTCAGCTCACATATGTGCTTCTCAAGCAGCTAAGAAACTCCCTCACAAATGTGAGGACTTAGTGCGAAACATATATACATTTTTTCACACAGTTCTAAAAGGCTTCATGAATTCAAAGAATTTCAAGCATTTTGTGATGTAAAACCTCACAAATTACTGCATACGTCACAAAATAGGTGGTTATCTTTACAGATGGCTGTAGAACGCTTCCTGAAACAATGGGATGCAATGACTTTGTTTTTTACAGAAAAACATCTCCAAGAAAGGTTAATTATGGCTAATGATATCTTAGAAACATTGCGTGACCCTTCAATGTTACTTTATTTTAAATTTCTCAAATATGTCCTCCCCAAATTAACCACATTCAATTTGATGTTCCAAAGTGCACATTCTACAGTCCATATCTTACATACTCAGAGTGTGTTATATTCAGAGCTATTGAAAAGTTACATGGACAGGCCATATATTAATTCTGTTCATGATATATCTGCCATTGATCCAGCTGACGAGAGACATTTCATCCCTCTTAGAAATATATACCTAGGGTTATATTTTCATGTTCTCGTACATAGAGATCGATATAAAGACCAAACTATGCTGGATGATGCTCGAAGTCGTTGCAGATTAAGAAAAGGTTTCCATTAGGAAAAGATGAAGCTGTGGAAAAATTGGCTATTTTTGATGTAGACCAAGTACCAAGTGCGTATAGACGTGTAAACAGCCCAACTTCGGCAGATTGGTAGAATCCTTTCCGAGAACTTGGTCTGGTGACATTCAATTACCGGATGATGAGTGGAAGCGTCTCCCCGCAGTACAAATCCCTAATAGTTGAAGATACAATGATAACATAGAAAAATTCTTTAAAGAACTTTATGATTTCACGGCTAAGTCAAGTGGTTCAAGCTTCAGAACGTTATCTGAGTTTGCCTTAAACATTCTGTCACTGCCAACATCCCATCCAGACGCTGAGTGCATTTTTTCAAAACTGAATCTGATAAAGACGAAACATCGCAACAAATTCTCTAACAGTACGTTAGCTTCATTAATTACCCTCTCAGAAATGGTAAAAGCTCAAGGCAAAACATACGACTTACGTCCAGATTTACTAATTAGCTTGCAAGGCATTGACTCTGAACTTCCTGTATAATAGAATGTGACATCACTTCAGTAGGGAACATACTTTGGATGAATGAGTGATTCAAATAACCAATGTAACATTTATACGCTAGTCTATGATTCATAAGAAATATTTTGTGTATTACCAAAGAATCTTTAATAAAATATGTTTTCACCATATTTTCGATAACTTTATGGAATATATTTATCAACTGATCTGATGTTTAACTATTATCTGAGGAATCGATGAGTTCATTTATGAATTGTGATTATTTTCATATCGTATAGTAATTAGCAGATATTTATTTTTCGGTGAGTAAAGGAATAATATATTTTACTTACATTTATACAGCATAGAATGCTTGTGCATACCTCTCTTGATATTTCTTAGAATGTTGGGAATATATTTATGTTTTTTTGGTGCTATTTCATTCATACCTAAAAAATTTATCATATGTATATAAATACTAGTGCTAACTGTGCTATATATATATATATATATATATATATATATATATATATATATATATATATATATATATATAAATTTATATATATATGGAATGTAATAAATCAACTTCAAGATTGAACACTGTCTGTGTATCTCGTTCGATTCTAAATTATACTATCATTAAAGTTTATGTTTCGTAAGATATGAAGCAACTGAATTCTGGAAAGGAGAAAATCTAACTCTAAAAAGGAATAATTAGTAAACCCAACTCATATACTGGTAAAGATTAGGTTAATATAACCAGGGTGACTATTTTATCTAGTTGGTGTAGCAAAATAACATTGCTTGGCATCTACCACCTGGTGTGGTGTTAGTTTCTCGGTGATGTGGGGACTTCGCGGCAACCCTGGTCACTATTCATCTCAGCAACCTAGAAAACTATAGATTAGACACTATATCTGTCGTTTTTGGTTATTTTTGATATTTTATTTTTCACTCCTTCTCACCCACCTTCTTATCGGGGCTGAACTTGCACTTAAAGGGCATCAGGAGTGTCACTATTCATCTCAGCAATCTCGAAAACTATGATTTAGACACCGATGTCTGTCATTTTCAGTTATTTTCATATGTCACCCCCTTCCCAGCCCCCAACCCCTTTGGTGCCAGTGATGTCTTACCCCACAATATTCTTTTCCAGATATTAGTAATATGTATACCGAAATGAGGTATGATGAATCTGTAGAGTTTATTTAGTTACTAAGTCTACAGGCACAACCAGCCCTGTTCCAGGGAAGCCCTTCCTACCCCTACCCCCTTTGGTGTCCTTTGGTGCCAGTGATGTCTTACACCCACAGTATTCTTTTCCATATAGTAAGTCTTTATGTATTCCAAGTTTGATTGAAATGGCCTGGTGCATTTCAGAGTTA
>JANJGK010000005.1:43303805-43321305 GCA_039081455.1 Macrobrachium rosenbergii | reverse complement strand
GGAGGGCACAAGCGGGTTTTGCTCGAGGGAGACATCAGAGTCCGGGAAGTTCGCGGTTATTTGTATGTGGGAGGGAATGTCCGCGTCCATACTTGCTTGTGCACTCTCACTTGGAGTGGGTTACACTCGCATCAATACGCTCTTGGAGCACGCCGTGTGGGTCCACTGATGACGCCGGTGATCTGCCGACGAGAGTCGGTACGCCTGAATGCTTTGTTAAAGCACCGTGTTTAGTCCATTAGGGGCGTGGGGTAGTTCATGGAGCCAAAACTAGGTCACCGTATGGGTCCGCTAATGGCTCTGGGAACCACTCTGGGGTCACTACTGTGAGAGGTACTAAAGAAGAGAGCAGGAGGACATGTACTGCTAGTTTATTGAGAGAGCAGGCTGCTTATAAAGCGGCGTGCGGACGTCATACAGACATACAATAGGATACAGGTGACCCGAGGTCAGTTGTTCTTAATGCGGAACAGGACAGGTAAATACAAATAACATGTAAAAGTAAAATTACAGGAATGGACACAATAATATTCTGACATATGTACAACGTAAATAGGCACAAATAAATAAGTAACAGATACAATTTTACATAGACAAAATATGGCTATTTAGCGTGACCTAAGTTCATGGGAAAGGCACTATAGAAAACGGGAGGTTTACTATTGAAAACCCATTGAGCGGGGACTTTACAATGTCACTGTAACACAAAAGTACCTGTCAACTCTTTCAAGGTCGAAAGTTACATCCACCCCGCAAGTCACTTCGTCTGATCGTATCGAATCATTCTTTCCATTGAGTTTTAGATTAAAAAGTATTGGCATGTGTTAAGGCAACTAATAAGTAACTTGGATTCTAACTTTTGCCTTTCATAAGACCCATAATTGCTTTGGAAATTCTCTGGAATTGCTATTAGCAGTAACAAAAAATGAACTCGCACACACATGCATAAATGTATACATTCTATCTATTTATTATCTATCTATCTATCTGTGTGTAGATTAATCTTTACTTTATTTTAGTTTTAGTTGCTTTCTCTTTCTTATTGTTTATAAATAATTTTCCTTCTCCTCCCTTTTTTGTTACTACTAATAGCAATTCTAGAGAATTTCCAAAGAAATTATGGGTCTTATGAAAGGCAATAGTTAGAATCCTCGTTACTTATTAGCTACCTTTACACATGCCGATACTTTTTAATCTAAAACTCAATGGAAAGAATGATTCGATACGATCAGACGAGGTGACTTGTGGGGCGGACGTTACTTTCGGCCTTGAAAGAGTTGACAGGTACTTTTGTGTTACAGTGACATCATACTACTTGTCGCTTCTGTCTGCATAATGAAATTACAATGATAATGATTCGGTCTTACTAAAGTAAAAATGTTAACGCATTTGCTTGGTGTGCTCCGGACATTCCTCTCTCCTTTCTCACGAATTTACTCAAATATACACTCTGAGCCGTGCGGTGTAAGTTTTATTATAAAAAAGAATGATAGTTCTAAGTTAATATTTCCCTCAGCACTACTAAGGGATTCAGACCCGATGAAACACTGTTTTTTATCAAAGCATCAGATAAAGGTGAGAGTTGGCAAATGTATATTTTATAACCCTACCTAATTTTTATAGGTATTATTTACTGTAGTACCTAAGTTCAATGGTTCTGGTACTTATCAAAGTAAAAGTGTGTTTCCTACGCCAGAGCCATCAAAATTGTAGGTAAGGATTTTAAACACAATAGTGATGTTAACCTATGACATCATGAGGCTCCACCCACAGTGAAGAGAAGTTTACATATGGGGAAAACGTCTCTTCACTGTCGCTCTGCCCACTTGCCGATGACATATTCGCTAACTGATATTAGCAACCAAGGCCAAGCGAATGTAGGTGAAGTTTTGTCTACCTCCTTATTGCGTCAGCAGGTGAATTGCCATAATGAGTAGGTACCTCTAAGATACGTCATCGCCTATGTAGTTACCCGAGGAGGCAGGCGACTCCACCCAACTGGGTAGACCTTGTCTCTCTTGGTCTTGTTAGCACCCATCCTAGGCTTCAGCAATATCAATGATGGCGAGCCGGGTTTGTCATCGTCCCCTTGATTGCATTATCATTCTCAATAATTTTATTATTATTATTATTGTGGAAGTTTCACCGCAACTTCCATAGCAGTTGTTGGGACTAAGTTGTTGGCTTCGATTTCTTCCATTTTCTTGATATTCGTATTGTTTCTAATTTACGAATAATTCAGTGAATGCAGTTCATCCACATAATAAACCAGTCTATGGCTCATTTGTTAGATCTACATCAATTCAGGGCGGGAATACAAAATGACAATCCGTTTTGTTTTACCACGGGTTTCGACATTATAGCCTTCTATTTGCAGAAAGTCAGGAGCGGTCACTAGAAGTAGAATTCAGATGAAAAGCAATGATACCTCATTTCCCTCAATTGTTAGGGGTGTAAAGGCCAACGCCATTGCTTTATTTTAGATAATGTAACCCATTGTTATTTTTTCTTTGTTTTTTTTATTTAAAAGATACAGCACCCTAAACAGCGCTCGTACACTCGCTGCAAATAAAAGGTAACGGTAGGAGTGAAGATTCTGAGGGCAAGCTAACTAGAATTTTACTGTTCCCTACCTTATTTTCTCATAAAAATAAATCATTACCTCCTGCCTCGGCAATAATACAAAAATTCTTACTTTGTAGCTCGGTTTTTATCACTTCTCTTTGCAACAAGGAACTAGTTCTCTTTTTTCTAATGTTCATTCTATTAGCAAAACCATCACCTTGCTCCTAGATTGCTGAGTCCCAAAAGACGGAGTAAGGTGTTACATTAAGTAACTGTAAAACAGTTACTTAATGTAACACCTTACACCTTTTCCCACGTTAAGCCCCTTAGCTGCCACACCAAGAAGATGTCGCTACTATGTTAAAAGGTACCTAACATTCCGTAGCTCCAAAATGAACATCACAGGATCTCTAATGAACTAATTTCTCTCAAGTCCTGGCCAGATAGTCTCATCATTCGTACTAAACATATTCAGAGTTCTCCCGACAGCCAGACTCTTGGGTCCTCAGGCTGGCATTCCAGTTTTACCCAGAGACAGCATCTTGGAATGAACGTGCCCAGTGAGGTTTTATCTAGTAAGGATTGAATAGTCTGCACATTTTTTTTTTCATTTCATTCTGATCCCATTACCTATCTTGAGGTAACGAGAGCCAAGATTTTCTAGAAAGGCTGCGCTTTCTTCTGAGTAATAATATTGAAGAATTGACTGAAATTTCTATGGTGATACCAAGAAGATTTTTTTGGTGAAATTGCATATTACAAATTTTTCTTAGCGTTACCTCCTTACTGAAGCATGCATTATATGGAAGTAAACGTCGTGCATGATTTAATTTTGTATTATTTCGTATGTTTTCTTTGATTGATTTTTGTTTATTTAATGTCTTAAGCAACTATCTATGTTTCTGAAGGTCATCAAGCCGAATTGTTATGGAAGTGCACCATCGTTTTACTTTCGTCTGATGAACATGTCATGTCATACACATGGTGCCTACTCATACATTTTTATTGGTGAACGTTTTATATAAGGACAGGAATAAAAAAAATCAATGCCTTTATCTAATCTAGATCTGGAAGAAGATAGTTGAAACGATTGAGGCCTAATATAATTTGCTGACTTCGCAGAGTTAGTTCTGTGCCTACTGGGGGACTTGGGGCTATTTGTAATGGTGAGTTAATCCTTTTGATTTTGATACGTGTTGTTGATGATTGTTAACTTGCATTGTCCGTTTTCAACCCTGTAATGAGCAGAGATTTCCAGCTCCAAGTTTAAAGGCCAGCTTTTCTGCATATAGAAACAACCAACGGAGCAGATGTTCCAATGCATTATCTATTGACCATTCTTCATTTAAGGATCATATCATTTTTGAAGAACCAAGGTCAAGATCTTTGTCACGTAAATGAAGCTTGGCACTGCAAGAAAATAACGATTTAAAGGATATTTCTTCTTGAATAATGTCGAGTCTGCCTCTCAATCTAATGATATACTTGCAAAGTTTTTCATCTTTTTTGTCTTGCATGAAGTCTTCCGTGCTTAAGTAAAACGGCTATAACGATTTTTCACGGCGATTGATTGGTATGCTTTGCTAATTAGAGCCATAAGGAGAAAACTCTGGACGGCTAAGAAAAGCATGTACAGTATATGTGCGAATGACAAAACTAACCCAACACGTTTCATGATACTTAATAATAAGAAAATGATGTACTGTGTGGTGAAATATGTTATGTTCAGGAGTTAGGGGTGAGGTATTTTCAGTAATTACCAAAGATACGTGACTGCCGGCAGACAAATACTGGTCAAAGTCCACTTGACTCTCAAACGTACCTTCTCTGTGGTAACATGCCACGAGTATTGTGCTAGTTGGTGGTAATGATTTTCTTCATATTGCAATTATAGTTATTATGGCTGTTACTGAAATTATTAGATTTCTTTTACTGTGTATACAGTTCTTATCTATGTTACTTAACTAAGAGGGGAAATTAGATCAAAGAATTACCGTAGAACGTGACTCACATGTTATTTCATTTAATTTGGTTAGTCAGCCTTTCATATCAGTTTTTAATCTGTGGTTCTTCTTCCGACTGAGAGAAATTAGTTCACAATATCAAATGCTTAAATTGCATTTTTTATGATAATAAGACGGCCAAGGCTTCAGCTTCGTTACATTTCATCATGAGCATCCATCATATGGCTTGGTTCAGGGGCAGTATATTTCTTCCTACGTCGTGGCTATGGAATTCTCCTCTATCTTCCGATTTTCCCGCTCTCTGAGATGTCCCTCCTTCCGGGATTTGTTAATATCTTTTCTGAAATGAAGCTCCGCCTATCAAGTTCATTGCCATTTTACTATTATGATAGTAAAGTACAATAAAATGAGTGCCAGTTGCTTTTATTAGAATATTTAAATGTTCATTTGAATCTACTTCTTTACTTTCTCAAAGGGTTAAAGCTTTATTTTTTTTCTTGTTATTCTGCATAAAAAAGATTTATCTTGGATGTATTGCATTAGTGTCACCTATGCAGAGGTTATGAAGTTCGAGGCCATAATGGTTAAGTGGGTTTAGTGTTGTAAGCTGAATTTCATCTCATTAAAGCTCTTCTGACTAGGACTTTGTTGTTATTACCTTCCCATATCAACTTCATAAATATATATATATCTTGTGGTAGGCTCGTCAATCGTAGTGTAACGAAGTTCACTGTAATGGCCTAGTCCTTTTGTTCCTCCTTTTTCTTAGGAGTAATATTACTTCTTTTCTCAAGACCTTTGCTCTTTGAGTAACGTTATCTCTGAGGAAATGGCTGAGAGGCTGGAGTTACATATCTCTTTTCTATCAAAGCTCTCTCTCCATCTTATCCTTTGTGTAGCTATGCGTGTTTTCTAGATATTCTAACTACGTATAAGCCATACTGGGATATCATTCTGCTATGAATTTTATCTTTCCAACCTGTGCTGAATAATCGCAAAACATAAAAGAGGAAGGGCAGTAGGCTGGCATTATTTTCTGACAGCCCTTTCTTTCTAAGCCATCTCCTAAATTTCTGCATATCTAGCTTTTCCCCCTCTTCCAAAATAATGGTACTCTAGTTGTCTCTTTTTCGCTTTGCTTTCCCATACTCATTCTGCGATTATCCAGCTGCAGTGGTCTGACAACAACTCGGACTTTTTTCAGCCGTGTATCTTTCATCATTAAGTAAGCAGAGTCCACAGAGTTCGGAAAGCGGAAGATGGGAAAGGCTCGTGGGTCTGATGTTTCTATTTTTTGTTTCTCAAAATGTTTTCCGTCAATCTTGTCCCAATATTTAGTCGTCTTTCACCTTATCTAAGCACAAGCCTGACCAATTTGTTCCCATTACTCTTCTACCATTGTTAAAGTCTTGGAAATTCTCCATTTCTCATCAGTCAACTTACTTGGAATTTCGCAGCTTTCTTTCTGATAATGGTTATGAATTTCAAAAGGCAAGATTAACTGATGGTCTTCGTTACAATCTTGTATCTAGCTCTCTTTGTCAGGAACCAGAGATTCATAATTCACTCACAGTAATAAACATCTCTGAGACTTTCTTGTTGCATTTCCACTCCTCTTTGCTAAGTCATTTAGGTCCTCAAGTTCCTTATCAAACTTATGTAGCCTATTTATTTCATAAGTATCGGTGCTACAGATGCTCTTTTCCTTAATTCAAGTGTTGCTGTTCAGGTATCATTTCCCCTATCTTTATTCTTCCTTTCGTCAATAATCTCCTCCAAAACCTCTCTGTCTTTCCCAGTCATAGGCATTCGACTAATCTGTAAATTCTTTCTTAGCTCTCCCTGAGAGCTTTTTGTCTTCCCCTTTTTTTAGTTCTTCCAAAACTAATTTCATTCTTAGATCTTGATCTCGCATTCCCTCTTCCTTCACAATTATTTTGAAGTTTGAAAAACCAAACCTTGCAGTAAGTAGCAGTGTTACACAACAGGCTATTCTAGTGTGCCAGTAAGAAACCATCTCTGATCTTAAATGCCGTACATATTAGCCCTTTGAATAGCTCTTTTTATATTTGTGCAAGTTTCTGTATCCTCATGGACTATTGTTTTTATATCTGGAGGACTGTCTGTACACTATTCTTCTTGGTAAAGTTGAATTATGTAACCCCTTTAAATAAACAATCTATTCTTATTTTCAATGTAGATACACTTGAACTCCATAATAAGGATGTTTACCTTGCTCTACAACTATGTTCCGAGATTATGTGCTGCCTCAGCTTTTAATCATATTCTTACTTGTCAGGTGTCACTGTGTGACATATAATTCACGTCCTGAATATGGGATTGTATACCTTTCACTGCGTCTACTGTAAATCATTTAACATGACTTTAACAGAAAGTTTTGTTCTCTCTTAAAGGAAAAGTCAATTGTGTTTCCTTTGGCTATAAGCTAGTTTTACGAGTAGTTAAGCTTTTCTCGTTCTTTATATTATCTCTGTATTAGACAGAAATAGATTGAAGGTTGCCTTGAACTGGCTACACAACTCTTATGACCAATAGCTTTGTAGATTCGTAGGAGGGATAAGTACTTAAGCACACACCATATCCAGAGCATTGTATTTTATTTGACGTTTTGCTACATTTACGTGCAGCATTTCCAAACTAAAAAAAGGAGAAACGCGTAACAAAAGGCAGAAATTTACAATTCAGAGATATACATAACGACACTGAAAAATATATTAAGAGTATAAAAATCATTAAGAGTACTAAAAACTTATAAAAAATTTAGTAAATACTATTTGCAAGAAAATTTACAAAGTACTAGAAACTATTTATGATATATAAAGAAATTAAGTATATATTAGGATATTAAAATATGTAAAGAGGTTGGGCACGGCTATCTATATTCAATCTTGGTTTCGTCCTTGTAAAAAAGATGGATTCCTGAATTCTTAACTCTAAAGCAAAAGAAACCTTCGACATAATCTTAAAGTATTCCAAGTTAAATTTCACTTTGGAGATGCATTCACACAGCTCTAAGCTGGTCCACTCTCAAAGAAAGATTGTTTAGACTAGAACCAATATAGCCTTGCTGGCAGCAAGAACATTGGAAAAGGTAAACAGTTGACATGCAGGGCCTTGGAAGTTTATCCTTGCTTTTAAAAAAGGATTTTAACTTGAAGCTATTACACACAGAAAGTTGCAGTGTTATCTGTGGCATGAAGGTTCTAAAAACCTAATTAATCTCTTTGTTCAATAACTGGTTTATTTTGTGTGATATGAAAGGGAACCTGAAATATATAATTTGTTTAGGCCTAATATCCTCCCTTTAGGGTTACATTTGTTGTTAAGAAACCGTCTAATATGTTCATAGAAGAGTGCATCATTAAAACCGTTCTTGTTAAAAAACGTTTTTAGGAACTCTATTTCCTTATGAAAATTTAGAATGCCGAAGCCATAAACGTAAGTTTTCTCTAGATTGAGATGTTAGGTGAGTAGGTGGTCCGACTTTTGCGCGCAAGACAAATGAGCGCCGACAGTTGAGCGCCGACAATTGAGCGCAAGACAAATGCTACTGTTACAGACTTGACAGAGTGCTTAAGAGTGGGAAAGAGTCATGGCGTTGTGTAGACCGGAAGTGCAAAGGAAGGATATAATATGTTATTGGAGATGAATGCACATCTGCCAGTGAGCACGATTATGTGTCAGATCCTGCAAAGTCTGAGTCTAGATTATCAATGATGCAACTTCGTGAAAGAGCTGCAACATCGAATGATCCACCAAGGCGACTCATTCAAGAGGCACAACTTAATTTGCGTCCGGAAGTAGTTGCTATTCTTCCAAAGTAGCAATCCCTTCAGCGAACAGTAGAAAGACAACGGAAAGCCAAAGGATTACCTCTCTCGGCTCCAAGTGACGTAGGAGAAATAGATAGATATACCTCAAGAACTTGTTTGCACGTATGATGGAGAAAATTTTCTTGCATATGACTCCGGTAGTGATGACCCCGATAGATATTTTATATTTACTACTCCTCAAAATTTGAAATTGATGAAAGAAAATAAGCACTGGATGGGAGATGGAACGTTCAAAATAGTTCCTCAACTATTCTATCAGCTATATGTGATTCACATCATTTATAAAGGAATCGTGCTTCCAGTGGTTTATATTCTCCTTCAGAGGAAGTCAGAGGAAGCATATAACCGTGCTCTGACACAACTACATTTCATGGATACCGAGATTGTTCCAGCTTCCATATCGTGCGACTATGAAAAAGCATTTCATAAAGCTTTTCTTTCTGTCTTCAGAAACGCTGAGGTGTTTGGGTGTTTTTTCCATTTATCTCAGGCCGTATGGAGAAAAATACAAGACTTAGGATTGACCAATTTATACAGTAACAGTGAAGAAATACGAAAATGTACAAAAATGCTTGTGGCCTTGGCGTTCGTTCCCCACAATGATATTACAAATGTTTTTGATTCATTACAAGATATAATCCCCGACGACTTAGACGATTTGGTATTTTACTTCGAAGATACTTGGATAGGAAGACCTTGTAGGAGAGGAAGAAGGAGAGATGCTATGTTTCCCCCTCGTGTTTGGAGTGTTTACGAACGTGTCGTCAATGAACATCCACGTACAAATAATTCGTTAGAGGGGTGGCATCGGGCAATGCAGCAGTCAATAGGGCATATGCACCCTACAATATACAAATTCATAGAAATTTTAAGAATAGAACAAAATCACACCTCAACCAAATTGATCAGAATAAACTGTGGGCGGCATGAACCTGTAAAACACAAAAAATATGAACGAGTAACTCAACAATGCTATAATTAAAATTGTTAGTGAGTATTCTTCAAGAGAGCCATTAGATTATCTGCGTTCCATATCATATAATCTTACCCTACAAAAGTAGTTATATTCTATTTACAAATTGTTTTGTTTAATTTTCTATTTGTGGAACATGTTTTTAAATATCTTAGGTACTCGTACATGTCAATAAAAATTTAAGCTGTCGCACTTTTCTTTTTTATATGCATTTTCTTTTGTATATATAATATATATATATATATATATATATATATATATATATATATATATATATATATATATATATATATATATATATATATATATATATATATATAATATATATATATATATATATATATATATATATATATATATATATATATATATATATATATATATATACATATATATATATATATATATATATATACATTCATTTATCTATTTATTTACATGCCATAGCAAATAAAGATTAAGATTGTTTCTTCTTCCTTTATATCCAAACGCTTGTAACAGTGAGTACTAAACGTCTATAATGTCAATACAAAAAAATAAGAATAGGATTGAATTTTGAAATTATGGCGCTCAAATGTCGGCGCTCAAATGTTAGTGCGCGCATTTGTCTTGCGCTCAATTGTCGGCGCTCAACTGTCGGCGCTCATTTGTCTTGCGCTCAAAAGTCGGTGCACCGGTGAGTAGCGGTCATTTCGTTCAATTAACAGGTCCAAAAATGGAATTTTGTTGTCTGCCTCTTCTCCATCGAGAATTTGATTTTACTATGTTGGTGGTTTATGCATTCATAAAAAGGTGTAATATGATCTTCGTGTCTGAAGACAATAAAGGTGTCTTCCACATATCTGCTAAATTAGTAGGGCAATTTTCCAGCCATCAGTTCTTATTTTCTGCCATAAAAATGTTTGCAAAGTAGCTGACACAGGATTTCCCTTTTAAACCTTCAATTTGTTTGTAAAACTTTGCATTAGAAATAAAATAATTATCAATCTTCTTAAGTTTAGTACTTTAATCTTCACATATTCTCTTGTACTACGCATGTGAAACACTCATACTTTTCAACAAAGAGCAACCTGTACATTTCATTTCTATAACAATTCTCTTGTAAAACTTGCTTTGTGTTGAAAAGTCCCGCAGGATCCATTCATAACTCCTGAGCTCATAGAATATGCAACTCCTTTTCCATTCACTTTCTAATAATTGGGGACTAGCCTTTATTCTTCCCTCTGTTAACCAGCATTTAGCTTTAGCTTACTCTTTTCTCTTCATCAAAACCCAATTGTTAGGTGTTCCATCTGCCGGCCATTTTCAGTTTTGTTTTTTACTTTCAGCTCTTCATATTGTTTCATCTCAACATAAGGCATCGGGATACATGTACGTACACAGGTACATCTTGAATCTATTCTCAGTAATGTCATTAGCAGAAATTTTTTTACCAATTTCTAGTCATATTCTTTGCTGGTTATGTATATATGTATTTATAAGTTTTACATTACATTTATTGATCGAAGCTACAAATGTTTTGTCCTGTAGGGTAAAGTGAAATGGTAGTAATTTCTATTGATTCTGAAACCCGTTTCTTACCCTCTTGCTACCAAAATGACCATGCACTTTAAACTCTGTTTGTTAATTATCTCACATTTCTGTTTAAAAGGGAAAAGTCTCTCTCTCTCTCTCTCTCTCTCTCTCTCTCTCTCTCTCTCTCTCTCTCTCTCTCTCTCTCTCTCTCTATCTCTCTCTCTCTTTCGCTATAACTTGAATCAATCAGGCTCTCATTCACCATAACTCTTTTCCAGCCAACTTGTAATAAATCAAATTGTTCTTCTCTCTCTCTCTCTTTAGAATATATATATATATATATATATATATATATATATATATATATATATATATATATATATATATATGTCCTCACGTGAAAATAAAAGGAAATAGTACCAAGATTTTCAACTTTTATTCCAAAGTCATCTTCAGGGTACTAAACAGAGTTAAGGTAATAACATATACAAGAAAGCTATATGGGGTCACAGATAATAATAAAATATGTCAACAAGCTATTTAAGAATGTAAACAACATTCTTCAAAAAACATAAACATACTTAGTGGAAATATGTAATTACTACAAATACCAGTACAAAACTATCTGTTTGTAAAAAAATCTATCAGCTTGCTTTCCTCTTGCATCCTTAAGAATAATGCTTTTTAACAATTCGTCCATCTTAAAAAGACCATCTCTCAAATTCATGTTACTAGAAGAACTAATGAGGCTTCCTTCGATCAACAATCTGTCATGCACTGAAGAACTCTTAAAAACAACTCAAAGCTGAATTCCAATCTATTGGGTGTTCAAAGTCTCTAACGTGACAAAAAATGGCGCTTGAGCTGGTTGCAACCCGCACATTATATTTATGCTGTGTGACTCTTTACTTACTTCCTTATCAGATTGTCCAGTGTAAGGTAAATTACAAGTTTAGCAATTAATTTCGTACACCCCTCCTGTTGGCATTTCTGGTTTATTACAAAACAACACATTCTTGATAGACGAAGTATTACTGAAAACAACATTTATTTTCAGACATTTCAGGCTACGTACAATCGATAAGAATTCATAACAGTATGGCAAAACTAAAATATTTTCATTGTCAAAATTACTTGACCTTTCATGACTCTAAAATGCTTTTTTGGCACTTTGGAGGCAACTATCGATAAAATTCAAAGGATAACATGAATCCTTTGAATTTCATCGACTAATTCATGACATTGTGGTGACGTATTTCATTATAAATTCGGTTTAAATGAGGTCTGGAATTAATTATCAGGCAGTTTGGCAACAAAACTTCTACCACTGCCATCAACTTCAACACCACCACCACCACACACACCAACACTTTCAACTTCACGCAACCACCCCCACCAAGCTCTCTCTCTCTCTTCATCTCAAACAATTTGGAACAAAATCTGTCTATGAGGTTTTTAACTATTGCAAGCAAATTCATGCTTGCAATCTCTCTCTCTCTCTCTCTCTCTCTCTCTCTCTCTCTCTCTCTCTCTCTCTCATTTATGAATGGGGTTAAACATCAGGTCTTACTAGAAAAAGACCCAAGAATATTTGCCACAGCAAGTCAATCATTCTCTCTCTCTCTCTCTCTCTCTCTCTCTCTCTCTCTCTCTCTCTCTCTCTCTCTCTCTCTCTCTCTCTCTCTTTCACCATTTTAATAAGATCCTATATATGTATATATATATATATATATATATATATATCATGTTTATTTAAAGCAATTTATTCAAAAAAGAATTAATAATCAAAAGAGATGGAGGAAAAATTTTTTGAGTCCTTCAGAGTTTTCCCAGGCAGTGCTGGGTTGGTTTGCTTGTGTGTATATATATATATATTATATATTGTATATATATTATATATATTATATATATATATATATGTTATATATATATATCATATAATATATATATACATATATATATATATATATGTATATATAATTATATTATATATATATATATATATATATATATATATATATATATATTATATATAATATATATATATATATATATATATATATATATATATATATATATATATATATATATATATAATATATATATATATATATATATATATATATATATATATATATATATATATATAATATATATATATATATATATATATATATATATATATATATATATATATATATATATATATATATATATATATATATATATATATATATATATATATATATATATATATATATATATATATATATATATATATATATATATATATATATATATATATATATATATATATATATATATATATATAGCAAGCTTCCGACAATACTAAAGGATGTGTGAATGAAATTCCATTCAAGTCCAGTGTACCCAAGCGAACAGAGCATTTCAACAAGAAATGAACAAGAATGAAATGTAAGACTTTGGGAAATCCCCTATTTCTTATAAAACTTCATCAGATATTTAGACGTGTATTTCACCAAAACGGTAATGTGCAAATGAGTTGATAATGTGGCCAAATACAAAATAGTATTAAGAAAACCTGATCACTTTGAAATTAAATTCAAAACGCATACAGATATTTCCTTTACCTCCTTCTTGATAGGAGAAGCAACAATCATATATATCAGAGTTTCATAGCCACTTTACAGCCGTGCCCCCCCCCCACTCCCCACCCCCAATGCTTTCTTGAGTTCTCGTGGTGCCCTGGGTTACTGCATCTTGAGAAGTTAATATAACAATGATTACAGTTTGCATAGGACTATGGCCAGAGAGCGAAAAGTAAATACCCTCTTTGGTAAATTCAATGAATAAATGTCATCGATAAAATTCTCTAAATAAATGGGAAATGATGGTAGACTGCCCTTTCTCGGACTGCATAATACACAAAAGTAGTAACGGGTTTAAACCTAATGTGTAAAGAATACCTATCAATATTTCTTCTTATGTAGAGCACTATTTTATTGAGGTCAGAGCAATAAAGGTAAGAAATCAGTATTAACACCCATGATTCTAAAAGTATTACGTATATGTAGACCTGAATATTTGGTTTATGTCCGTTCGTAGTGGCCCTCGAACCTATGAATTTAGTCTAGTGTAAACTGTCCTACCGCCTCGTCACAGAAGTGGTGAATCAGGAGTCAGGGCTAGGCCTATGCCTATGTCGAATAAGTGATAGCGACAGTAATCATGATGACAAGGGAATGTAGGTAGGAAGGTTACTGCACTTTGAGCAACATCAATTTTTTTACCTCTTTCGATTACTGTATGAACAGGCTAACTTTGACAGGGAAGAATGAAGAAAATGAATTTTCCATAATGTTCCCATTCTTTTTAATCTGAAAGTTAAGTATACCTTAGCTTAACCAGACCACTGAGCTGATTAACAGCTCTCCTAGGGGTGGCCCAAAGGATTAGATTTATTTTATGTGGCTAAGAACCAACTGGTTACCTAGGAACGGGACCTACAACTTATTGTGGAATCCGAACCACATTCCTCTATTTCTTCATTGGCCGGTCGGAGAGTCGAACGCTGAGCCAACAGCGTGCTAGCCGAGAGTTCTATCCACCCCTCCTTTGAAGAATCAAAGAGACGAAAGCATTTTCATAGGTGCGTTTTTTCACTTTGAAGGTATGTTATGAATATTTTTGATAGAGAAGGAGATATTTTTGATATTACGTTGTGAATCTTTTATAGTAACAAATATTATGTCGCAGATTTCGTTTAATATACAATTCACTATCCACTAACTTTGACCACTGAGCCATCAAGCGAGAAACAACTTGATATCAACTCATATAAACATATGCAAGTCGAATTCAGGTTTTTATACTTAGAGTTGACATAAACTTACCTCCACCACGACAGATGATTATTAAGTTTGTAACACTTGACTACTAATGAATTTTTTTTACACACACACACGCACATATATATATATATATATATATATATATATATATATATATATATATATATATATATATATATATATATATACACGCACACACACACACACGCACACAAGAATACAAAAGTCATTTACTGTATCCGAAAGAAAGCTGCCGAACATCGTCTATTCTTACGGCTGGAAGTCAGCGCCTGAAGACAAAATAGCTTGTTCGGTTCGAGAGACCTGAAAGTCAGTTTTTCCGGACGAATAGTTGAAAAAGTGCTTTCCTCAAAGCGGCTAGATGACTTTCCAGTTTATGGGAATCAAGTGTCAGAGGGTGGCAATCTTGGAAAAGTTCACTTCGGACGAAATCCTACCCACGTACTTCTTTCATGCTCTCATTTCTACTCTTAATTCATGTGGTAAAGATTCATTTTATCCATTAAATGTTGTCATTCCGGATTTGGCTCTTGTTCTTTTCGGTATACATCACCAGTGCCGCTGTTATTGTTGTTGCTGCTACATGAAGTTGAACTCATGAATATTTTGCTGACACTCAAACGCACACGAGAATGGTCAAATATGTATATATATATATATATATATATATATATATATATATATATATATATATATATAATGTGTATATATATATATATATATATATATATATATATATATATATATATATATATATATATATATATATATATATATATATATATATATATATATATATATATATATATATATATATATATATATATATATATATATATGCATATTTATATGCATATATATATGTCTATAATATATATATATATATATATATATATATATATATATATATATATATATATATATATATATATATATATATATATATGTATATATATATATATATATATATATATATATATATATATATATATATATATATATATATATATATATATATATATATATATGACTTCACCACTGCTGTTTGAACTAAAACACCCTGCAGTATCTCTAACAATGATCCTCACTCTCATCGTGAATTTGTAATGAAAATTTTGATGTCTTCACAGTAATCCTAAGCTGAAAGTACATTTTGGTGGTACAGAAGTAGATGGGTTCACCATTTAGAAAATCTCTTCCCGAGACTTATTTTTAGCTCTTTAATTGTGAGCGAAAGTTTCTTCTAAAAAAAAAAGTAAATATAAGACTCAATTCCCTTAGCCCCTGGCAATGGTTCCTTTGTCAGTATTGCACGATTTATGACTGCAATCATTTTGGAAAATATTTGTAATTCTTATGTATTTTTGGTTTCCCTCGTTATTTTGACAGTAGCCGTTTTAACGATTGTGCACTACAATTTACAGGATAACCTCTTCGAGTCAGTTATTATGTTTTTATAACGGGCTCAAGTAAATTCATATTGTCTCCTTTAAAGGGACCTGATTTCCGTGTTTAGTTGCTTTCAGTCTCTACTTCAAGGAATGATCCCTTAAAAATATCAATTTGATATGTTAGAATTATCGTTTGTGCTTTGAATGTCATTTAGGTATAAGATTAAGCTTCAATTTATTCATAAAGTTCATAAAATTAATTTTTATGAACATAGAATTATAAGGTTGAGTAATAATCTTGCAAAAAAGTTGAAAACTTTGGGATAGATTGGTTTCGAAGAAATTGCTTTAACAATTTTTCTCTAGACTTGCCAGGTCAGCGTCGATGAGTACAAATTCAGTGGGCTGCAGGTTCTGGAGATAGTAAATATTCCTCATAAAACAGATACAAAAGTAAATAAATGCATTGATAAACATATGAACAAATAAAATTCAATCTTTAACGTAAATTTTTCGAACAGGTTTGCCTTACTGAGAACAACTCATAACACTCCCCATGCTGTTTCAGCTGCTTCAATTAGCACATGGATCTCAACTGATTTCCGGGACACGTGTGTGCAAAGGCACTGCATATACAGTACACACCTGCATAGCTTTATTGCATCTGCTAATCTACTGGAGTCCCCGACTTCTGTACTCTTATGTAAAGCATTGAACACTGTGCATCAAGATTTACTCAAAAAGGGGCACCAGTGATTGAAACTAGGCTGGCAGTTGTAATGAAGCAGTTTGACAGTGCTACTAGACCTCTAATACAGTGGTTCTCAACCTTTTTATTACCACGCCCCCTCTAAGTGCTGGTCCTTCCCTCCACGCCCCCCTTGCATCTATGAGTAAAATTCCCTCCCAGATTTAAAGGAAAATAAAAAAAAAGAGAAAGAAGGAGTTTCGAGGGACAGGGAAGAAGGTAAATAATTACAAAATATGGTAAACCTAGCGAGTCTAACTAGAGTGGTAGACTATAGGAAACTAACGTTATAAGGCAATACGTTTGCATATTTTTTACAAACTTCTGAATATTAGTTCCCCACTCTTGTTAAGAAAATAACGAATATAATTCTAGAATTTTTTAATTTTCCCTAGGCCTCGCGCCTCCCCTGGAAATTGCTGACGCCCCCCTAGGGGGGCGTGCCCCCCAGGTTGAGAACCACTGCTTTAGAGGATGCTGCAATGAACAAGTGAGATATTCAGCTTTCAAACTAAACAATATCATAAGGACGATTGAACTTTGCCACATCAAGTTAATGATGCATATCTCATAAATAAAACAAACATCCTCGATTTACTATGAGGAATTTTTACTTTTTATCTAAAAAATCTTTAT
>JANJGK010000005.1:43256305-43301305 GCA_039081455.1 Macrobrachium rosenbergii | reverse complement strand
CCTCGATGTAATCGAGGAACCTATATTGGATCGACACATAGGTTACTTAAAGTCCGAATCGACAGTCATAGAGCTGTCAGCTATAGAACTGGCACTAAACTTTCAAATCCCTCTAATCACCAACTTTTAGCAATTAATGAATCATTGCTTATTAAAAAACTGGTCCCCACATTGAACACCCATGCCACGTCTACACCTCTTTATCTCTCGTGAACTGTTTACGTTTTTGGTCTGTCCTTCCTCTGCCTCCATACTCAACGGTTGGTCCTTATTCATATTTTTAACTTCGTTGTTTTAATGTAATTTATATTGTGTATTTTAATACTTGTCACTTAATTTTATTGTACTAATTAGCTATTATTACTTGTAGCTTGAAAATGATGCCTGCTGGTTGGCCTCGAAACGTTGCAATTGAATAAATATGACTTTCTTGACCTGTTGGTGAGCTTCCCCTGCCTTCATTATATTACTGGGTTTTGAGAAACCTCCGCCTGTTGAATATATATATATATATATATATATATATATATATATATATATATATATATATATATATATATATATTATATATATACTGTATATATATGCTGCTTGGGCATAATGTCTCTCTTACATAATTTCTAGTAAAGTCAACGGCATTATTCAAAGAGACTATTCTTTTCTTTAGTCTTTGAATCTGACTACACGTTATCATTTTCATTTTCTCTTCGGGCAAACATCTCAGGAATAAAGAAAGACTATTCACGTTTCCTTCCATTTACTTCTTATAGTCGATGGACCGTTTCCTCACTATATGCTGTGTCTTCAGGATTGAAATTACAAACTGACATAAATTGTTTTTATTACCACTACATGTGGACCTAACAGCTAACCCTAAAATGTAAAAGTGACTTCAGTAGGGTGATGAATTTCTATCGGCTGGTGAGTCTCTCTCTCTCTTGCTGGTGGTCTGTGGTCTAAAGGACAATCCCAATGCTTCCTTTGTGACTAGTGACGGTGCCATGGTGTGTGCGGATTCTCACAGGTGTTTCGTGGTTTCCTTGTAGAAGGGAGGACGAAGTCTTTGTTCATTATTATGCTCAATGCAGGTCGTTGTTGATTTATAATTTTGGCTTATTTATTTATAATCTGTGGAACCAGACTTCACTGTGCACAATCTCTGTGCTTGGTAATAATTCTTCTAGTGTCAGTTATGATCAAGGACATCACCATATGTTGGAATATTGCCCCTTGGCTGTGGTGGGTTTGCAATCTTCTGAGTCAAGTGGTATGTAGCAATTGTTGACGGCTTGACATGTCCCTTTGGTACCATTTAGATTTATAAACCGTGTTGTTCGAGTTCCACATAAATAGCTTTCTATGAGGAACAATGCATAATTGCACAACTTCTGTACACACCTACTTTAGACCACTTGTAAATGTAAGGGAATTCCCATGCGGTAGACATTTTTTCTTCTCCAAGGTTACATCCATGAAGAAAGTCAGTTCTCGACGCTATATTTGGTAGTGTAGTTTAGGTTGGAGTTCCTCTTCAAGGCACACTGTAGACAGGCGGCTTCATCATCAGTGGTGACAACAATGAAGATGTCATCTATACATTTGGCATATATCCTCAGTTTTGGAGTTGTTATCCTTATTGATCCTTCTAAATTTCAGCCCTCAATAAGGGTCTTACTGAAAACCTGAAGAGAAATCTGAACACAATAATTAAGAAAATAGATTCTGACAATGGATCCATTAAACAACCTATGATTATCAGAACTATGGGCCAGAGTATTGACTTAGCACTGTCAAGACCCATAAGATTCTGAACAAATCCATTGGCAGTTTCCCTTTACAGTTCGTCGGTATTTTGAATACATCTCCATGCTCAACCATTGCATCTCTAGAAGTAGAAAACCTACTCACGAAAGTACTACTGGATGAGATCATTGATATTATTTCAATAAATCTACCACTAGGAAGCCAAACCCTTTGACATGCCAGAAGGTGCCATTCAATGTCTGCTCCAATCCTGTACTAATGAGGCCCATTTCCTCTCACATAGGGGTGACCTCTTTCGACAGCTAGGTGATGTCGCTATGTGATCCCCTCGTGGTGTCCTGTTTTCCAATACATGTTTTGCAACATGTTCCAGAAGTTTTCGTTCACCTAACAGTAATTTGTTCTTTTGATATTTACAAGGAAATGTAATTTTCTTATTCGACTTTGGTTATTAATCATATGGTTAACAATATAAAAAAGAATGGTGAGTGAAAAATTCGTATTATGAAAAATGATGAAACATTTTGAAAAATTTCACTTCAGAGGATTGGCCAAAAGAGTCAAAGAAGAAACTATATTTCGAATCCAGATAAAAGCTTATTGACTAATAATATAATATTGAATAATCATCAATGAAATCATATATAAATAAAGAAAGAAAGAATTCAACCATTATCGTTGTCAAAAACAAAAAAGAAAAAATCTCATAACGTCGTATGTTATCGTGTGACTCCACATTTGGGCAGGAAAGTTAAACTACACTGTCTCGTCACTTGCACCGATAAGATGGGCAACAGACTCAGCTGCACCACAGTCATTAGCTTGCATAAGACTAATGTCTCTATTGTAGATATTGCTCAGCAGCTTAGCATAAATAAAACAACCATGTATAGAGGGATACAACAACAGAGAGAACGAGGAAATATAATAAATTCATTGTAAAAAATGGAGGACGACCCCATTGTTGCACTACTGTTAAGGATCATCATCGGATGATCACTGAAGGAGCTTCGTCTAACCCCCCTTACAACCGGTGTTGCTATAAAGAGAGAACATTACGCTTTCCCTTCAAGTTGCTGCTCAAACCATCCGTAACAGGCTACATGAGACCAAGATATTATTTCATCATACTCCTGCCAAGAAACACTTCATATCAGCGAAACACAAAGAATAGAGGCTAGGGTTTCCGTGATAATATAATCCAGTGGCCGATGATTTCTGTAAGAGTCATCTTTTGCGATGAGGAGACATTCTCCACTGATGAACATGGTAGGCTTCTTCACTGCTGGCATTTAGCATTAACTAATGTTGAACTTCTTGCTAATTTTAATTCTTTAGAAACTTAGATAATAAGAAATACAAAAATAGGCGTTATATATTCAGTTAACTTCATAAGAGGCTTCAAAATGATAGGCCTAAGTAGCAATGAAAGAAATGAGAAATTACACATGATAACGGCATTATATATATATATATATATATATATATATATATATATATATATATATATATATATATATATATATATATATAAATATATATATATATATATATATATATATATATATATATATATATATATATATATATATATATATATATATATATATATATATATATATATATATATATATATATATATATATATATATATTTGTGTGTGCGATTATATTTTATGTATTACAAAAATAGACGTGAAATCTGTTAGTCTAGTTCAGTATATTTTATATTAAGTTTCACTAGTTCACAATATACATAGGATTAGTCATTCAAAAATTTGATTAATAATAATGTGCAGGCAAATCTTTACAAAAGTCGCATTTGTTGATGTTAATAAGACTAATGGTTCAACTTATAACAGTCGTAGGCCTATGTCTACAAAGTTCACACATATGAAGGAGATAAAGCAACGATAGTGATGGCAATTGGAGATGAAAATATTTAAACATAAGAACAGCGATGACCTCTGAAGTATTATAGTAACATCCTTTAATTAAGTAAAGTATGACAAAAGTAAGCAGTATCAGAAAAAGCCCTGTTTAAGGAAAACTGCAGGTAATTTCTCGGACCCACCACTAGTGTTCAGTTGTTTCATGCGCTTACAACTGAGTTGCCAAATAGCGCCAGATGTCGCTATTATAAGCTGTTGTCCGAAAAGTTTTGAAGTATGTTGCAAAATATTTTTGAGTGATTGTACATGGTAGATGTTGAGGAAAGAACCTTCAATGCCCAATTGAAAGTGAGGATAACTGCCTGAGACAGAGACATCTCCATTGCTATTGACACTGATGAAGAAGCTCCCACCACTTACAGTGTAGGCTACCTTGGAGGGGAACTCCAGCCTAAACTACACTATCTGATAAAACATTGAAGGCCAATTTCCTCTCTTGGATGCAAGCTCGATGAAGAAAGAAGGCGACTAACGAAGGCCAGTGTTAACGCTTGTGGGAAGTGCCCAGACATTTACAAACTGCACCATTTTTTTTTTTCTCTTATATTTTTCAGGCCAGTGTCAGTCATAAATGTAACCTCATTCTACTTGCTGTTGGCTAACAGTGGGCTGGCAATAAGCGGTACAACTTGTTTTTCCTAGTAAGTACCTGTAGTTTGAGGTCAGGTCATATATTCGCTCCAAACCAGGTAGGCACTTGTTAAGTGTTGCAGACCCCCTTGGGTAGGAAATGTAAATGTTACTTCAAATGAGGCCAGTGGCAATTACATTTGCACTTCTCGCCATCTTGTGCGGGTGTGGAAGTTATGGCATGGCTGGGGATAGACTTGTTGCAGCCTTATACCCTGTGTTTATTAAAAAAAAAAGTATATATATATAAATTATATATATATATATATATATATATATATATATATATATATATATATATATATATATATATATATATATATATACATACTATATATATATATACATACATACATATGGAATATTTATTTGGCACCAAAAAACTAGAACCATTAAAGAGAGAGAGAGAGAGAGAGAGAGAGAGAGAGAGAGAGAGAGAGAGAGAGAGAGAGAGAGAGAGAGAGAATTGTTTGTGCTAGATATCTGAAAGATGTCCTGTATCAAATGGTAATATCTAACAAAAGCCTGGCTTATGCAGTGCTGAAGGAAAAGATCCTATCGTCTTAGGTTTCTAGGTACGCTTTCGCGGGGTTACTAAGTAAGAAGATGTAATCTTTAAATGCAGATTAAGAAAACTGGTGTCCAATTTCGTTGAATGTCCCATTGCTTAACGATATGGGGATATGAATGCCATAATATGAAGTAGGTCCACCAATATCCGGAAACGAATGATTCACACCCAAATAATCCTCGTGAGATACAAACCATAAAACCTATCATGCAACTTGTATTGCCATCAGCCCTCAAACATTACAAGATGATCCTTTATCAAGAATTTCAGCCATATTTGAGGCTATAAAGGTTTCCAGCACAAGGCTGTTACAACGAATTTCCTCGGTTAAACTTTTGTGATTGTATTTTCTTAGCTTCCCTTTCATTATTACCGTATTTAGAACAGTAATGTTCTGCACAAAGCTTGCATCCTTCAGATGTTTCATTTTTTCTTAAGTGACAAAAGCTTTTCATTTAAGTTTGTTAATAACTGACTGACAAGCTCCAAACAGAACGGGAAGAGTAGGCTATTGTAAGTCAGTCTAGAATTTTGGTTTGATCATCGTCACAGTTTTGAAAGACTTTAGTGAAATTCTAACTTATAATACTTTTATTCTTATTACATCTCCTTTCGTTTACTTATCAATAACATCGTATAATATATCTTTCATTTTAATGCTCCATCATCATTTTCAGTACAACAAGGCTAAAGGGGGTTTCACACGGTCAAAGAAGTTCATGAACACGTTTGACAACATGATGTTTGAGAGTATGTTTGAACGTGTGAAGTGGGTAAACATGTTAGACCAACGTGTTTGAATGAGTTGGAAGGATGTCTGATCTGGGCTGACTTTTGTGGGCGGAGCTTGCTGGTTCGTGTTAAAGGCTGAACGTCTGAACAAGCATCAGTCTCCAAACGTCATACTTATTCAATTCTCGAGGTGGTAACATCTTTAAGCAGCTCCTTCACTGACAGCGAGACTGCTATTTCCAAGTAAAATTACAACATGAGTGATGTGTGCGCCGTTAAAGACAAAGAAAGAGAAATTATGGTTGATTTCATAGAAATATATAGGAAACACCAAGCACTGTGGAGGTTAAAAACTAAAGATTATTCTAATAAGAATTTAATCGAGGAATTACATGCAAAACTAAGAGAACTTGACCCTCAGTGCACAAGGCAGGATGTGACCAAAAAATCAACTGTCTCCGTAGTTCCTTCAGAAGAGAACTACGAAAACTTGAAAGCTCCAAGAAGTCTGGCAAATCACCTGATGACATATACACACCCACTCTCTGGTATCTTGAAGACTTAATGTTCATTTGTGACCGAGAGTTGCCAAGAGAAACCACATCAAATTTGGATTGTGTTGATGAAGAGGTGAGTTGTATGGTTTTATCGTGTTATGTATCCATCTATATATCTGTCTGATTATGTATTTTATCTTATTTATTTGATTGTTATTAATTGTTGAATTATTTATTTTTGTTATATATTTATTTATTTATTTGTTTGTTTTTTTATTTATTGATTTATTTATTTATGTATGTATTTATTTATTTATTGATTTAATTATTTATTTATTTATTCTTTGGCATTGGGTAGATGATGTTAATCAGCTTTATGGTCACTTTGATATAAGGATTTAAAATGTTTCCTGACTTATTAAAATAATTTGCAAATTCATATAAATCTGGATTACAACATATTATATTATTAAGATTCCAAATGGCCACCCTGGATCTGAGGGTTAAACTTGAGCAAGACAGATCTAAATAAAGGATTTTATTCAGGAATTAGTAAAAGTTACCATAATGGCAGTATTTATTTATTTATTTATTTATTTATTTATTTATTTATAATTTTGGAAGAAACATAATAATAATGTAGGTAACTAAATATTAGTCATTCTCGAGGTGTGCATTACTCACTTGACCATAGGCATAACTTACATATTTTCATTATTTATATGAAGTCTCTTTGCCATGCTACAGGACCCACATTAACAAAGTAATCCTTAAATCTATCTCTTACTACTTTTGCAATCTCAGGATAATTTCGTTAGCCTTGACCGTTTTGCAATCCTGCTAAATAATTAGGATCTGCATACAAACCTGGCAAGGTTATTTTCCCTACTCTATCCTCCTTATGAAAGCTCTCCTCTGGGGAATAGTCTGAAGGGCATATTTTACGCAAATAATTTTGTAGAACAACAGATGCCATCACTACCTTTTCAATACTAGTCAATTTGAGACTGATGCACGTGTGGAAAATTCTAAAACGAGAGGCCATAATGCCGAAGGCATTTTCTGTCACTCTTCGTGCCCTTGAAAGTCTGTAGTTGAATATTCGTTTTTCATTATCTAAGTCCTTTTGAGAATAAGGTTTCAAGAAATCTGGCCTTAATGCAAATGCCTCATTGCCCACGAGATATATGGTAAAACACATTCTGAATTTGCTATTATTGACTCCAGTGGGAGGCATAGCTTTTCATCTTTGAGCCGCTTGCCAAATTCTGTATTGCCAATGACTCCTCCGTCTGATACACGACCATTAGTTCCAATGTCTGGCAAAATGAATTCGTAGTCCGCATTTACAACTGCCATCAACACGAGGCTGTTGTATCCTTTGTAATTCCAACAATAAGACCCTGATCCTGATGGCGGTGTTATCCATACATGATTTCCATCAACACCTCCGAGGCAGTGGGGAAACTGCCATCTTGACTCGGACTGTTTTCCAACAAACTTCCACTCCTCTTCTGTTGCAGGAAACTGAAACAGATACGAGATACATGTATTTAGCTAGATTATCTTCTTTTGTTTTATATATATAATGACCGGTATATAATTATTATTATATTATGTACCTAGTGCAAAATAAAGGTAATCAATCAATCTATCTGTAATTATAGATGGTCCAGCCCCCAAATGATGATGAAGAACCTTCATGTACCAATACTCCTACACCGAAACGGAGCTGCAGAAACACAAGTAAATCAGACCACTTTTTAAACTTGGTCGCTCGAAATTTAGAGAAACGATCTGAGAAACAGGATAATCCCAATGAGACTTTTGGGAAATACGTTGGCCAAAGACTGGATACCATGGACATGACAACAGCTAGCTATGCTAGAAAACTGATAAATTATTTGCTTTTTGAAGCAGAGAATAGGAAATAGACTGCCTCTTCTAAAATTACAAATGATCCTTTACATGGATCATTTGCAACACCAGTGCCAGGGTCTTTTGGTTCTTCTCATTGCAGTGATAATTACAATAGTGACTCCAATATTTCTCAATATTTTTCACAATTTCAGCCCTTGTAACAGTTGGATAGGTTAGAAATAAGCTGGCAAACGAGAGAATATTTTATTTTTTTCCTTGGTATTATTTTAGTTTTGCACATTACAACACAATAGATTTCACTATGTTTTACCTATCCTGACTATGTATTGATTTTCAACAATAAAATGAACATTATATTTTGAATATCATTACCCACCTTTAAATAGTCCTTTTTAAGAGCTTTGTAGATGGCATCACAAGTTTCTGGTATAATCATGGATAAGGTCAGCTCTTCTTTGGGCGAGTCGGCAATCGGTAGGCCGGAATTCGAGTCTCCGGCCGGCTGATGAAGAGTTAGAGGAATTTATTTCTGGTGATAGAAATTCATTTCTCGCTATAATGTGGTTCGGATTCCACAATAAGCTGTAGGTCCCGTTGCTAAGTAACCAGTTGGTTCTTAGCCACGTAAAATAAGTCTAATCCTTCGGGCCAGGCCTAGGAGAGCTGTTAATCAGCTCAGTGGTCTGGTAAAACTAAGGTATACTTAACTTTAGCTTCATGGATAAGGTACTAGTTACGATGAGAGCAGAATATCTCAAATCTGTCAGAGATCTGCCCGTTGCTAAAAAACGTAATGTTGCGCTCAGCCGTTCATGAGGGCTAATGGATTTCCTCATAACGGTGTCTTTATGAGCAATGAATGGACTGACCAAATTCAAAAGCTCTAAATATGTCGTCTCATCCATGCGCATATAATTACGCCAATCATCTGGCAGGAGTTTCAGCGCATTCATAATGTTAGTATGAGAAATTTGGTACCTTTTTAATAACCAGTCCTTTGTCCATGTTGACCGCTTCTTCTTTTTCTTTTCCTTGAGCGCAATCACTATCCCAACTGCCATGACCTCGTCTTGGGTAAGAGACAAGTTGCTCCTTCTCCTCTTCGTTCCGACTGAGGTTGCCTGTCTGTCTCTCTCTTTGGTTTGAACGTGTCAAAGCTCTTCAGGCATGTTGTGTTGGAGGTTTGATGAGCGTGTTGAACAACATGTTTGACGTGTGAAACCCCCTTAAGCGAACACGAATACGGCAGGAGACTGATAGTTCCAAAGTATTTTCTGTCCTCTCCAAAAGTTTCCTTTTTCTCTAAAGAGCCAAAAACTATTGTTTTAATGACGCAACTGCGACAATACACTTGAAAATCTTCAGTGATTTTGTAAGCACGCATAAGAAAAATTTCCTATAAACAAATCATTAAACTCTTTGCCTACTTCACCTGTTCACTCTTTTTCTGTCTAGATGTATTTACAAACCTAGGTGACTATAAACTCTCTGGGCGACAAACAACACAACAAATTAGGACTTTTGTGGAGGAGATCCGTTGTTCAGAGGCTTATTCTTACTCTTGAATACATAGCTAATAAGGTCATCTCAGGTAAACATGCAGTATCAAAATCATTAAATGATCTATCACTAAATACTGAAGAAGTTGATGACAACTGAATATAAATCACAACAGATTCTGAAAAATAATAAAAGTGACCTTTAGTAATGCGAATCTATTTTTCATATTCAGTAATTATCTTTTGTAGATTATCTCTGAAAGGTGATGACCCGTTTCATCCCTTATTTTCACCTTATTTTCACGGGACGTCCACAGGGTCAAAACCACCCAATTTTCTTATGAAGATGAAAATCTTCATCTTTACTTCCCGTTGCAAATGTTATGTTGATCTTCAACGAAGAAAAATAATGAGAAAAATAACCAACATTCACCAAAGTTAAATCTCATCTAAATTTCCACCAATTTATTCAAGCATTAATATATAAGAAAACAGTAAACAAAAAAAAAAATAAATAAAAAATAAGGAAAGTAAAACTGATAAACGTACCCTTCAGGTTAAAAGAAGGGAGAATATAATCACCTCCATGGAGGTCACAAGGTTCAACAAAGAAAATATACAGAAACGCTAAATAAAAAGAAATCATTAGAGATCCCATAAAGACTCCAAAAGAAAAAAAATCGACATTCTGAATTTAATTCACGAGGGGAAAATGTCACATGAGTCCAGAGCGACAAGAAAATGAGCAGACTTACTGATGTTCTCAGCAGCCTCTATAAAGAAAAAAAAAAAGCACTGAGGTTTTCGTGAGGCTTCACAAAACAAGAACGAAATCACAAACTTGGCCATCATGAGCTAAACGAAAAAGAGCAAGACCATTTTCATCAGGTTAAACGGAATAAAACATTCAGAAAGGCAATTTTAATGAATTTAGTCCGAATATGTAGTGTTCAGCAAGCCTGTGAAGAATTATTAGCCTGTTGCAACCATCCTAAAGGTATTTCAACAATACTGAAACTGCACAAAAGTTATTACAAGATTATCCTTCAAACAAACTGACTGATTCGCATTAAAAGTAACGATATTGTCTTAGAACTGCTTCTTTATAAATTGATAACGCATGCTCTTGTAAGTATGAACCGTATCCAGCATTCTGATCCTTATTTCTTTAGAGAGAGAGAGAGAGAGAGAGAGAGAGAGAGAGAGAGAGAGAGAGAGAGAGAGAGAGAGAGAGAGAGAGAGAGAGAGAGAGAACGACTCCCGTGTTTAATCCTATTTGAAAGCCTGTTAATTATCATCGGGTCTTCCAACCAATATGTTGAAAAAAGGCAGTATGAACATTATTACTATTGTTATTATCACTATTATTAAATGAAGGATAGACTAACTCCAGGTAAAGGGAATACTTGAAATAACAGAAACTTTAGTGGCAAAGAATGCTGCACGTCACGGAATCAGAAGGACTTCATGCAATATTTGAACCTCAGTACAAGGGAATTTTTTTCCATCGGAAGAACATCACGAAAGCATCATTTCCGTTACCGAACTCTGTCGGAATCCTCACTGGGCTTCAGCATTCGCCTCTGGTGTTTTATGCTTCAAAGGGGAAATCTTTACAAACCTAGTCAACTCATCCACAATAACCAACAAATGTCTGTACCCATAATTAGACTCGCAGAAATTGGAAATAAGGTCCATATGGACCCTCTGAAAAGACCTGCTATGGATAGGAAAAGAACCCAATTTACGCGAAGTAACCCTCCCTGGCTTGCATGCATTACAAACTGAACATCCCCTCACATAATCTGTACTGATGAGAGCATGTTCTTCCAAAAAAACTTCCCTTGTACATTGCGATATGTCTTCTCAATAACCAACTGTGGACTACCAAACCTACAATGAACAATATCCAAAACCGTATGTACTAGGCTCTTTGGGACAATTATTTGTTGTATCCCCTTTATCCTCACTACTCCTCAGCTTATATTTAATTTTCCTAACTAACAAATTACCCTCTAACTCAAGACCCGCAAAAGGCAACCTATAACCCTTTCTAACTCTAAGAAAAGCCTTTGTGTCTGCCAAAATTTCATCCTCATCCTGTTTAGCCTCCACTAAACTAATATCCCAGTCTATGCAATCCCCTGATACATAACAATCACGAGAACTATCTGAATCATAAAAAAAACTCCTATTAAGGGCATCAGCTACAGCCTTATGTCTACCTTCAATATAACTAAGCTTGGCGTCAAAATCCCTATTTGTCAAAAACCACCTAGCTCTCTTAGGAGAAAGATCGGGCTTATTAAAAAGATCCAGCAACGGCTTCTGATCTGTAGGAGCCTCAACTTTGTTACCCAACAATAACATCTTAAAATGAACCAAACTAGACACTACTGCGATCGCCTCTTTGTCCGTCGTGCACATAGACATCTCATTACTCCCTTGCGTCTTAAACTTCCTGCTGCAGAACGCTATAGGAGTCAATTTGCCCTCTAATTTCTGCATAAGGCAAGCTTCTATGCCCTCGTGACTGGCATCTGTCATCAACGTGAAAGGTTGCTCAAAATCTGGACACCTCAGCACCGAGGGACTCATTAAAACCTTTTTAATTTTTTGAAAGGCTGACTGTTGCCTCTCACCCCACACAAACTGCACATCATCCTCAACACATTTGTCAACGGAGACGATAGGGTGGAAAACCATTTCACAAACCTCTGGAAAAATCCTGCCATGCCCAAGAAAGAATAAATCTGCTTCTTATTTTTAGGAGTATGAAAATCCACAATCGCCCTAACCTTGTCCCCATTTACCCTGACACCTTCCTTAGAAACAACATGACCCAAATATACTATCTGCTTCCTCAAGAAATCCCACCTGGCTAATTTAATTTTCAAACCCGCTAACCTGAGCCTCCTAAAAACTTCCCTAAGTACCTCTAAATGTTCTTCAATAGAATCAGTGGCAATCAAGATATCGTCCATGTAGACAAAAATTTGTTTCCCTAGCAACCCATGCAAGACTGTATTCACTAGCCTCGTAAATTTCATAGGGCTACTCGATAAACCAAATGGCATCCGCATAAATTCATAATATCCTTCAGTACAGAAAAAGCAGCATACTTGTGACTCTCCTCACTGTCTCTTTAGTAGGCCTCAAACAATGATCGGAAAACATCGATTGATATAAATTATAATTCATCAGATCAATAGAAGCACGCACCAGTATCAATAAATACCGAGACATCGACACCATGCACAGATCCTCTCACAATTGGCTTTGGCTCTAAGGGCTCAGCCAGAAGTCCTATATCACAAGAAACACCCATCACCTTTTACCCTTTAACTGACCGGCCTCCAGAAAATTTTCGCCCATCACTAGATCCCCCTGAAAAACCCCCTTAAGGAGCTTTCTTACCTAAGTTACCAAAACTCTGAAATGTAAGTTTAACATTATCCTAATTAAGACAGACAAGACTGCCAAGGGTGGTCAAAACTGTTACAACTGCCACAATATTTGAATCGGCAAAACCTCTTAATGTGTCCCTGCAGACTACAATTGAAACAACGAAACTGTGGTGTCCGAGAACTCAACTCAACCACCGACTTCTGGCTCTTCCAGACTTCAACAAAACCTTTTAAACTGTGTGTGTTCGATGCGTTATCCTTATCACTAAAGGTTGGGGATGAAGGAAACACCGAAATATAAAAAGTAGGTCCTTAATGTCTAGTGGAGTTGACAAATTCACAGAGGTGCAAATCATGTGCCTATATGGGAAACAGAGCGGTCCCGTACTAGCGAAACATTACTGCCAGACGGACGAGGTTCAGTCATTACATAACGTACATGATAAATACATTGGAATGACATACATTTAATACATTAGGGAGGTATATACTGTAAATGGACATGAAACATAAAAGAACGTAATGCATATATATATACGAGTAAAGGTTCATACATCATACTGAACATGTCTTTCATATACCTACACTGTGGACTGAATTTCCACACCCCACAGCACCATAGGGTGTCCTAAGAAATTCCTGGACAGCAACCAAGTCTTGCACCTGGCGAATTGATGGCTGCAACGATGATAACCTGAATCACCTTTATTAAAATCTAAAAGAGGATGACCAAAATGTGGTTTAGATGTTAAGCTGGTGAGAGTAATAGAAAAAATTTAGGATAAAAGTGAAGCATATGTTAGTATTTGCATGGAAGAACAATGACTGGTTTGGGGTATAAATGGACCCGAAACAAAGTTACACCATGTCTCATGGATGTTTGATGTCTTTATGGATAGAGTGCTGTGAGGATCAGGGAAATGGCAGTAGATACAGGTGCGAAATTTTATGATGAGAAATGGATCAGAAAAGGAATTTGGGATGCTGATGTTTGCAGATGACATACTATTGACTGAAAATAGTGAAAAGATATGTCAAAGACTAGTGAAAGAGTTGGGAATTTAGAGTAAATGACTTAAGTGTTAGCATGGATGGTGGAAAGAGTGTGGAAGGTGTAGAAATAAAATGTTTGTGCAATAAAGGATTAAGTGATCTGAGGTGTTTTAGTCATGTGGACGGAATGATAGGTCAGTATAAAGAATGTATTATCAGGAAGAACTGGGAAAGAAGAGATGAAGGTCTACAAAGGGCTCGATATAGGGTACGAAAGTGTACTGGAAAGGAACAGCCTTCATATCTAGGAAGAGGGAATGCTAATAGGGTACGAAAGTGTACTGGAAAGGAACAGCCTTCATATCTAGGAAGAGGGAATGCTAATAGGGTACGAAAGTGTACTGGAAAGGAACAGCCTTCATATCTAGGAAGAGGGAATGCTAATAGGGTACGAAAGTGTACTGGAAAGGAACAGCCTTTATATCTAGGAAGAGGGAATGCTAATAGGGTACGAAAGTGTACTGGAAAGGAACAGCCTTCATATCTAGGAAGAGGGAATCTAATATCCATGACAGAAGTGAACGTCTCATGCGTAGGCTCGACATTGCTGATTGGCTTTCTGTGTAAGCATATGATGTAGGTAGAGTACAATGGTTAGTTAACCCATTAAATCTCAAGTTTTTGTCTTCAAATTTAGTTATACTTTTAAAATTCTGCATGAATGGAGGCAAAAGGAGACCCCAAAGCACTCTCATATTCTTTTTATCAAGCTTAATAATCTTAACATAAGTTGTCCCCGGAAAATAAAGATTAATTTGGGAAAATAATCACCTGAATTTTCATGATCAATGAACGAAAAAAAAAAAAAATTCTATTACAGTGATGTGCAGCATGATATTGAAACATCATTTTGCTTTTCATATTTCCACATCATATAATCAAGACAGCTGACAAAGAATCCACTTCTGTTTTAGAAAATGGTAAAAATAATGAATAACAGTAAATGAAGTTCTCTATCTCGAACATATTCAGAGAAACGAGCCGAGCTTTTGATTTTTGGCGATATGTGCTATTTATAGCATTGATGAAACCTGTTTTATTGACAGCTGCAATTTCGTAGTGTTATATTACTGGCACTTGCGCTGCAACATACATTTCTGAAGATATATCCTTTGCCATCATATCTTCTTTGCCAACCAACCAATCATGGTGATCCACCCTACCCATACTTCTGTACAGTTATACTCGTATATGTCATTTGGTTGAGAAACGCTTTCCTTCGTCTTAGAATCTGTTGCCCGATGATGGGCCTTTTCAAGTGGTTCAGCTGTATCAAAGTTTACTCTGACAGTTAAACATTTGTTATTAAACCATCTAATTATCATTTGCACATTTCTGCAGTCCTGTGGCCCCCCTCTCTTTTCTTTTTTAAATCTTTATCTGACTTTAAGGGTTCATGTTTCAAGTGATTTTCGCTTATAGTTCCTGTAGCTTGAAATCCTAAATTTCAGGTGCACTAATTAGTCATAACCTGTAAAATAGTTGTCAAAATATACAGAACGAGACTGTAAATCATCACCATTCTTTAGCATTTCCAACACAACCTTACAACCAATTACAAGATCTTGGCTTTCTTCCGTACCATTGCTGCCACAATAAAGCTCAAAACTGATTGGTTTCCTGTGGGAGACTAAAAAACTTCAATATTTCCTAGCTTTCTTAAGTATCACTAGAAAGATGTTATCTACACAAAGTTCAAGAGGTAAGTGAAGCATCATGCATGAGAATGCCCTGTGTACCATGCTCTGACACGACGAGCAATGCTACAATAATCTATCTATACTGCTGTAGTGCTACCAGTCATTTTATATATGAATTAGAGGGGACATTTTTGTTCTGAATGCTTGTGTTACTTGTATTATTACACTGAATATCATATCATCAATGAATTATGTTGCAATGAATTTCCAAGCCCTGAAAGATTTATTATAAACTTTGTTTAATAGCATTGTTTTTGATGCAATTGACGATCTGAAAACAAATTTTATCTTAAAGGTTAGGATATAATACACCCAACAAAAATTAACGAGGGGATAAGGTGAAAGGCAATCACTGACAAGAAATGTTCAAGCTACCTTCAAATGAGAACACTGGGAGGTAATGAGCTAAATTTTGAATGTTGCCGTAAGCATCGCTTAGCTTACTTTGGGACCTACCCCCTGTTAGAACAAAAAACTGAATGGCGAGTGTATGTATATGTATGTATGGATGTGTATGTATGTATATATATATATATATATATATATATATATATATAAACACACAATCACGTGTGGAACAGAAATAAATTTCTGACTCACGTCGGGATCGAACCCAGGTCTCTCAGGTGGAAAGCAAGGGCGTTATCCACTAGGCCATACAAGTCTAAAAGTAGTTGGAACCTGAGAGCAACGGCACCCAAGGAATTACCTGGGCAAGCTAACTGCTTGCATACCAGCGAGTTTTCCCCAACTTCCCGACTCAGCAATGACCCAATAGACAACATTTCATTCGAATTATCCCTTCTGAGTGAATAAGATAGAAATCATCAACACACAATCACGTGTGGAACAGAAATAAATTTCTGACTCACGTCGGGATCGAACCCAGGTCTCTCAGGTGGAAAGCAAGGGCGTTATCCACTGGGCCATACAAGTCTAAAAGAAGTTGGAACCTGAGAGCAACTGCACCCAAGGAATTACCTGGGCAAGCTAACTGCTTGCATACCAGCGAGTTTTCCCCAACTTCCCGACTCAGCAATGACCCAATAGACAACATTTCATTCGAATTATCCCTTCTGAGTGAATAAGATAGAAATCATCAACACACAATCACGTGTGGAACAGAAATAAATTTCTGACTCACGTCGGGATCGAACCCAGGTCTCTCAGGTGGAAAGCAAGGGCGTTATCCACTGGGCCATACAAGTCTAAAAGAAGTTGGAACCTGAGAGCAACTGCACCCAAGGAATTACCTGGGCAAGCTAACTGCTTGCATACCAGCGAGTTTTCCCCAACTTCCCGACTCAGCAATGACCCAATAGACAACATTTCATTCAAATTATCCCTTCTGAGTGAATAAGATAGAAATCATCAACACACAATCACGTGTGGAACAGAAATAAATTTCTGACTCACGTAGGGATCGAACCCAGGTCTCTCAGGTGGAAAGCAAGGGCGTTATCCACTGGGCCATACAAGTCTAAAAGAAGTTGGAACCTGAGAGCAACTGCACCCAAGGAATTACCTGGGCAAGCTAACTGCTTGCATACCAGCGAGTTTTCCCCAACTTCCCGACTCAGCAATGACCCAATAGACAACATTTCATTCGAATTATCCCTTCAGAGTGAATAAGATAGAAATCATCAACACACAATCACGTGTGGAACAGAAATAAATTTCTGACTCACGTCGGGATCGAACCCAGGTCTCTCAGGTGGAAAGCAAGGGCGTTATCCACTGGGCCATACAAGTCTAAAAGAAGTTGGAACCTGAGAGCAACTGCACCCAAGGAATTACCTGGGCAAGCTAACTGCTTGCATACCAGCGAGTTTTCCCCAACTTCCCGACTCAGCAATGACCCAATAGACAACATTTCATTCGAATTATCCCTTCTGAGTGAATAAGATAGAAATCATCAACACACAATCACGTGTGGAACAGAAATAAATTTCTGACTCGCGTCAGAATCGAACCCAGGTCTCTCAGGTGGAAAGCAAGGGCGTTATCCACTGGGCCATACAAGTCTAAAAGAAGTTGGAACCTGAGAGCAACTGCACCCAAGGAATTACCTGGGCAAGTTGGGGAAAACTCGCTGGTATGCAAGCAGTTAGCTTGCCCAGGTAATTCCTTGGGTGCAGTTGCTCTCAGGTTCCAACTTCTTTTAGACTTGTATGGCCCAGTGGATAACGCCCTTGCTTTCCACCTGAGAGACCTGGGTTCGATCCCGACGTGAGTCAGAAATTTATTTCTGTTCCACACGTGATTGTGTGTTGATGATTTCTATCTTATTCACTCAGAAGGGATAATTCGAATGAAATGTTGTCTATTGGGTCATTGCTGAGTCGGGAAGTTGGGGAAAACTCGCTGGTATGCAAGCAGTTAGCTTGCCCAGGTAATTCCTTGGGTGCAGTTGCTCTCAGGTTCCAACTTCTTTTAGACTTGTATGGCCCAGTGGATAACGCCCTTGCTTTCCACCTGAGAGACCTGGGTTCGATCCCGACGTGAGTCAGAAATTTATTTATATATATATATGTATATATTCATTTATATATGTATTTATATACTGAGTACATTACAATGTAGTATTTGCAGTAATCAGCGCTGACCAGTGTGACTATGCAGGTGGAAGTGTTTGTGTTATCAACGTGCAATCCTCTGTGGACTCAGCATGGAGTGCTTGAACGAATATCACCTTAGATACAAACATGTCAGCGGCTCGTTGGCAGAAGTGCTCATCAGCATTTTGTCTTGAATGTTCTAGAAGCTATGTCCGGTTAGAACCTGAATATGAGCGTGTCATGAAGAAGGGGTTTGAGCGTTTGTGCGTGATAAGTGATTTTTGAGGTAAATGCTTGGGGCTTCTGTAGAATGCTTACATTCGTTTTGGAGTTGCCAAAGTGAGAGGACTCTGGGGCCAAGTTCCCTGCTGTAAGGGTGAGTGTTAAGATGGACAGTAAGTTCACATTTTGGTGGCTTATCATATAGTTATCATTTCTTTATCAGTTTATTTTATGGTGTTGTGGAGTGTCACAGATTTAGTTGGTTTTAGTGCTAATGGGAGATGTTTCTCTCTACAGATGTTTCATGAGTAGACACACCTATAAGTGAACAAGGCCACTATGGAATATAGCTACTTAAGTGAACTAGTGACATAAAAATAAAATTAGAACGGAGAATAATTAGTGACTGAAATGGGGGTGGGAATTAATCCCACACTGTGTTATTATATTATAACTGTTCAATGCATTTGGGAAGTTGTTCAGTAAATTTACATTATCATCATGAAAATATTTTTCATTTAACCTGTCGTATGTTAGATTTACAGAATAAACCTTTTTTTTTATAAACAGTTTAATTTATGCACACTAAATGTAGGGTACTTGGTATTCTTGAGAGAGAGAGAGAGAGAGAGAGAGAGAGAGAGGAAGACAGCTCAACATAGCTACCAACACTTCAGCTAAGCAATGGTCTGTTATTGTTGTAACAGATAAATTTGGTGGCAGCAGTAAAACACTATTTTGCACAGTGTTATGAATTCATGCATAAGAGTGAAGTATGAATGATGATAGTAATTAGGATGTAGGTATGTGAAACACAATAGAAATAGGATATCATTTGAGGATCTTTAAGCATAAGTAAAGGAGAAGGGGTGGTAACTTGTTTCAGAGGGGAAAACTGCAAGTTGGGATATTTGCACAGAGGCTAGCGGTGGAGATTTCAAAGGATGAATTTTACTTCTGAGATTCTTCTTCTTTTTTCTTTCTTTTCTTTAGGGGAGATCACACGAGTTAACCTTGGAAAACATATGACATTGGCCTCACAATCAGCTGAGCATCAATGGAGAGGGGTATAAGAAGTGATTTACTTCTGTAGAGGTTATGAATGGTTATGAGATGGGGGATAATGTTTTTTTGGGGGGGGGGTATTGTGTAAGATTTTAATATTACATGCTTTCAAGATCAGGCTGAACTTTATTGGGGGTGAAGGATTCTTTTTGTGTAGACAGAAATAAGAAAGGAAAAGTCGGGAGAATGACAGGCAGGGAATCGGTAGGTAAATCATTGACCCATAGGATTACGACATATACTGTATGTAACCTATCCAACCCTTTGTGGGCTTGATAAATGGAAGTTTGAGATAGCAAAAGAGATATTTATCGAGAGTGTTGAAAATCACCTAATTACTAAGAAAATCACAGATGGTAGAGATGCATTTAATGAGGCGAGAAGGTTCCTGGCGTTAGACGTGGGAGACATTAGGAAATGCTCAGGAGGAGTAGTACTTGGGAGGAGTTAAATAAATTTCTAAGAACTGCGTAAGAGGCGGATGAATGTGGAGATTTGGTTCGGGATATGAGAAAATTTATAAAATTAGGAAAAGACAGAGTTCATGGTGGATCATAGCTCGAAATTGTTTGATGCAGCTACATATTTGGTGGAGAAATGGAGAAGTCTTGGACTGGGTAAATGGCGATTCTATTTCGTTAGAAAATGTTCAGAAGTTACTGCTTTTCTCGTGGTTGTTGAATGGCATACCTGACGCAATGGTTAGCAGTTTTGATAGACTGATAGAAGCTGCTGCTGAAGAATCTCTATTCTTTTTCACAAATCAAGGAGCAAATGTCGGAATGCCCAACAGTAGAAAGCACATTCTTCAATGGGATGCCTAACACCATGACAATAGGCCAAAGGAACTTCCTGCAAAGGGAATCAAACTTTGCTTCTAATAGTTTTTGAGGTAAAGTGGAGAGTGATAGAAAATCTACAGATCGTACACCATAAATTTGTTGCTTTAATTGTACTAAACAGAGGCATACTAAGAAGTATTGCCAAATTAAATAATGTGGCATGTGAAAGAATCCTTCACATAATTGGCGGGTTTGTCCATTACTCAAAAAGGGTAATGATAAACTAGTTTTTGGAAGTAGCTATATAAAGGCTCCTCAAGAAGGATGTCTAAGAAGTTCCCAAAACAGACAGAATCTTTGGAGGGCATAACAAACAAAAGGGAAAGGATAAAATATTCATGGCATAAAGGGAAATATAGGAGAATGGAAGCTTGTGGTGAAGGGAGCCTAGCTGATCTAGTCTTCTAATTTCTGTGGATACAGGGACAACGATCAGTCTAATGGACTTTGAATTTTATCAATCAAAGTTCCCTCAGTTTCAACTAAGGCATAAAATGTGAGATGTCCAAGTTCATAAACTGGATGTTGTAGAAGCCTCAGATTTAATTTTCGCTAGGGAACCAGTTAATACAGTTTTGGTGGTGAGAGGAAACAAGATTTTACTGGGACATCCAGCGTGTAGGAGAACTGGGATTCTGTAAACCCTAGTAAAGGAGGCATAACAGTTGGTGAAACTGGGAATTTTATTCCACATATAGGTACTTAGGAAATGGAGGAGGGTGTATTCGAAATTTGAGATAATAAGGAAATAGTGAGAAATAATCAATCACAGGGAGAAGTGAGCCTAATGGTGAGGGGAAGAGGATATATTAATGTGCTTTAATGGAGGAATTTTAGAACCGGGTGTGGTTGGTATGGTGAAAGTCAAGGAGAGGGATATAAAAGTGAATAAACAGGTGTGTGTGTGTGTGTGTGTGTGGTGGGAGGCAGTGAGAAACTTATAGGAGTAGTGAGTACAATTTCCATAAACATGGTGTTAAATGAAAGGGCTACATGGGTGGAATTGCTAAACTGTGATAACTTGGTTAAGAGGTATCAAAGAAACACTTGTGTTGTGGATCTGGAAGAATGGAGTAAGGAAATGGAATCAGTAGTAGTAATGGGGGAGCAAAATGAATTTACAAAGTCTAATAGAGGTTAGAAGGGAGATACTTAGAAATCATTTGAGTGGGGCAGGCTATAAAGAACACATAGAGGGGTTGTTAGTTGAAGTTTTAGCTGATTTCTCAGATGTTATTGCTCTAAAAGGAGGTAAACTGGGGTTGAGAGATGTGTTAGAATACAAGGTTCATTTAGAAAAGGGAACAAAACCCATATATGTTCCATCATATAGAATACCTTTTAAGATAAGAAAGCGGGATAAAAAAGAGGTTAACAAATGGGAGGATGAAGGTTTAATTAGACCTAGCTCTTCTCCGTTTAATTTCCCATTGTTAGCAGTACCAAAGAAAGATGGTTTAGTCTGTGTATATGTAGATTTCAGGAAATTAAATCCGGTAGAATGTTTACCAGATTTGTTTGTGGAGATTGGAGACAAGAATATTTATTCATCAATTGACCTCATGCAAGGGTTTTTGCAAGTAATGTTGAGTGAAGAGAGTAGAAGGTTGACAGCATTTTTAGTCCTGAAAGGACACTATGAATTTACAAGGATACCTTTAGCTTTGTCAGATAGTCCTATTACATTTAGAGGCTAGTAAAAAAATCTCCCATTTGTATGGATCATATATTAGTTACTATGCACTCTATACGGGAACATTTGGAAGTACTTAGAGAAATTCTCAAGAGGCTTAAGAAGGCAGGTCTGAAAGTTGAACTAGCCAAGTGTGCTTTCCTGAAGAAAAATATTATATATCTAGGACAGTGGTTCTTAAACTTTTTTGCCTTGCGCTCCCTCTGCATTATGTATAGACCCCACGGCCCCCTACCCCTGAAATTTTTGCCAACTATAATCTATAAACAATATGCTGTCTATTTGTATGCTATTATACTTATCATAACAATAAAAGACAATTCATAAACAAGATTTGAAATTAAAATTTACTTATATTTTGAATTTTTGGCATGTTTTGAGATAATCATTAGAAAATATATGGAAGCAGTGATAACGTTTTTGGCAATTTTGTAATTAACATCACAAATTAAAAAAAATAATAGGCACCATCTGGCAACTCTGCTTGCGCTCCCCTTGGAATCTTCTGGCGCCCCCCTAGGGGCGCTGACCTGTGTGACTATGCAGGTGGAAGTGTTTGTGTTATCAACGTGCAGGTGTCAGCAGACTCAACATAGGTGCTTGAACAAATGTCACCTTAGATACAAGCGTGTCAGCAGCACGTGGGCAGAAGTGCTCATCAGCAGTTTGTCTTGAATATTCTGGAAGCTATGTCTGGTTAGAAACCAGTGAGCGTGTCATGAAGAGGAGTGATTTTTGGGGTAAGTGCTTAGGACTTCTGTAGAATGCCATACATTCGTTGTGGAGCAGCCAAAGTAAGAGGACTCCGGGTCCAAGTTCCCTGCTGTAAGGGTGAGTGTTAAGATGGACAGTAAATTCACATTTTGGTGGCTTATCATTTAGTTAAAATTTCTTTACCATTTATCTCATGGTGTTGTGGAGTGTTACAGACTAAGTTGGTTTTAGTACCAATGGGAAATGTTTCTGTCTACAGATGTTTCCTGAACACGGCCACAATGGAATATAGCTGCTTAAGTGAACTGGTGACAAAGACATAAAATTAGAACGGAGAATAATTAGTGACTGAAATGGGGATGGGAATTAATACCACAATTTATTATTATATTATAACTGTTTAATGTGTTTGAGAAGTGGTTCAGTAACTTTCTGTTATCATGCATATTTTTCATTTAACCTGTCATATGTTAGATTTACAAAATAAACTATTTTTTTGTAAACAGTTTAATTTATACACACTAAATGTAGGGTATTTGGTATTCATGAAAGAGAGAGAGAGAGAGAGAGAGAGAGAGAGAGGGAGAGAGAGAGAGAGAGAGAGAGCACTCGACAAGGCTACCAACACTGCAGGTAAGCAATTGTCTGTTATTATTGTAACACACACACATTCATATATAGATACATATGTATATATATTACTAAAAGGACCTCATCCAAACTGGATGGTATCAAATGTGGTATTTATTCAGAAAAAGTTACAAGCTTTCTTGGACAAACAGTCCACATTATCAAGTATCTGTACAATGAGGAGACGTGTAGTCCAGCTGTATTTATATCTGTGTGCTGGGTACTTTTAATCCTATAATCTCCTAGCTCCTCCTGTGTGACCCCCACCCCCTCGTGATCTTGGTCTTTCTCTGCTCCCTTCTTCCAGGTGTCCGTTCTCTGTGCGTTTTCTCTGGTTTTTCCTTCGTTTCCTTGCTACTGTGGAGTATACGATTTTTCTGGATATGCTGTCTTCAAAGCCGTTTCCGGTGTTCCCTGCCATTGTGTTGTTGGCGCAAGTTATGAAGGCGTTCTCTACAACCAGTCTAGACGTTTTGTTGGTGTTCCTGTACAGAAAACTCATATTTTTCCAGTCTATTTTATGTTCATTTTCCCAACAGTGTTTGGCAACTGCCGACATCTGATTATAATGCCTTATTATCTGCAGATGTTGTCTGCTTCGCTCTTTGCATGATTTGCCAGTTTCGCCATAGTACCCTTCTTCACAGTCTAGACATGCTGCCATATATACCTCCCCTCTAATCTCTTCCCTCTCTACTGACTTTTTGTTTCCTTGTTGTCTGGGACTGTGATCATTTTCTTCCCTACCAAATGTTCCTTTTCTATCCTTTCTCTCTCCCCAAAATAGTTTTTCCTTGCTTTGATATGTGCCCACTCCCACCAATACTTAGGGTAGCCTAATCTCCTAAAACTCTCCCTCAGGTAATCCAGCTCTTCGTCTAAAAATTCGGGACTGCAAATCCTATAAGCCCTGATGGCCAACCCTGTCATTACTCCTATTTTTATTTCTTTCCTATGACTGGAGAACCTATGTATGTATGAATTGGTGTGTGTCTTCTTCCTATATACCTTGAATTTTAAATTTTCCCCTTCCCTCTTAACCAGAACATCCAAGAAAGGAATTTCTCCCTCCTTCTCTTCTTCTAATGTGAACTTGATGTGTTCATTTAGTTTATTTATGTTTTCAAGGAACTTGTGTAGATCTTCCTTTTCTCCCTTGTAAATGATCAATATGTCATCCACGTATCTTACCCATTTTACGATATTTAAGTTCCCATTATTTACTTTGCCCACCTCTTCCTTTTCAAACCATTCCATAAAGATATTAGCTAGAATTGGTGAAAGACTTGAACCCTTGGGTACGCCATTTTTTTGTATGTAATGGTTTTCGCCCCACTTGAAAACATTAAAGCTGAGGGCTGCTGTTAGCAGTTTTATTAAAACGTCATGATCTATGTCGCATGTATAAACCCCCTCCTCCATATTCTTTTTTACTATTTTATTAATTCAAGGTATATAGGAAGAAGACACATCAATTCATACATACATAGGTTCTCCAGTCATAGGAAAGAAATAAAAATAGGAGTAATGACAGGGTTGGCCATCAGGGCTTATAGGATTTGCAGTCCCGAATTTTTAGACGAAGAGCTGGATTACCTGAGGGAGAGTTTTAGGAGATTAGGCTACCCTAAGTATTGGTGGGAGTGGGCACACATTAAAGCAAGGAAAAACTATTTTGGGGAGAGAGAAAGGATAGAAAAGGAACATTTGGTAGGGAAGAAAATTATTACAGTCGCCGGACAACAACTCTATTGCACCCATCAACAGAAAGCTAAATAATTTCAAATTGATAGGCAGCTACAAAAACACCATTAGAAATAAAATAAAACAAAAAGTCGGTAGAGGGGGAAGAGATTAGAGGGGGGTATATATGGCAGCATGTCTAGACTGTGAAGAAGGGTACTATGGCGAAACTGGCAAATCATGTAAAGAGCGAAGCAGACAACAGCTGCAGAACATAAGGCATTATAATCACACGTCGGCAGTTGCCAAACACTGTTGGGAAAATGAACATAAAATAGACTGGAAAAATATGAGTTTTCTGTACACTGTACAGGAAACACCAACAAAACGTCTAGACTGGTTGTAGAGAACGCCTTCATAACTTGCGCCAATACACAATGGCAGGGAACACCGGAAACGGCTCTGAAGACAGCATATCCAGAAAAATCGTATACTCCACAGTAGCAAGGAAACGAAGGAAAACCCCGAGAAAACGCACAGAGAACGGACACCTGGAGGAAGGGAGCAGAAAAAGACCAAGATCACGAGGGGGTGGGGGGTCACACAGGAGGAGCTAGGAGATTATAAGATTAAAAGTACCCAGCACACAGATATAAATACAGCTGGACTACGGGTCTCCTCATTGTACAGATACTTGATAATGTGGACTGTTTGTCCAAGAAAGCTTGTAACTTTTTCTGAATAAATACTCCATTTGATACCATCCAGTTTGAATGAGGTCCTTTTAGTAATTCTACTAATGCACAGAACAATTGTGTAATTGATAAAGTTAATATATATATATATATATATATATATATATATATATATATATATATATATATATATATATATATATATATATATATATATATATATATATATATATATATATATATATATATATGTGTGTGTGTGTGTGTGTGTGTGTGTGTGTGTGTATGTTTGAATGAGTGAAAGTTTGGGCATACTGCATAAATTTGTAGAAACCTATTCATGAATATTCAGTCAAAATTACATATGCATAATGCATGGCACATACTCATGCTTATACACACTCAAATAGGAAATGATGCGTGATCTATAGCTATGCATAACGCATACAGTATATGTACATACGCATACTTATGTCATGTGTTTTCATTTTTCCGTGAGTGTGTATAAGCATTCACATGTGCTGTGTATTATTAATGCATAATTAAATTATAATATTTATGTATGCATACTTGCATAATTTCGAAGTTAAGACCAGGCATACTTACACACATAGACACATACTCATTGTATGTATATATATATATATATATATATATATATATATATATATATATATATATATATATATATATATATATATATATATATATATATTAAATTCTTCCTTATGCTCCAACGCATAATGCACACTGCATTTTGTATATATGGATGCATGCATGTAAGGATAAACATTCGGATAAGAATACATAACCATAACCGCAACGCTTGGATGTTTATGCTCACTTGAAGCATCTACTCTTAAACATATACGGAGAGCGTCACAAAAAAGATAAGGAGGGGAAAGAATCCCGAGAGTAATGCACCCATATGCTTCCAATTCCAAGCACTTGTAACATACACGCAGGTGGCATGGGACACTTCAGACCTTGGACAAGGTCAATGCTTCGTCGCCCATCAGACCTTGGAGAAGGTCAATGCTTCGTAGCCCATTAGCATTCGATAAGGTCAGTGTCTCGCCATCCGTCTAATCTCTTGTTTGTATTCCGCAACTGGATTCCACATGGAAGTGCACCGGCCGTGTTTTACTTATTTCTGAACTGCTGGCCCACTTTACTGTTTCTAGAGATGAGTTTTTCTTAACATACATCCAATGAATGTTACAAAGCTTCATATGTCAGTGAACGAGAAATTCTTTGAAGGATCAAAGAAGCATTCTTGTCAGCGCCAGAAAGATAACTGACATTTAATCTTTTTATAGGGAATTATAAATGAAGTAGCACTGACAACGTCATACAGCAACGAGCCACCAACAAAAGAAACAACATCTACATTCAATGGAGTCAGTCATCAGCAACTGCAGTAACGAAGAGCAGCATCAGCAGCAGCAGCAGTAGTAGTAGTAGTAGTAGTAGTAGTAGTAGTAGTAGCAGTCATGCTTGAGATATTCAGCACAAACAACAGAGCTGTTTTGAGTAGCGTAATCGTAGCTGTGTAGTTCATTTGGCAAATGTCGCAAAAGCACAGCATTACTGTATTATTCCTTATGATTTACGCGACATATCAACCGGTCAAATTTTCCCGAGAAGTAACCGAGTACCGAGACCTTTCCCCGAAAAAAGCGAGACGCCATATCTTAAAAATTAACCATAGAATTTTCTTGAAAATAATCTCATTATCTCCCTAACCCAACCTAACCTAACCTACCGTAGGGGCATGGCAAAATAACCGGGGCTGGTGCAATATTAGCATACATCTGAAGATTTTGCCAACCGGTCAGACGATTTCCATGTTGGAATGCCCAGCACATCTTCCACTATAACCATTACATAAGCCATGTGTTGCTATGATAAGCGAGATGGGGTATGGGGGGAATTAAAAAAAGGCAGAAATATAGCACAGCGACCCTTCGAGAAACTGGTTACAAGGCCAAACTGGTTCTTCAACTACATAGTTCAAGTCGAAACCTGTTCCTAAGATTTGGCCACAACTCAGGTGGCAGATTCCACCTCTTTCTCTCTCCCTTCCTCTCTCTTCTTGATATATTAATATCTCCACAAGCATACTCACACACGACAGATATACAGTATATATATATATATATATATATATATATATATATATATATATATGTGTGTGTGTGTGTGTGTGTGTGTGTGTGTATTTCACTGTGAATATGTTACATTATAAATCGCTGGAGGAAAGCTGCGCCTGAACTGACCATTTTTGTTTAATGAATTCCAAACACAGATTTTACTAAAATTTATGTATTGACGTATGAACTGGAAAGACGAAAGGAATCTTTGTGCCACAAAGCGTAGCTGTGTCTCACGGCTTAAAAATAGAATTTTAGCAGGTGTGGTGGATAAATCTTAAATGACTAATCTCGATTTATCTACGAGAATGAGCCATGGCATCTCTGAACACCTGGTGCATGAACGATTTGACTCCTAGTGGTACAATACCTTCAGTACCTGTTGTTCGCTTTCGGAGCGCGGGAAGAGGTGGCCACGGAAATTTTAAATGGAAATCCATCATTATCAGCTGGTGGAATTCGTAGCGCAAAATGCGATGTCTAAACAATTTCATTGTACTTGCTTCTTGGCCATAAATGAACTACTTAGGTCTGTTACCGTTTATTGATTGCTACACAACAAAAGTCATTCATCATGTTACACATTTTTACCAATCCCTTTTCACCATTGCATCACAACAAAAGATTTCAGTATGATTTATCGGTTCAAATATATACTTCTCTTACAAATTATGAGAATATCTTCCATTGTTTAGAATGCCTCCAAAGCTCTCCCTAAAAAACTTCTTGCCTCTTTCTCTCTCTCTGGCTTGTTATCTATGAAAGAATGAGAGAAAGGGAGACAGGCATCGGAACTTTCCGGTTAACTCCAAAAAACATCCTTACCAACTTCATTACTCTTTTTCAGAACTAAATTTTCATCAAAAGCTAACTCACATTAAGTCTGCACACATTTTATTTTCTACAAAACAATCATTCTAGACATCAAATTTTCAGACGTTATTACCACGCCCACGTTTCTAAATAATGAGCGCCGTCCGTCCACACTAAATAATGAAATAGTTTCGTTTAGTGGCATAGTAACGGAGCACATCTCTCAATCAACCATCATAAAAATCGAAAGGGGATTTCTCACTAGGTAAAGTTAAAGCAAAATCTTCAGTTTAAACAAAATCCATGGCCACACAAATCTTATAAAACACTATAAAATATATTGTTTCAGTAAAGTAAATAATGTCACAGAAATAGCATTTTTATATTAAACATTTAACCCAATTAGTATAGGCGCTTTTAAACTAAAGACAGAAAAAAAGGCACAAAGTGTATACACGCATTTTACACAAAAACTGAAAAGATGACTATAGTAGGTGCGTGAATGCTTCACATGCAAAAACGGGAAAAAGCACAAGGGGAATAGGAGCTTTTTACACAAAGGAAAAACGCACCAGGCAGTAAAGGTGATTTTACTCCAGCAATGAAGAACACTAGGGGTATAAAAACTTTTTAAGCAAAGGCAGGAGAGACCACAAGTGGTATAGACACTTTTAACTTAAAGACAGAAAAAAACATGAAGGGTATTGGTGCCTTTACTTATAAACAAATAAAAACTCAAGGGGTATATATAGGCACTTTACTCAAAGGTAGAAGGAAACACCAGGGACAAAGGTGCTTTATACTTAAAGACAAAAGAAGAGTAGTGGTCAAAAGCAGAAAAGTACATTAATGGTATGGCAGCTTTTTGCTCAACAACAATAAAAGAACAACAGGGGTATAGCCGTGTTTAACTCATTAAGGAAAAGTCTCTTTCTACTTCAAGACAGAAAAGAACAATTGGGGAAAAGGTACTTTTTACTTAGAGACAGGAAAGAATAACAGGGGTGCAAGGATATTTTATTAACAATCGGAAAGAGCACCAAAGGTATAGGTGTTTTTTCCTGCACAGGGAGATAAGAACACATTAGTTATAGATTGAGTTAAACAAGGCTATACCCCTGTTGTTCTTTTGTTGTCTATGAGCAAAAAAGTTGCCATACAATTAATGTATTTTTCTGTTTTTAACCACTACTGTTTTGTCCCTGGCATTTCCTTCTACCTTTGAGTAAACTGCGCCTATATATACACCTTGAGTTTATATATATATATATATATATATATATATATATATATATATATATATATATATATATATATATATATATATATATATATATATATATATGTGTGTGTGTGTGTGTGTGTGTGTGTGTGTGTGTGTGTGTGTGTGTGTGTGTGAGTTTGTGTAAGAGCTCTTTTGAAAAGACCATAGATGACCTTAGCTGATACAATCATTGATCAAACCAGATCCCTAGTCAAAGGTGAAGTTATTCATATAGTAAAGGTACTCACACAAGACAGAGAATCTTGATTGAGAGGTTCCTGAACTTTCATGGACCTCTGTAATGTATAAGACGTATCATTTCCCACACATTGTTCCTGTCACGGTATCTGACTTCTGAAGGTGGTCTCGGGTTCTACGCAGAGTATACAGGCTGAATTCAGAAGCCTTGTACGACTGTATGGTAGATATTGATAGCCAGATCAGTCCTCCTGGAGGGTTACTATTATGTGATGACAATGGTTGATTTTGTTACAAGATTCCAATAGCTGTTTGATCAGCCCCTCAAAGCCCTGCAGTCTTAGAAAGACTTCCAAGAAGAAAAACACCTTTACCTCCTCTTATATCTCAGTAATGATGAAGGAATGTGTGACAATGAAAGAAAAGAGAAAGGTGGAAGTTACTTAACTTACAGGACAGTCCACTGAATAAGCTTTTAGAAAGCAAGGTTCTTTACAGCAGCTAATACGGACTGTGGGTGACTTGCTATTTGAATATGCTAGTCATTGTAGCAGGTTTTGGTTATCAATTTTATGTTGTTCTTAACTGCCCAATATTTTATTATTCTTTGAATAACATAATTATTCCATTAAGAAATATAGTTATCAGATAATTTTGGTAGCAATTTCTATAAAATCTTAGAAGCCCAATTGAAGTGTTTTTGATAATCTCAGATTCTTTTCAGGAGTTGAGTGATCACCAGTTCACCAGGAATAGGAGACACGTTGTAGGATGAAACATTGTAATTTAAATACAAGAGTGTTCTTATCAAAGTTTATTGGTTTTATAATACATAAGATATAAATTTATGACACGAGTTAATTGGAGTATGTGCATGCAGGTGCTCATTCAAATATTTTACTTAGATACATTAATCATGTTGGCATTTACAAAAGGATATTGCTTATTAATATAGTGCAAATATTTCAAAATCACAAACTTAAAAGACACAGTAATATATGTATAAGTTTAAAAGTTAACAAAAATTCATGGTAATAAAAGGAATAACTGTGGAAATATGGTAACCGAAGGCTTATTGATTTTGTTTTCAATTACGATGAGGTCGATAGAGCTTAGTTTTTAAATACCCATACTCAAGTATTATTATTATTATTATTATTATTATTATTATTATTATTATTATTATTATTATTATTATTATTATTATTATTCAGTAGATGAAATATAATCATATGGAACAAGTCCACAGGGGTCATTGACTCGAAATTCAAGCTTCCAAAGAATATTGTGTTCGTTAGAAGAAGTAAGAGGAAGTAAAGGGAAATACAGAAAGATGAGATCTAACTTATTAAAAAATAAATAAATAAATAGATTAATAAATAGATAAAAAATTATTAAAATGCAAAGAGAATAGTATTAGGATAGTAATGCAGGGAATCTTCGCTTGAACTTCTGAAGTTCCAATTGCACATCCTCTGGGAGTTCCACAGTCCAACGATGTGAGAAATAAAGGACCTCTGGAACTGACAATTTCTACAACGAGGCACATTTACTGCATATTGGTGCTGCTGTTCAGCGAATCTGGTTGCTCTCGGCAGACAAAATGGATCAGGGATCGGTTGCGAATGTGAAAGATCTCTGTTGAAATACAACTCATGAAAAAGTGACAAACAAGAGACTATCCGTCGATGGTCCAAGTCATAACTGCTACTCTTAGGAAATACAAACCTACTATCACAAACAACTCTATCTAAAAGAGATAAATCTCTGGCAGAAGCAGACATCCACATCGGAAAACAGTATTCTAGTAAAGGAAGTACAAATGGCCTAAAACATGTTGCTTTGATTTTATCACTTATAAATATATGAGGCCTTATGAGCAGTATCTAACTTTCATGCGGCATTTGCTAAAACTTTCATTAGATGTTTCTGAAAAGTTAGATGTGAGTCAAAAGTTACACCTAGAATAGTTAAACTTCAGACTTATTCAGCAAAGTTCCATCCTCCTGAAGGGGGGGAGGGGGTGGGAAATCTGTATGAGATCTGCTAATCAGTAGTGTTTTCGTTTTCACCCCCCACCGATTACGCCATTCCTTGATCCGGTCCATGTCTCGATTAAGGCTGAGGGCAGCTTCATTTCTTGTCAGTGGAGACTTTACTACACCCACAAGTGTTGCATCATCGGCATACTGAACAATCTTGTTTTCCAGGCCAACAACCATATCACTTGTATATACTAAAAGTAACGGTGTACCAAGAACACTGCCCTGTGGAACTCCAGACGCAAAAGTATTAAATGATTTTTAAGTTCAATATGATGAAACACTCACAAAACTTTGATATAGAATTACAACACTTTTATAAGAAATTATTCAATGTAACGGTATATCTCAAATAGTAATCTTCCTTTTCTTCCTTTTCAGATTCATTTTATTAGGAAACAAAATTAATGCATCACCGTTCATACAAATTTAATTTTCACAAATTTTGCATGTGAAAGGTAAATGTTTTGGGTTTCTGATGGCATGTGAAATCTAACAATTGTTTAAGCAAAGTTCAGACAAACTTCGTATTTGAGATGTCCCAAGTATTCCTATATCTACTAAGTACTGTGCTCATTTACCACTCTGGGATGCACAGATTAGTACTGAACCCTGTGGGTAATGATGTGCTTCCTCACATGCGATGCCACTTGTATGGGTCGTTTTCATTTGTTTGCACTCCTGTTTGCATATTGGGATGCACTACAGGTGGCTACTGGATAGTTCTCCTTTTAATACATCTCTAGATAGACACTAAGAAAGCCACTGGCCTCTCTAAAAGAGTAGTACAGAAACAAAAACAACTTGGTCAAAACAGAAAGCAAAGATGACCATGGGTATATACCTAATATGATGAAGTACCTTGAAGGAATATAAAAAAAAAAAAACTATAAAATAAAATTGTAAAAGCCCCGGAAAGAAATTGGACATAGTTGACTTTTCTCTGGTACCGGAAGGAGAGGAAAAGTACATAACGAAAAAGCTTCGATTCTTGGGCCCATATGCAATGACCAGAAAGTCTAATACTGTATACTATGCTTAGAGCTGGAGGTGGGAGCAAAAAGCTTTAATTAAATACTCTCAGACTTTACCCAGGCCTGAGGAAGGGCATATGAAACTCAGCCCCTACCTAACTTTCTCTCTAAACTCCCTTTTTGGTACATTCTTTGACCTTTCCTATGAACTTGTGACTGCTTGAAATTGCCTTCTTTTAGGTAAAAGGCGAATGAAGACGGAAGCCTGCCGAAATCTGCCAGAAAGGGCTAGTCCACCATAAAAACTGGAGAACATGGGTTGCCAGAGGTCACCAGGATTTGGAAGGTCTAGACATAGAAAATGAGGTGACTGAGCTGCCGTCTTGCGATCCCAGTCCCCTCTGGAAGGAGCAAGAAATTAACCCTCCAAGGTCATAAGAAGCCCGAGACAGCTGGCCTCGGCCTCAGAACCCTACCAGTGGTAGACCGACACACATCCCCTTGTAAACTCCTTATTGAACTGACTCCCCACATGGTCATATTTCGACCACCCAGTCTCATTACCTATGTATTCCCATTAAACTCATCCCTCCATCCCTGGTGAAATTTCGACGAGGCTCTCCATCACTCCGTTATAAGGTAAAGTCCTGATTCAAGGTTTGTTCAAACAGTCATGTATCTTTAATCTTTCACTGCACTTTTATTTTCTTTGCTGAAGCGCGAGTTATCACAAAGACCTGACTCACTTAGCTCAGAGTGAATTTTGATGCAAGCATATCATAACAGAATCGAGTTATCTTGGCACCTTCTATGCAACCCTCGATTCGCCCGAAATCGTTATAATTATCCTTGTGTAACCACTGGCATTATCTGATTGCTGATGGTTTATTGCCAGCTGTGGAAACATCTGCCTGTCTTGTGCTTCTTGCAGTGGCAAGGCCACTGCAATCAATTCTCCAGTATCCCTTTCAAGAGGATTAATCATAGACTCTTCAATATTTGAACCAGTGCTAGAATAACTAACCACGTGGCAGACCCGTGTTGTATCTGCCTATCATCCCTCAATCTTCTGACTGATGTGTTTAATTGTAAATATATTCCATCTAAAGTAAACCTAAGTATTTATCTGCAACAGTCCCCTGTTGAAGTACGGGCTTCAGCCCAACTGTTTTTCTATAGTTTCCTACCTGACATAGAAATTGTAGTCAGAATCTCAAGGTGTATTAGCAAGCCCCCTGTTCACGAGCTAGACCCCAGGATTTGACTCCTGAATACATCAAGTAGGCCAGGTAAGAACTAATAGTGGCAATCGAAATTGCCAAGATCGCAGAGTTTATCATTGTGAAATCCTTCTTGCAACGTGCAGTTCCAGCCAGTAGCTTGCTGAAAGCTGGGTGTGAGATTGGAACCTACTCTGATAAAGTAAATCCTAAATAAACACAAGCAATCAAGTTTCCACAGCGTAAGGACGATGTAATTATTGTTAGCTTATCAAAGGTGCAAATAAAATCGTGACTGTGAACAGTGTTAGGAAACAATAGGCCACGTGCGTGCTAACAAGATTTTAAATAGCGAAGAGAGAGCATATTTTCCGAAACACAAGCTTTGTGACTAACGCATGGTGGTCTACTTGTCTTAATTTCTAGGTAGCTATGCAGTGAAGTATGAATGTAAGTGATAAAGAAAGGAAATAGTGCGCTTATTTCCTCCAGCTCTGCACAATTTGCCGTCCAAGAATCAGCTAGGTACACCGTAAATTCGATCCGCGAATTATAGCCCAACCAGATATTTTAAGCCTCACTGGAGTATCTCTCTCTCTCTCTCTCTCTCTCTCTCTCTCTCTCTCTCCTCTCTCTCTCTCTCTCTCTCTCTCTCTCTCTCGTTGTAGCAAAAAGCGCTAGGTTGTCTTTAAAATCCTGTTTAAAATTTTGAATAATTATTTTGTTGCGTCCAAGAAAAAATAATTTCATTTGTCAACCTTGAAATCATTCTTTTTGACCGCCATTTAATTGTAAGTAATCGAGCGAATTTCTACGCATTCATAAATCTCAACCTCCAAGCTGGGAAAACCCGTTCCAATAGCGTTCGTCTTTTTCAGAACTTTCTCGCGAGATTTTGCTCACAACGAACAGCACCTGCACACGACCTACATTCGTTCATCTAAGGACCCTCATGCTCTTCAAGCTGCTAGTCACTTTCATTAAAGAGCCGTTCTTCAAACAATCTATTCTTTACGCTCACCTAAGAACCCATCGTGCTCTTCAAGCTACCAGTTACTTTCATTCAACAGCCCATTCTTCGAACAATTTGTTAAACATGTTCACCTAAGAACCCATCATGCTCTTCAAGCTACCAGTTACTTTCATTCAAGACCCCGTTCTTCGAATAATTTATTAAGTACGTTCACCTAAACACCCATTATGCTCTTCAAGCTACTAGTTACTTTCATTTAAGAGCTGTTCTTCGAGCAATCTATAAATTATGTTCGCCTAAGAACCTATTATGCTCTTCAAGTTACTAGTTACTTTCATTCAAGAATCCGTTCTTAGAACAATTTATTAAGCATGTTCACCTAAGCACCCATTATGCTCTTGAAGCTACTAGTTACTTTCATTTAAGAGCTGTTCTTTAAACAATCTATAAATTATGTTCACCCAAGAACCCATTATGCTCTTCAAGCTACTAGTTACTTTCATTTAAGAACCTGTTCTTCGAACAATCTATAAATTAAGTTCACCTAAGAACTCATTACACTCTTCAAGCTACTAGTTATTTTCATTTAAGAGCCTGTTCTTCAAACAATTTATTAAGCACGTTCCCTTAAGAACCCATTGTGCTCTTCAAGCTACTAGTTACCCTCATTCAAGAGCCCGTACTTCGAACAATTTATTAAGTACATTCGCCTAAGAACCCCTTATGCTCTTCAAACTACTAGATCATTCATCCAAGAGCTCGTTCTCTGAACAACTCAGATAAAGACTGTCCTTCAAACCTGCGAATTACACTTAGTTGGGATATTATAGCCTGTTCCCTGTAATAGGAAAACTTCCCTTGATGCCTCAGCAACATGGCTTCTTACTCTGATGAAATCACAGGTCTAGTCACAGCCGGGAAAACCATGGGGCTCAAAGGCCAAGAACTGCTAGATTAGGTCGATAAAAAGGAAGCATGAGAAAGGCAAGAAAGAGAAGCCAAGGAAGAGTAAGACAGGCAAGAAAGACTAGTTAAGGAAGAGTGAGACAGGGAAGAAAGGCTGGGTAAAGGGGTCCATAGCTCTGCAACCACGCCTCCACCGTCCTCTATCACTACCAGCAGCTCCATGATGCCAAAATGGAATGACCCGGAGCCTGAGGCCTTGCTTGACCAAGTGGAAGAGGTCTTCAGGAATTCCGAGCCCCAGCCAGTAGAAATTTCTATGCTTCTGTCAAAACATCTGGAGGAAAAGGGTAAAACTGTGTTCCGCTCCGTCCCGTTAGCAGACTATGAAAACCTTGCAGAGGTCCAGAAGGCCATAATTAAGGCCTACAAGCTCACCCCCGAAAGATGGAGACAACGTTGGAGAGGACATTCAAAGGAGGCGGGCCAAACATGGGCCAAATGGGCATGCCATAAGTCCTGAGCTCTCAAGTGGTGGCTAGAATACCGCAACGCTACCTCCGCGGACGAAATAATAGGAACTTTCCAGCTCAAGGACTTCTTATGCTACACTTCTCTGGCCCTCACTACCAACCTCAGCGATAAGAACCCTCCGATGTTAGATGAGTGCTGCCGTTTGGCAGACCACTGGGCCACTCACCATCCTACAGCCAGTTCCTGAGGTCATAAGATGTGGCCCTCATCCCCTACCTCTGGTCAGCCTCCGCCCCTGTGCAGCTATTGTAAACAAATCCAGGCACTCCACAGAACAGTGCTGCTTGAAGGCTGAGAATCAGCCAGACACTCCCACTAAGTCCCCCAATGAGATCACGCCAAACCAAGCCGAGCAACAAAGGGCCTGCTCCCTCCAATGGGACAGTGCCATGCAGAGATTACAGCAAGAATTATTGCACCGCTTGTCAGTTTCAAGGACACTCTGCTCTATGGGCAAAATGCCCTAGTAAAACAAAACCACCCACCATTGCTTTGGCAGTGACAAATCCAAAAACCTTAGGCCCTCCAGCCGAAGGCCCTATATCTGTGGCATATCCCAGAGGTATCTATCCCACCCGCCTGGTCACGGCATTCGATGACACTGGCATGCAGATCTCCCTCATAAGAGAAGATAAGGTCCCCTATGGGGCCACCATTGTCAGACATAAACTTATCACAATGGAGGGTGTCAATCGAATGAAGATGATTCTCCTTACCGTCAAGCTAAGGGCCACAAGGCCTCAAAGATAAAAAATCTGCACTCTTGCAGTAGCTACTTACCTTCCTGGAGGTTATGGCCTCCTCCTGGGACAGGACTTCCGGTCCCCTCCTAAGTTCCAAAAATCCAGGGGGTCCTAACCCCTCCACAACTAAATCAAATTCCAGTGCCAGGTCCTGCTCCAGTGCATGTGCCAAGACACACCCTGAATTTCCCTTCCGGAGATCCCCAACTTGACAAGAACCATCTGTCAGTGATTTCTGAGTGTCCTGGACAATGCCACATTCCACCCATCGCAGATGTTGAGGAAGTTCACAATTTGATTCCTGTGCCTGGAACTGCCTTAATGTCAGTGCCAGAGCACGCCATAGATCTTCCTCCAAAGGATCCCAGGCCGGGTCGCCTCTCCCCTTCTGGCTTGGCACCGCTACCAGTGCCAATGCGACAGCCAATCCACAATATACTTGGGTCCCCTGTGGATCCCTCTGACCCCAGCAGAAGCTCACCCAAAGGTGCAACCTCGCAACCTGTGCCTGAGCTGGTCAGGGTGACCTGCAAGCCTCTCATGCCAAACATAACCTCTTCCTCTCCTTCCCAGTCCCACATGGACAAAACCATGAATAAAGGTTCTGCCATATCACAACTGGCCAATGAATTCAAGGAACTGTGACGACTAGTGGTTGAGCTTGTAACGAATGCCCCTACTTTGGCTATCAAAGAAACAAGAACAAGTTGCACATCTACGTCTCCCTCGGACTCGGTTCCACCAATTCCCCTACCAAGGAGGTCCAACGAAGAAAGGTCACGGGCACAGATAAATCCAGGTAGCCCAATAAGAGCTGTTGAGCTCTCCTCGCACTAGTGCCCTCTGGCACAGTGCCACACCTTCATCTTACGAAGAACTTTGGCACCTCTATCCAGAGGAAGATGCCTGGTTTCTTCCCCTGTTTATTCTTCTTATAACTATGTGACTTAACATCTTGTAAGGTTTCCTTCTCCCACTCTGATCATTTCTCTCTTTCTCTTTCCAATCTTCTAATTTAATATTTTCCTGGCAATCTTGCCCCTTCATGAACCCTTTGTATGTATAAGCCTATAAATGGCTCCTCAGCTTAATTTGCTCCCCACTCTGCCAACCGCCAGATTCTTTTATACCATAATTCCTTTGACTTCCTATTTAATGCCTACAAAGGCATGGTAACTTTTAAATTAAATATAACAGAGCTGTTCAGCCTAACTGCATGAGTACCACACCTGGTACGGTGCTGTTACCATAGCCATCGGCAGATCCTCCTGCCAGAGGGGTCACGCCCTCTGGCTGCCTTTTATTGCCCTTTGGGACTAAAGAATGAACCTAGCCAGCTTTCATAGGCTAAGAAATGTAATTCTGGTATATTAACACTTTCCTATCTGTATAATTACCATATCACCGAGGGTACCTAAGACCCAAGGTGTCTGGGAGCGCTCGATAGTGCGAAAAAATAATTATTTAGAAAATTCAGCAAAAATAGAAATTTTATGCCAACAACGTTCATTTTGTTGTCATTTTTTCTAAATGTTTATATTTTATGGTGGAATAGTCAGAATAAGAGTCCCAGCCCTCTAAATACGAAAAAATGTGAGTTATTTAACGAAAAAAAAAATTCTTTACTTATTTTTATATTGTCGTTCGTAACCCAAAAACTATGAAAGTCAGGCGAATGAATTATTTTTTATGAGAAAGCCAACAAATCTAAATATCGACATATAAAACAATGGAAAACGAATAAGTCCAGTTGGTGAAAAAATTTATAGAAAAGAGGGTGAGAAAGAGAGCGCTCTGCCCGGCCTATGGTGAGAATTATCGCTAGAAATTTTTTTTTTTTGAAGAGCCCTATCTCGGTTATTTTTCATAGAAATTACTTTGTAATTATAAGAAAATGTAGAGGAAAAGTTGATGAATAAAGGGAGAGTCAAGAAAAATGGCTTTGGTAACGGCAACAGTTTCATTTTGACGTTATAAGTTGATCAAAACGAAAAAAAATGTTACCGTTGTCAACATTATCGTTCGTAGCTCAAAAACTATAACAGTTAGGCGAATGAATTATTTTTATGAAAAAGCCAACACAATTCTCTAAATATTGACATATAAAACAATGAAAAACGAATAAGTCCAGTTGGTGAGAAAATTGATAGAATAGAGGATAAGAAACAGAGCGCTCTGCCCAGCGAATGGTGAGAATTTTCGCTACAAAAAAATCTTTTTTGAAGAGCCCTATCTCGCTTATTTTTCATAGAAATTACTTTGTAAATATACGAAAATGTAGAGGAAAAGTTTGGGAATAATGTGAGAGCCAAGAAAAATGGCTTTGGTAACGGCAACAGTATCATTTTAACGTTATAAGTTGATCAACGAAAAAAAAAGTTACCGTTGTCAACATTATTGTTCGTAGCTCAAAAACTATAACAGTTAGGCGAATGAATTATTTTTTATGAGAAAGCCAACAAAATTCTCTAAATATCGACATATAAAAGAATGAAAAACGAATAAGTCCAGTTGGTGAAAAAATTGATAGAAAATAAGGTAAGAAACAGAGCGCTCTGCCCGGCATACTGTGAGAATTATCGCTAAAAAATTTTTTTTGAAGAGCCCTAGCTCGGATATTTTTCATAGAAATTACTATGTAAATATACAAAAATGTAGAGGAAAGATTGAGGAATAAAGTGAGCATCAAGAAAAATGGCTTTGGTAAGGGCAACAGTTTCATTTTGACGTTATAAGCTGATCGAAAAGAAAAAAAATGTTACCGTTGTCAACATTATCGTTCGTAGCTCAAAAGCTATAACAGTTAGGCGAATGAATTATTTTTTATGAGAAAGCCAACAAAATTCTCTAAATATCGATATATATAATAATGAAAAATGAGATTCAGAGCCCTGCCTAAAATCCAGACGTCTCTCATGTGATGCATTAAAGCGTTTTCCGCTAGTTTTACCGTAAAAACTTTGCGAAACCATGTTGGAAACTGTTCTCTATTGACGTCACTGTGTGTAAACAACCACACGTGTTTACTCCAGCTCGCACGCATGGTCTCTGACAGAGAAGTGTGGCCTGCCAGGCCTGCGTGGGTGGGATCAGCTGATGTCATTGTGAGAATTTTACTACGCCAGGGATTTGTGCATGCACAGTACAGGAACTAAAAAAATTATAGAAAAAGAGGGTACGAAACAGAGTGTTTCCAATAATGTAATCCTACATTTTATAAAAAAAAATGTAAGATACGAGAGAGAAGCGTGGGTAGGATCAGCTGATTTCATTGTGAGAAATTTACTATGCTAGGGATTTGTGCATGCGCAGTATAGGAACTGCTTGGCTGGCGTATTGATGCCTGAGTTACATGGTCCAAGGTATGCTTTAGCCTATGGAAACCACCAACTGTCCGAAAATAAAAAAAAATTTACCCCTACCACACGTACGAAAAATTTCGGTAAATTTTACGTAAAATTACGTCAGTCAGGTAGGGTGATTTTGCATAATATTACATCAATTGGATAGGAAAGTGTTAATCATAACTTTTACCTCTTCTTGCATCTGTCATTTATTTTCCTTGTAATTTAACCTTTAGTGGACGGATTGAGCTCCAGTGTGAAGTAAAACAGGTTTGGGGAGGTGGACGGATTGAGCTTCAGTGTGAAGCAGAATTATGCACCACTGTTATGGTAATAATGATTCGAAACAAGTGTGCCAATACTTCTATATGCTATAAATTCACTAATGGCAACTTTTATACAGACGTGAGGGTTAAGCCAGTATCAGTAATGCTTGTGACTTCAAGGGGAAAAGTACTGCATCTCTCTCTCTCTCACATGAGTCTTTTTGTAAATTTGCTTGTAAATATACGAAGGGGTTGCTCTTGTTTTTTGTTTTTGTCTTTTACGATAGTATGTCGGTTGTAAATGTAATTTTACAAAGAAAATTGCAAAGAAATATTAGAAAAAGCATGTAAGAGTAAAAAAAAAAAGCTACTGAATCTTCCGTCTGGTAAATTTACGTGAATATTTTACAACAAATTTGCACAAAATTAGTTACTGCTTTTATTTCTTATCTGTTTTGATATTGTGTGAGCGGTAATAATAATTTTACAAAATCTCAAAAACTTATTTATTAGAAAAAACATATATAAGTTGGTAAAATTTACGATTGTGTTGTAAATGAGGGGGTTGTAAATAATCATTTTCAACTTCTTGTAGGGAAAATTTCCAATTTTTTCTTTTTTTTTATACAGTGTGAATGTACGTGTCATTCTCTTTCCATTGATGTGATTTTTTTTTATTTTGCCGACCTCAAAGTTTCCCCGGTCTGGGGTGCTGCACATTGATAAATTATGCCGTCCCTTAAGGGATAAACCCCGAGTCCGTGATTCACACAGCCCATGCCCTTTACTTACTTGTTTGTCCTTTGTTGCATTTAGCTTTGTGCCAGAAGGCACCCATGTTGTTAGTGCCACATCTGGCACCGTGCCACTGCATACAAGTATCATGGCATCACCTAACCTATACCCACGAATACTTCGTTGCAATACCTCCTCAAGGTACCCTAAAAGCATGACTTTGGACTGTCTAAGTAACCTTATCAATTAAGTGCGTGTCTGACCTTAGGCTTTAATGCTGTACTAATCCTATTATTGTTTTCTGTGTTGTTACCCAGATTCTTGAAATATTAGTTCATGGAACTTTTAATTTTGAATTTGCTATAATGCTGCTTTAACATAATGACATGAGAGATATATAAATTTAACTTGCAGCATAATGTAACTATATAACGGCCAATTTAAAAATCAGTGAGATGTATTTTGCATTTGATTTACTTGCAGAATTAATTATTTCTCTGAAATGTAGTTACTACAAAAGGGAAGTAGAGAGTTTTCAGTTTGTTCTGTTGAGTTCACTTAGTTGTTGACATTTCCACCCAATTCAAGGGGCAATTGTCAACTTTGTTGGGGAGCTGTAATGTGGGTAACCACCTTATAAGCAAACCCAACTCTCCAGCCGATATGTAACTTAAATAAAGTATTTTTCTTAATGATAACTGACTGAAGAAGGGTGTGAGAAACTCAGCCGCTACCTAACTTTCTCTCTATACTCCCCTTTTGGTACATCTTTGACCTTTCCTAAGAAATGGTGACTGCTTGAAATTGCCTCCTTTCAGGTAAAAGGTGAATGAAGACGGAAGCCTGCCGAACCCTGTCAGAAAGGGCGAGTCCACCATTAAAACTAGCGAACATGGGTTGCCAGAGGTCACCAGGATTTGGAAGGTCTTGACATAGAAAACAAGGTGACTGAGCTGCCATCTTGTGATCCCAGTGCCCTCTGGAAGGAGCAAGATATTAACCCTCCGAGGTCATAAGAAGCCCGAGACAGCTGGCCTCGGCCTCAGAACCCTACCAGTGGCAGACCGATACACATCCCCTTGTATGCTCCTTATTGAGCTGAAACCCCCTACATCTGCCACCTGGTCATTTTTCGACCACCCAGTCACATTACCTGTGCATTCCCAATAAACTCATCCCTCCATCGCTGGTGAATTTTCGACGAGGCTTTCCATTCCTCCGTTATAAGGTAAAGTCCTGATTTGAGGTTCTTTCACACAGTCATGTATCTTTAATTTTTCACTGCACTTTTATTTTCTTTTCTGAAGTGTGAGTTATCACAAAAATGACTTACTTAGCTCAGTGTGAATTTTAATGCAAGCATAACATAACAGAATCGAGTTATCTTGGTACCCTCTGTGCAACCCTCGATTCGCCCGAAATCATTATAATTATCCTTGTGTAACCAGTGGCATTATCTAATGGTAGATGGTATATTGCAAGCTGTGGAAACAGCTGTTGTATCTGCCTATCATTCCCCAGTCTTCTGATTGATGTGTTTAATTGTAAATATGTTCCATCTAAAGTAAACCTAAGTGTTTATCTGCAACAGTCCCTTGCTGAAGTATGGGCTTCAGCCCAACTGTTTTTCTATTTAGTTTCCTGCCTGACCTAGCAACTGCATGCAGAATCTCGAGGTGTATTAGTAAGCCCTGTTCACGAGCTAGACCTCCGGATAAGACCTCTGAACAAGGAATATAGTAAGCAGGCAAGGTAAGAACCTAATAATATATATATATATATATATATATATATATATATATATATATATATATATATATATATATATATATATATATATATATATATATATATATATATATATATACATACACACACACACAAAACACACACACACACACACACACACACACATATATATATATATATATATATATATATATATATATATATATATATATATAATATATATATATATATATATATATATATATATATATATATATATATATATATATATATATATATATATATATATATATATATATATATATATATATATATATATATATATATATATATATATATATATATATATATATATATAGTGACAAAGTGCCCAGTGTCTGATCTTCAAATTAAACCTGATATCTAAGTGCTTGTTATTTGTTTACCAAACTTACCATGTATCCGACAATTATAGTTACTTCACAACAGCCAGACACCTGAACACTCATCACACATACAAAACAACTGATGTCTCTAAAGGCAACAGTGATCCCTTATAAAACTTATCAATCATGAAAGAAAGCAGAATAAGTTCATTAAAACAGGTGTGAAGTAAAATCAAAGGGCATCACTCCAGTAACATTATAAAGGTCTAAGTATTTTTATTTCCCTGGTTCGAGCTCACTTCAATTTCTTGAAGGAAAACATCTCACTTATCACTCTATATCTAATTCAAAGCAAAATTACTGGTGGGTCAATAAATGAAACTCTGATATAATAATTTTAAATACAAAAATTTATTTCAAAATTCAAAGATTACACATGACATTAACAGTCTCATTGAAATATATTATTACTTGAAAACAAAACAAAATTGGAGTTAATCTGAATTAATCATCAGTCAAAATTAAATCAGAAATTAATTTATTAATTAATACAAAAATTATTCGAGTAAAACATAAATTGTTAAGTAATAAAATTTGATTGAAAGGAAATATATGTAAATTAATTCCCAAGTGTTGAAGAAAATAAGGCAATTAAATCAATCAAACAAAAATGTGGATACAAAAGACACAAAAATATACTCTGCAAAAAAAATTAACTAACAAAAATGTAAAACAAAGCATTAAGGCAATAGAAAACACACCACATATATGTAAAACTCTTCAAAACATAAAGCATAAAACATACAGCATGAAAAAAGTATTAAAAAAGGAAAAATTTTAACAATTTCACACAATCACTGTAAATATTATTTTTAGTGCACTAAAAACCCATTAATTATGTTACAATACCTTGGTACCAATTCCTTTGTGTTTTTAA
>JANJGK010000005.1:43166305-43251305 GCA_039081455.1 Macrobrachium rosenbergii | reverse complement strand
TGGAGGAGGTAACGCAGCTGCGGAGTGGCGTTGGTGACGGGCTTCCGCAGAGAAGATCCCGACCCAACAAGAAGGCCACTCCGGGCCGAATTCCACCTACCACGCCAAGGCGGTGGGGTATCGTGCCCCAAGGTGTCATTACCTGGAGTTGGACCGTGGGAACGGTGATGGTGTGGCCCTCTATCCACTTCATTTCCCACCGGGTTTCTTCGTCAACCATGGCACCGGCTGGCACTTGGGCCCTAGTGATCAGGCTAATGTCTGCCGCAGTGTCTACTGTGACCGGAAGGGTCACTGGCAGGCTAGTGCTCTGAAGAGGGGCCACCGAGATGAACTGGGTTTCCAGTCTCTCGGGGTAAAGGATCCGGTGCGGACCAGCAGCAGAAAATGAAGTGCTGATTAGGTTGACAAATTTGGTGGCGGGGACATGATGTGGACAGGCCGGAGATCCAGCATTGTAGTGGCTAGCACCCCCACAGGATTTGCACGGGCCTTTTGGATGGGCTCGGTGGCCTGCAGTAACTGTTGGAGGAGAGGGCTGAGCGGGTGAATCGGGAGCGGAGTTCTGGCTGGTAGGGTTAGGCTGCTTATTAGTGCCGAGTTTGTATCGGCACTCAGCTTCAGCATGGCCCCCCTTCTTGCAATAGTTGCACAGGGTCTTGCTAGGCAGTCCATTCTTCGGGCGAGTGGAGTTCGAGAGGTAGGCCGGAGGGATGATTCGCTTCTGAGAGGTGCTATGCGACTGATTGAAGGTTTCCCACGAATCAACCATGCGACAAGCTTCCATAAGTGTGGAGGGCTGTTTATCGTTAAGATATACTGCAAGGGGCCCTGGCACACATTGGAAAAGGTCTTCTAGCATGGTCCGATTGAAGAGATCCTCAAACGTCGTGCAGGCCAAGGAGTCGAACCAGCGCGTACCGGACTGGGTTTTGTGACATGCCCATTCCGTCCAAGACCAGCCGACTTCCTTGGCAAGACCTCGGAACCGTTGTCTCCATTTTTCTGGGGTTATTTCGTAGGCCTTTGTAATGACTCTACGAACTTCCGCCATGTTGCCTCTCTGGCTCTTCTCCAGTGAGCGAAGCGCTGCCTTGGCTTTTCCTCCATATGCTTGGCTAGTATTAAGGCTCTCTCCGTCTCCGTGGTGCTGTAGTTATCGAAAAGAGCCTCGATCTCCTCCAGCCATGCTTCTGGCTCGTCCTCAGTCCACTTAGTGCAGCAGATTGCTGTAAAAATCGTTCAGATAGTGAAACAAGCATGAAATTTGGCACAAACATTCCTAAGACTACGCTCTCTTAGAAAAGGGCGCTGGCCACCTGAAAATCCAAGATGGCGGCTATTTTTCAAAATGGCCGCCATCTATGTTGAGATTCACTGGTTTGGGAGCATCTATTGGATGGAATATGCCAGTTTTTTTTTTTTAAACCTCGACTTTTAGGTTATAAAAATGTTCCATACCACACATTTTATTGAAAACCCTTACTAAATGAATTGTAACCAAGATGGCGTACAAAATGGTTGCCATAAAAGTTTTTTTTTCTATCCACAGCGCTAGCAGACATAGAGACCAACTGTTTTTATTTAATGGTATATTCATGTGATCAGACAGTTTAACTAATATGCCATTTTCAACTGAAATAGTAATGGTATGGTCACATACAACATTGTGTCTAAGACTGTAACCATAAAAGAAAAGAAGAGAAATACGGACTAAACGCAACCAATCTATGTATAGGTCTCTCAACCTACACCTTTGAAAAATTCGAGGATAAGAAGGTAGGCATAGCATGACACGTTGGATGCTCAAGCTAGATTATCTACTGAAGAGAGGGCAATATTTATCTAGACTTCACATTTGCAAGTGCACAGAGCTGTGCAGGGAAGACCCAGCTTGTAGCACTTGCACCTTTCCCGACAGCCTGCTTTGCATCCACATTTGGTAAGCTGTTGGCAACTCTTGGCTAAGGGCGAGTTGGTTGTCCAGAGGACTTGCCATGCTTCACCAGACTTTTGCCATCCCCACTCAGCAGGGTTCTCTGGCTGTGGCTGACACTGGGTGGCCTGCCCCCACACACAACCAGCCTGGTACGCAGCACGCTTGGTGTGTTGGAGGAGAGCTCCCCTGGTTGGTGGAATGGCCTCATATGCCCTTTGTTTTCTGGCAAACATATCAAGTCTAGCCTCATCCACAGTGCCAGCAGTGCTGGATCTTTCATACATAAGTATGACAAACCTCTCCAGGACCTTCAGGTCACTCTCTTCCACTCTGAGAGGGTAGTGACTCAGTTTGGAGAACACAGTGGAGGCCTCTGGAAAGATGTTCCATGTCTGCCAGGCGGTCTTCTTGCCCTTGCTCCGGAAGGCTGACACTGTATCACAGCCTGTGAACGCATGGAAGAAGAGCATGCCATTCACCTTCTCCTGGCCCAGAGAGTTGCACAGGTCATGCACAGCAATCCAGCGCAGGCTCTGGCCCTTGGCCAAATGCCACCCATAGCTTCTCTAGCCCTAGATTGTGGAGAGTGGAGAAAGCACTGACTGCAACGACAAGAACATCTGTGTCATTTGCTTTAACCGTGATGGTCTTGGCTCCATGTTCTGTGGCATATTTGGCATGGAGAAAGATGCGGGTGTCAGCTTCCTCATGAGAGCACTTTTCCAGTCCCTGAAGACTAGCCTCATGAGTGCTGAGGACAGCAGACCCTTTCGTGGCAATGACAACATTTGTGGCAGACATCTGGGCAACTTTGTCTGCCAGGAACTGGAACAACTCTGTCTTGTTGGCATCGTGTCTTAGGAAATTGCGCCAGTTGGATGGAATTGTGTTCTTGTCTGTCACCTTGCGCCTTCCTCCTTGACCACGTTGGAGCCTGGTCTCAGCTTTGAGGCTGGATGTATTGTATACATCAAATACAAGATGTGATGATGTGTACTTGCTGCTATAGGATTGTATCACAGGCAAGAAGTCGCAAAGTGCATAGCCCTCAAAGGTCTTTCCTTTCTTTGGTGGCAAGGCATGGACCAAAGCTGATCCATCTACAATGAGGACATCAGTCTTTGGTTCTTTGTCTTCTAGTGTAACATGACTCTCCAGGACCGAGGTCAGCTGAGACTTCTGACATGTGTACAGCCTACCACCCTCACTAAGGGAAGCTGGGAATGTTTGATTCTCGTGCTGGAAGAATTCCTGCAGATCACATTCACGGCTCTGACAGGATATAAATAGCTTTGAGAAAAGCTGGCAATCCTCCTTCAGAAGTTTCTGCTTTGACTGTTCTACAGGAGCAGCTTCTTGCCTGAAGAAGTCAGTTCTGTTCTTCTTTATCGGCTCATAGAAGGAGACTGCATTGTTTGCCAAAGAGTCTGAAAACTTCTGAAATTTAGTGCGGCCTCTGTCAAGGTGTGTCTGTAGAAGTTCTGCTGAGCTGGGGTGGGCAATGTCTTTGTTGTCAATGGAATACAGATCCTGGCTCTCTTCCTGAAAAGGACTTCCCAAGTGTTGCAAAGCCAATGACAGCTTGCTGACTCTCTCCAAGAATGTCTTCTGCGCATGAGGTGTTTGTTCATGGTGTGTTGTCTGCTCATTAGACTCCTTACTTTGAACCTCTGTTTCGTATGCAGACACCAAGCGGATGATCTCTGGGCCAGCCACCATCCATCTTCTGAGTGCTGACGGATCTTCAGTCAGCCCAATGGCTCCGCCATCAGCCTTTATAAAGGCATTGGTCTGCTCATGAGCTTGGTCAAGAGCCATTGCTGAGAACTGGCGACTGGTCTTGTGCACAACAAAGTTGCCAGCCTTGAACTCCTTGTGCAACTCTGGGTGTGAACTCTCTAGGGTAAGCATGTCCCTGAGGTGAATAGGCAGCCAACGAGCATAGTTTGTATTATTGTTGGAAAAGAAGTAGGGTATCAGCACACATTCCTGTATGGGATTCAACTAGGTTCGGTCTCCCTACACCTAGCCCGATCATTCATCCAGTGCCATTTAAGTCCCGTGTGATCTGTACACCATCCGGGTAAGTACATGAACCATCATGTACAGCCCCCATACCCTTGGCTCGGCTCTCCCGCGCTGGCACATCCTGTCTATTCAGGTGCGGCTATCTAACTATAGCTGGTCTGGGGCTGTTAGAAAGCATTTGGGACACTAAACTAAACTATACTACAACTACTAGTCTAAGACTACAGGATTAGTAAAGCTGGATTAGCTGGCACTGAACCCCATGCTGAGTTACACAGCAGTGATGTCACCAGTGTGCCCTGGTTGTGTGCAGACATACACTCTTTTACATTTATTAATTTTCCTTCAAAATGGATGAGTTATTCGAAAGAGATGGCCTCATTAGGATCTAAAACCACAGAAACCAAGATCCATGCTTAAAACGATAATTGTTGAACGGGCATTATTTCTCATTATAATTATTGTTTCTACCTTTTCTTGGCAGCCATATAGCCCCCATATTTAAAGGTAAACTGTACTGGGAAGCTACAGAAACATAATATTCACAAGAAATAGTATGGAAGAGCTTTACCATATTGCTAGAAGCAAATACATGCCATTCTAGTGAAAAATTAGCCAAAATCTGTCGATACTGGCCGCCATCTTGGAATTTGGCCGCCATATTAAATTTTTTGCGTGGCCAGCGCCCTTTTCTGATAGAGGGAACTTTAAAGAGCACTTGTGCAAAATTTCATGCTTGTTTCACTATCTGAACGATTCTTATGAAATATGCAATTATCTGCTGCACTAATTAGGGTAGTGTTGCCATCATCAGACGTTCTATCTTTATGCAGTTCGAGAGAGAGAGAGAGAGGGGAGAGGGAGAGAGAGAGAGAGAGAGGGGGGAAGAGAGAGAGGGGGAGAGAGAGATGGAAGAGAGAGAACTGATATTTACTTGATAGATATTGGCATGGCAGTCTGCTGTGGTTGTCGAGAGAGAGAGAGAGAAAGAGAGAGACAGGAATTGAGACAGGAAACAAGACTAAAAAATTCCTTGTCTATGACGTTCTCTCTCTCTCTCTCTCTCTCTCTCTCTCTCTCTCTCTCTCTCTCTCTCTCTCTCTCTCTCTCTCTCTCTCGGTATACTTTACTATTAGCTGGGATTGTCATAAGCACGCTAGACCTAGGCCGATAAAATCAACAGCTTCGTTCACAGATATTTATTATCATTATCATCATTATTATTTTACATTTGATGAATAATAATGATCATAGGGATTGTATAATGAATATTGTATCCAGGGTATGACAGCAATTAGGCCTTAGTGCATTCGGGGGAGGGTGGGCCCCCTGGCTGGCTTTCCCGCCGATTATATCTCCCAGATATCCAGCACACACACCCCCCCCACCGGTTAGCTTTCTGGCTAGCCTCCCCCCTCATACCCCACAGATACCAATCCCCCCCCAAACCTTCCGGCTGGCCTCCCCCTCCTTGAGCACGACAGATATCCACGTCCCCCCCCCCCTCCCCAAACTTTTTGCTCTTCCATTAACAGTTTTTTTTTTACTTTTTTTTTTTACTTTTACACATCGCCTATATTGTCCCATTAGGATAGTGTTGCCATCAGACGTGTTATATCTTTGTGACGTTCTCTCTCTCTCTCTCTCTCTCTCTCTCTCTCTCTCTCTCTCTCTCTCTGTCCCCAGTCACAGGATTTTCCCGCTCGATTTTCGTGGTTTATTCTCTCTCTCTCTCTCTCTCTCTCTCTCTCTCTCTCTCTCTCTCTGAATCCAAGAGACTACGATTGATTTGACGAAAACTTCGAAGGATTCAAGTTACGACAGAGGAAGTGTTTGTGACAGGACAGAGGAGAATACGGTCGCGTGTTTGTGTGTGTGTGTGTATGTAGTAGGTGTGTACATATGTATTTATGTAAGTGACTATGTGAAATAACCATTATAGAGCTTAAACAAACAGTAAGGATGAAGGGCCTATAGAGGCTCAAATGCCCACTCACATACACATAAGGAAACAAACAGTCTTTTGTGGAGAGGGAAAAAATATGGAGGTTTGTTGATAGATTTCCATCTCTCTCTCTCTCTCTCTCTCTCTCTCTCTCTCTCTCTCTCTCTCTCTCTCTCTCTCTCTCTCTCTCATTTCCAATCCATTGCACTTCTGTACAATTATATTTCACTTCACTACACTTCTCTTTTCCACTTGACCACGCTTCAGTTTTTTCACTTCACTTTCTTGACTTCACTTTTACCACTTCACTTCACCACACTTCAGCTTCTCCACTTCACTTTCTCCACTTTACTTCACCGCACTTCACTTTTCCACTTCACCACACTTAATTTTTTCCACTTCACTTCACCACGCTTCACTTTCTCAACTTCACTTCACCACACTTCACTTTTTCCACCTCAGCACACTTCACTTTCTCTACTTCACCACTACACTTTTTCCACTTCACCATGCTTCACCTTCTCTACTTCATCACACTTAACTTTTTCCACTTCACTTCACCACACTTCACTTTCTCTACTTCACCACACTTCATTTTCTCTACTTCACCACTTCACTTTTTCCACTTCACCACACTTCACTTTCTCAACTTCACTTCACCACACTTCACTTTTTCCACCTCAGCACACTTCACTTTCTCTACTTCACCACTACACTTTTTCCACTTCACCATGCTTCACTTTCTCTACTTCATCACACTTAACTTTTTCCACTTCACTTCACCACACTTCACTTTCTTTACTTCACCACACTTCATTTTCTCTACTTCACCACTTCACTTTTTCCACTTCACCACACTTCACTTTCTCAACTTCACTTCACCACACTTCACTTTCTCCACTTCACTTCACCACACTTCTTTTTCTCCACCAAACTTCACTTTCTCCACTTCACTTCACACTTCGCTTTCTACTTCACTACTTCACTTTTTCCACTTCACCACACTTCACTTTCTCCACTTCACTTCACCACACTTCACTTTCTCCACTTCGACACAGTTTACTATTTCCACTTCACTTCACTGAACTTCACTTTTACTACTTCACTTTTTCCTCTTCACCAAAGTTCACTTTCTCTGCTTCACCACACTTCACTTTTTCCACTTCACTTCAAACCACTTCACTTTTACTTTCTCTCTCTGATTTACTATTTCAATTTATATGATTTTATATCAGTATTAAAAAATAAAATCGATTATGTCATTCATTTATGACATTTTATACATTTTTGAGTTTTTCATTATAATATTTTAATTAAAAACGAATGAGTAATAAATCCGTCATGTAACTCATTAAATTAGCTTACAATAGCGTCAGTGTAAATGAGAGAGAGAGAGAGAGAGAGAGAGTTGGTTACACAGATCATTGTTATATATACGTTCTAAAAACAGCGTATGAGAGAGAGAGAGAGAGAGAGAGAGAGAGAGAGAGAGAGAGAGAGAGAGAGAGAGAGAGAGAGAGAACTTCCCGGATACAGTGGCTAAAGAATTTAAAGGGAAAACGGTTACACTATCGACCTCATTGTCCCCTGAAATAAAGGCGAGAATTCTCCGTTATAAACCTTACGAGCCGTTAGCGATTTTTCCTCCATACTTTTACGACCTTTTTTTTACAATATATTTATACTTTTACGACATTTAATAACAATAATTTACATAAACTTTGATACGATTTACATTTTCAATGTATTGTTTACGTTGGCATTTACGAATATATAAAGAAAACTTTAATATGGTAGGTATAGAAAAAGGTTGTTAGTACCTAGGCCTATTCGTGGGTCAGGGATTAACGGAATTGCTGTTTTGACTCTCTCTCTCTCTCTCTCTCTCTCTCTCTCTCTCTCTCTCTCTCTCTCTCTCTCTCTCTCTCTCTCTCTGAGCTACATATAAAGCATGATCATACAGACACAGACACAAGTTATACGGACAAATGACTTTTCAAGAAATGACGTAGACCTATAACAGACGACGCTTTTTATTACTCTTATATATATGTATTATATGTGACTCCTGGTTAAACTAAGATATACTTCACTTTTGTTGTTATAGTTTTGTTTTTACTTGGTTTTATTTATTTATTTTGACTTCTGCGTCTGTGCGTCTGTCTGTCTGGCTGTCTGGCTGGCTGTCTGTGTGTCTGTCCTCAAGTCTTGTAACTCAACTGTCGACCTGTTCCCCCCTTCGTCCATCCCTCCTCCATCCCCCTCCCCCTCCCCCTCCGGGAGCACACGATCGAGTGTTGATTTAGCTGTGTCACCCTCCCCCTCTCCTTCCCTCTTCCCTCCCTTCCCCCTCCCCCTCCTCCCTCCCCTCCCCCAGCATACAGTCAAGTGTTAATTTAGCTGTCTTCCGTTTTCCCTCCCACTCCCCCTTCCCCTCCCTTACCCTTCCCTCTTCCCATCCCCTCCCCCTTCTAGCCATACGATCAAGCGTTACTTTAGATATGTCCTCCCCCTCCCCCTCGCCCTCCCCTTCCCTCTTCCATCCCCCTCCCCTTCCGAAGCACACGATCGAGTGTTAATTAAGCTGTGTCCTTCCCTTCCCCTCTCTCTTCCCTTTTCCATCCCCTCCCCCTTACCTCTTCCACCCCCTTCCCACACCCACCCCCTCCCCCTCCACCTTCAACAGCACACATCAGGTGTTAATTTAGCTATGTCTTCCCCTCCCCCTTCCCTCTTCCACCTCCCTCCTTTCCCTCCCCTCCCCATCCCCCTCCCCTTCTCGAGTATGCAATCTAGTGTTTAGTTGTGTCCTCCCCTTCCCTCTTCCATCCCCTCCCCCTTCCTCCTCCCCTCCCCCTTCCTTCACCCCTCCCACTTTCCCCTCGGAGCATACGATCAAGTGCTAATTTGGCTGCGTGTCCCCCCCTGCCCTCCCCTCTACCCTCCCCTCCCCTTCCCTCTTCCATCCCCTTCCCATTTTCCTCCCCTCCACCTTCCCACTCCCCTACCTCGTCCCCTCCCCTCCTCCTTCCCCTCCCCTCCTCCTTCCCCTCTCCTTCCTCCTCCCCTCCAACCGCCCCCATTCCCCTCTCCCTCCTCCCCTCCCCTTGCCCCTCACCTTCCATCTTCCCTCCCCTTCCCTTCCCCTTCCCTCCCGCTTACACAGAAATTGTAACCGATTTATGATTGTACCCTTTCCCCTCCATCCCCTTCCCATTTTCCTCCCCTCCCCCTTCCCACTCTTCTCTACCTCTTCCCCTCTCCTTCCTCCTCCTCCCCTCCCCCTCCCCCTCCCCCTCCCCTCCCAGTTACCGTTTCCCTCACCTTCCTACTCCCTCTCTCTTCTCCCTCCTTTCCCCCTTCCCTCCCCCTCCCCTGTAAACGGACATTTTCAGTTTCATTGACTACAATCACAAATCGGTTACAAATTCTGTCAAGACTAAAAGTATAAAATAAAAATAAAAAAACCTTAAATGCACTAAATAGTAAAGAATAATTTTTTGGGAGCCACACCAGGATTCTCTTACAATTAATCATGTCTACAAAAATAGCACAGAAGGAAATGCTACAAGAAAAGAAATATATTTTTTTTATTTTTTGTAGCATTTCCTTCCATGTTTGGAGCCCCCATGCTTCTATTTTTGTAGACATGATTCATTGTAAGAGAATCCTGCTGTGTCTGTCTCAAAAAGTAATTTTTTACTTTTTAGTGCGTTTCAATACAGACATGTTTAATTTTTTTCATTTTTTTATTATTTTGTGAAAACTTCCATGCAATGTATAAGATATCAGAAACGAATGACGTAATTACTTGATACAGCAAAAACGTCTCTTCCTCCATATGGACTGAGAGAGAGAGAGAGACGCAGACATGGATATATTTGTAAACTTGAAGGTTCATATGTTTTAAGTGTTCTCCGTTGAGTGTCCGACAGAGCATTTTAAATCCCTGAATTTCTTTAAATCAATTTTAAATTTTCGCATTCGTCTCCCCAGCAAATTCGTCTGATTTTTAGAGTTACCAAAACTCGTAGAACAGAAAGCCTTAAAAATCGTTTTATTTTTCAATAAAAACGACAGTTTTTGCCACAAACTATTATTAAATATCATATTTTATATAAGTATCTTTCAATAATAAAAACGTGAAGAGTATTATTGATTTTTTAACGTAGAAGACAATAGTCCTTTTTTGAGAATTCCCAGCAGACGAGACACAGGGCAGACGAATTTTGAGAAGGGGGAGAAGCGTAAAATAAAAATATGACGAAGAGATGGAATCCTTGAAATAATAAATCATAACTTTTTAAAATTTTAATTTAGAAACTTTGGTATGTTTTAGATTTAATGTGGGTTAAAATAAAAGGTTTTATCTTTGAATTCTTATATACCAAAAGCATTCGAGTTATGTGATCTGTAATGTTGCTATTAGTTATTTTTTATATATCATTATCTAGCTAATTCCTATAACTTCAATTAAGTAGCCGTTATAGCCAGTGAGTTATGATTTATGTAATAATTCAAATAATTAATTGAACAAGTTTAATTTGATGAAGCACTTTAAATCAGAGATAATATTCTACATTATTACTAGATATTGCCAGCTACAAGTAATACCATTATTTCACATAAATTTATTAAATAATATGTCCTGACTCATTTATTTACACTAAGATATGAATAATTACACATTTAATATCGATTCACTCTAAACTGAGTACATTTTATTATATATGACGAATTCTTATAAGTTTAGTTCCGTTTCCTTGCAAATGATGTCATGATAATATTTTACAAGACAACTTTACAAAATATGCCTAAGAATATTCAATTTGAGGTCAAAATTATCTTTATCATTGCTTAATACTTATGAATACGTCATTTAATTCAATAAATGTCTGTGCATCGCCTGTTTATAGAGTGACAGAATAATACGTTATGCTTTACTTTAAAATCTGTGTCAAGTTCCAAAGTTCACCTGACTGTCTGTTTTACCAGACTTCCATAGGAAAACACCTTTTAGATTTCTCAGTTTTGATCAAAATATATCATTAATGGTGATTTTTTTTTATATAAATCAATATATTATTGTAGTATTCTTCTTATATATCATTACATGAATAAATATAGATATTTATATATCAAAATATTTAAGCTTAGACAATAGTTATATGCTAAACGAAGCCTTAAGTTTGACAGTTGCTTAGCAATATTTTTAAAATTATTAATTTTGGTAATTTTAGCGAGATTAAACGATCATCTTCAGGGTCAAAACAAACAAGAAAGATTTATTAATCCGTGTCTTATATTAAATCTTTGAAATTCGTTGTCATATAACGTAAAATTGAAGGTTAGATGTTTACGTAAACAAAAAAGTTGCCAGTTACGTAATAAGTTGGATTTTTATTTTTTTTTATTATTTTAGTAACTTAATTCCCCAATAGGTGTCCATAGCGGCGCAGACCCCATGAATTTCCTAAAAACGACGAGCCTAAAATTATTACGCAAGATGTATTTTAAAATGTATGATAAATATGACTTTAAATATGAATTTTAAATATTATATGAATTAAATAAAAGTTTGTATTGAAAATAATTCGATTATATTCAATCTTTACATTACGGTGTCATTAATTTTTGGAAGCACATGAATTTTAAATATACAATGAATATGACATTAGATATGAATTTTTAATGTGATAATTAATAAATTGAAGGTTTCATCGGAAATAATTCGATTATATTACATTATATTAAAAAATAATATATTTTTTATGTATTTATTTTAGGCGCGTATTCCACTCCCCCCTAATGTAAACAATCCCCCGCCGGACGTAATCTCTCACTCAAGCATTCTCGTTATTTACGGTAAATATCAGCTTATTTTAAACTTTATTCGTTTACGATCTATTGTTTTCGCTTCTATAACGAATCTTCTTTACATATATGCCTTTATATCAGTCGCACCTAACGAATTGACGAATAAAAATACGAATTTATTGAAGGTTTTTCACAGTTGGGCGACATGGCTGACGTTCTCCCATGATGGCCGTCGTATTTCGGCGGTTATTTTCCTTCCCTTTTTATTTATACCGGTCGTAAGTGTCACCCATTACGTTAATAAATCATTGACACTTAATTTAAAGTGTCGCAGAAACGTAACATAGGTAAAAAGTGCCGTCAACACTTGTAAAGTGTCAGGTATACTTATCACCCTGGGGTACTCCCTTACATGGCCTCATAAGTTATAACCCCCCTGGAAGTGTCAAGTTGCCTTCATAGCGTACCATAAGGTACCCTAAAATGGGGCCTGTAGCATAAGGTACTTAGGCATAAGCTGGGGCCTGTGTTCTAGGGTACCTTAGTTATGGTACCATAGGCTGGGCCCTGTAAGTTAAGGTACCCTAGGCTGGGTCATGTACCTTAGGGTACTCAAGGCTGGGCCCTGTATTCAAGGGTATCGTAGGCTGGGGCCTGTATCCAAGGGTACTGTTGGCTGGTGTCTGTACCATGGGGTGTCCTAGACTAGGGTCTGTACCATAGGATATCCGAGATTAGGGTCTGTACCATAGGGTACCCTAGACTAGGGTCTGCACCATAGGGTACCCTAGACTAGGGTCTGCACCATAGGGTACCCTAGACTAGGGTCTGTATGAGAGGTTGCTGATTGGGTACTAGGCCAATGTCATTGTAGGCTGCTATATATGTGTCCTTGGTTTTATTCACCACATCAAGACTACTCTATAAATCTCGGTGTCTTAGTATAGGGTAGATTTGAATTCATGGTGCCATTACTGGTAGTTGCTAGTATTAGTTATATTTCTGTCCATTATTTAGAAAATGGAATCCAGAGGGCCAGAGGACAGGTAACCCAGTGCCCTAAGCTTCCAAAGACTGAAAAGAAAAAGGCAGTAAGGGTGATGGAGGTCTGAGCCGCAAAGGAATGGTGGACATTTATAGTTTACTAATGAAGAGAATTGGTTCAAGGTTTAGGTATAAAAATTTGGTGAATATTTTCATTGTTAATGAGTTTAGTATGAATTTGTGTGCATAAAATTAACAATTGAATCACTTTTACAGATCTGTAATTGTTTACCTGGCACACACACTGCAATCAACCAGTGCTATGGCCGACTGCAGTTTGGAACAAAGGCTAACAAGTGTTGGACCATCTGTCAACCCGGTGAAGATTTTCACTTGTATAAATGGTGAGTGGCATTTATCTGCACATGAGGGTGGTTCAAAATAATCTTGAGTATCCAGATCATATTCTAATAATGCTGTGATGTTGTCTCTTTGGCATGACTTCAGTTCTTTCACGCAGGCCTTACTTAATGTCCTTTATACTAGAAATACCCTGTAGGGGAGTAGTGGCGTCATTGCACCTCATGAGGTGCACTGTAGGCATTGCTTAAGGTTCTTTGCAGCGTCCCTTCGGCCCCTAGCTGCAACGCCTTCATTCCTTTTACTGTACCTCCATTTATTTTCTCTCTTTTCCATCTTTCTTGCCTGCCACCCTCTCCTAACAGTTGACTCATAGTGCAACTGCTCTTCAAAATTGAGCTGTATCAGAGAATTTTGCCGTGAGATTGGAGCTCCTGAACTGCATTGGAGATTTGTGATAACTACATTTGTAGTGAATCAGTAAGTTCTGCATTATCACAGGACAATTTTGATTTGCAGAATAGTTATAGTGAATTGGAGACAGGCCTGTGTTATTTGTGGACCACCTGTGATGTGCCTACATTGTTTCTGTAGTACCTTTCCACATCGTTGCTGAATCAATCTTAATACACAGGGCACTTGTACTGACATGAGAGATAGGCTAAGATTATTAATGGATGACCTTTGACCTTTTGAATTCAATACTGAAGGACCACATTTTATTTCAGGATGAAACTAATGCAATTTAGATGTCCCATTTTGACTTGAAGTTTGCTGGACTGCAATTTAAGGTAAGTCTTCTTACAAATTGTAGCCTTTCCTGTGATATATGTCAGGTAATTTCAATAGAAAATCTTAAGTTAGCAGTTATATAGGCTCTCTTTTTTTTATGCATGTAAACTCTTAAATTAACATTTGAAAAATGGCTCTACTGTGTTAAATATGGACATTTAATTTCTTGTCTTTTAAAAGCGCAAGGTTTGAAATATGATCAGCTGCAATCTTCATAAATCATAACCTCTTAAAGGAATGACTTTAGGTACTTAAGTCTGTTTTGCTGTTATTTTGTACAATCTTAAGAAGCCTCTTAAGTTCAGTGATTTACCTTTGAAATATAAATTTTTATGGAAAGTAATAAAAGTGTGTTGAGAAGATATTCAATGGGTAATGATGGCATAATCTGGATATTTATAAACCTTTCTTACAACTTGGTGTATTGGCAAGATTTTGTTCAGTAGTTTTAGATATAAATTCTGAAGTGCAGATGGATTTCAGCACATTTTAGAGAGCAGTGCCTTGAAATGACGTCATCAGGATCTGATTAAAGATTTTCTTTCAGAATGAGCACCTAGGAGAGTACTCTTGCTACAAAGAACTAAATGTCAAGGAGCTGCTTACTTCTGATACTTGAGTGGACCAGGATGACCCATTATCACCTGGAGCCACATCCTATAATGGTAAGGCCTAAATAAAAATAGAACTGTCCTACTGAATTTGGTGTAAGCGTCAGACCAGTTAAAGACTGTATTTGCTTAACTGGGTAACGTTGAATCTGGTACAGTTAGGAGCACTTTTGCTTGCCATGAACTCGGGTTAAAAACTGCAAATTGACTGCTGTGAACAATAGGTCAGATTTGATAAGAGTCAGTTATGGTACTCTTAAAAGCATCTGAAAGCTGATGATATTCTGCACTAGTAGTTAGTCTGTAGTAAAGCGTGGTGGTAGAACTTTTGGCTAAGAATTCTGTGGAGAACTAAATACAGACTAAAATGTTAAAGTGTCAATGAAAAAGGCAGCAATGTTAGATATTTTTGGTACAGGAAAGATTACACTTGCACCCTCAAGAAAATCTTTGTCAGGTTTTGTAGACAAGAATGTGGTCTACAAAACTAAGAGTTTGTAGTTCTCTCTCCTGACCAGTATTCAGGATATTTGTATAATTTGTATAGGAATTCAATTCATATTCAGATGTGACATACTAATTTACTTTTATGTAGATGTGAGGATTCCTTGTACTGTGCGGTGAAACCTTGATAATGGCTAAATTTTTCTTGTGGATTTTCATGTTGATTGAACTAATTTCATGGTATCTTATTACAATCAGAGTGAAATCTGAATTCACTGAATGGAACGGTTCATTTTATATGGAAATCCATGCTAGTTTTAGTGTGATGTAATAGGTGTATGATTTTTACTTTAATTTACTCTGTTCTTCACCTGTCTTCCATCGTACTGTCCAGCCACTCCAACTCCCTGTTTAGAAAGCCCCCATGTTTGGCTTCCTAGCCAGATTTGTATAAAATCAGTCACATCAACATAGAGCATTTTTTTGGAGAATATAACCAGGTTTAATCCGATCACTTCGTGTTTATTTCTTGAATATCCAAACGAGAGTAGAGAAGAGAGAATTAGCATCCACAAGTCTTATAGTTCTTTGAGTTTCTAAGAGATTGCTGCCAAGATTAATGTAGTTATTGAGAGAATGAAATTAGTCCATACAAGAGTGTCATAACAGCAGTTTGATTCTTGGTGTAGTCTTCAAGGAACGTAAAATGATTGCACAGGATATCTGTTCTTGATATGGAAAGCCATTCCATATTGGAAGTTTGTGAAGGGGAGGCTTCTTGATCTTGAAACAAACTTGAAAAAACCACTTGCCTGTTTGTGTAGAAATCTTGTGACACTATCAGATTAGGACACTTTTAAGGGTCACCTCAGAGAACCAAGATGTGATTGCATCATTAGGGATACTTATAATCTAAATAGGACAGTTTAAGTTGTGAAGTACAAAAGTATTTTTGTACAGTGCCTTGAATTGATGTTACCAGGATCTGATTTAGTGTTTTCCTTTCAGTTTGAGCAGCTGGGGAATGACACTTGCTTGGAGGAAAAGAAGAGCTACAATTCCTGTGCGTTTTATACTTGATGGGACCGACACCTGAGGAGTCCTGTACGTTTTATACTTGCGGCCAAGAAGACCCGTTTATCATCTGGATCCACATCCTTTAATGGTAAGACCTAAATGAAACTAGAATTATTCTGCTTTAGTGTCAATGTGAGACTAGTGCCTTTGATTATCTGTATAACAATGAAACTGGTACAGTTAGGAACAACTTTGTTTGCCCATTAACTCCATTAACTGTAAATTGACCATGTTGAACAATAGGTTTTATGAAAGTCAGGTTTGGGACTTTTAGAAGAATTTGAAAGATTGATATTCTGCACAAGTGGTTGGTCTTTAGTCAAGTGTACTTGTAAATCTTTTGTTTATGAATTCTGTCAGGACTAGTATGGAGAACTAAATGCTATCTGAAATGTTGAATAGTGTCAGTGGAAAAAGCAGAATTTATTAGAGACTGTTGTACAGTGGTGATTAGGACCACCCAGAGAAACGTCATCAGGTATTTTAGGGGAGAATGTGGGCTACAAAACCAAGAGAGTGTTGTTCTCTCAGGATATTCTTCTTTCAGTTTTTATATGAATTTGATCCATACTCAGATGTCTTCTAGAAATTATAGCTTTGTACTTGCATGTACTGTAGATGTGAGGAATCCTAGTATGGTGTAGCAAAATCTTGTGACACGTACAGGGCTAAATTTCTCTTGCAAAATTTAATGTTAAATAAACTTGTTTCCTGGTAACACATCAGGTTAGCAGACTTCTATACCCATCAACCAATCAACCAAGTTATTGTCATTATTTTTCGATACGCCACCGTTTCAAATGTGGAGGTTAAGCGTAGAGCACAGGATAGTTGAGGTTAGGAATTATTAGGAATTGTTGTCAGTTGTAAGATATCTAGATAATATTTAAGTGACGGCTGTAATATACGGTCATTATTACTCAGTAGACTTTGTTACTTATCAGAAAGCCAGGCTCCCAGAGTGTGTTAAATGTAGGTACTACCGAACTGGAAGGTTCATTTTAGCAATCAAGTAGCCCAGAAAATCTTTCAAAATACTAAGAGTGAAATTGGGCATAATTATGGAAAGTCCATCTTTCAAGTTATGGTAACTATCTGTGCGTTATATGGAAATTCTTGCCAGATTTAATGTGACGTATGTCTTGTCCTAAATCATTTTGATGTCTGTTGAACATCCAATAGGTATATTAGTTTGGGCATAATAGATATTTAGGGGTATCCACTGTGCAGTCCAGCAGATGACCAACTGACAGAAGGGAGAATTCTGGACATTTGAGAGTTGAAAGCTTCCACAACAAAGTGTTCTGAATTTTGAGAAAATTGCAAGTTCTACAGAAGCTCCTCTATTGACTCCGCCACAACCCAAAATACATTAACCATATATGCATGGTTAGATTACAGTACTTAATTAGAATTAATGTTGCAGTATGCAAGTTCACAGTTTCAGAATGCCAGTGGGTGAGGGTCTTAGGGGGTAGTAAAATTTGCAAATACTGTAGTACTGCTAAAATGGCTGGTATACCCTGGACAGTTCATATCCTCAAACTCAGGGAAAAAATCTTTGACTGTGCCAACTGTGACTTCTCCGCAGAAATTAACACTGGGTTCTCTCTGTCCCAAGCATCTCCAATATAAAGTATTAACCTTAGGCGTCTTCATAACATGGTAATCTTGATCTCCAATGATTTGTTTGTTCTGTCTGTGTCAATCAAACTTTGACTTTCCTGCTTTTCAAAGTTGAGCTGTATCAGAGAATTTTGCTGTGAGATTGTAGCTCCTGAACTGCATTTTAGATCCGTGATTACTGCATTATCACAGGACAATTTTGATTTGCAGAATAGTTATAGTGAATTGGAGACAGGCCTGTATTATTTGTGGACCACCTGTGATGTGCCTACATTGTTTGTGTAGTACCTTTCCACATCGTTGCTGAATCAATCTTAATGCACAGGGCACTTGTACTGACATGAGAGATAGGCTAAGATTATTAATGGATGACCTTTGACCTTTTAAATTCTATATTGAAGGACCACATTTTATTTCAGGATGGAACTAATGCAATAGTGAAGTCCCATTTTGACGGGAAGTTTGCTTGGCTGAAATGCATAGGAAAAATATTTGAGAATCCCTGTCTGACATGAGGTTTGCTGGACTTCAATTTCAGGTAAGTCTTCTTAGAAGTTGTAGCTTTTCCTGTGATATATATGAGGTAATTTCAATAGAAAATGTTAAGTTAGCAGTTATATAGGCTCTGTAATTTTTTTTTTATGCTTGTAAACTCTTAAATTAACATTTTCGAAAAATGGCTGTGCTGTGTTCAATATAGACACGTAATTTCTTATCTTTTAAAAGTGCAAGGTTTGGAACTGGCAATGTTTGTATATAATAATCTTCTTTCAGCTGTTCCAGTTTAAGTAATTGGCTATCACACATTCATTGGCATACTTACATGACTTTTTGTTCACGAGACTTACCTGTCAGATATATATATAGCTGTATTCTCTGTTAGTCCGACAGAATTTCAAAACTTACGACACACGCAGTGGGAGATCAGGTGGTTAGTACCCATTCCCGCCGCTGGGAGGCGGGTATCAGGAACCATTCCCATTTTCTATTCAGATTTTCTCTGTCGCCAGTACTGTCAACACTTGTTTTCAGTACCTCCGTCTTGGATTTCGGATAAAACTTGGTTGTCACTTGAGTATTTGTTTGATTTTTGGTTTTTTGACTTGGACTTGTGGCTAGGCATACGCTATTGTGGATTGTTTTGGATTTGGCTTTGTTTTTTCCTGGGATTAAGATGTCTGAATCTAGTTCTTCTAGTTATCGAGTTTGCCGTGTGCAAGACTGTAAGGTGAGGCTACCGAAAATTTCGGTAGATCCTCACACTGTATGCTCGGGTTGTAGAGGGCATGTTTGTTTGTTGGATGACCGATGCAAGGAGTGTGAATCTTTGTCTGATGCTAGTTGGAGGACTTATGATTCGTATGTGAGAAAGCTAGAGCGAGATAGGATCAGGAGGTCTTCCTCCAGAAGTGGTAGGAGTCAGGGTAGTGTGTTTTCACCTGTTAACCCTCCTGTAGACGTAGCTCTTCCTAACCCTGTGGTGTTGCCCCCTAACCCTGGGGTTGTGTCTGCGGATGGTGATGCCCTGGCGGTTATTATGTCTTCCATTCGTACCTTGGAAGCTAATATGCTCGCTCTTCAAAGTGCTGTGAAGTGCAGTGATAGTGTCTGTCCCCCTTGTGTTGTGGAGGGGGCGTCAGATCGGCCTTATAACGCCTCTAGGTCTAGACCTCTGTCGGACTCCCAGCACTCAGGGAGTGGGCAAGTCGAAAGCCGCAAGAGGGTTACGCGGACCCCCCACCGATCTGGCGTCCCTTCGGCATGTCCTGATGACGCTTCCCAGGCTGCCAAGGATCGTGCTCGGGCACGAATCCTTAAGGATTGCTTCTCTTCCCCCGATTCCTCCTCCCCGCATCGGGAATGGAAATCTCGGGATTCTCGCCCTTTGAAGAGAAGCTTCAAAGAAGGGGACGCTTCACGTCCCTTTTCTCGTGACGCTCTTCGCTCTTCTCCGGAGGATTTTGACGCCATCCCACCGCAGAAGAGGACCAGGACGTCATCAGACGATGACGCTTTTGAGCGCTCCGTTCGCTCCAGAAAGAAGGCTGTTGCTTCCCCTGTGAGAAGGAAGAAGGCGTCCCCTCGCCCCTCTTCTTCTCATAGGATCAGCCCTTCTCCTGAGGAGGAATCTTCTCCTACTCGTAAGCTGCTCCTAGGCATGCAGAAGCAATTGGCTTCGTTAATGGCCCAGAAGGAGACTGATGCGTGTCGTCGTCGGAAGGATTCCCGGCTGCCGATCAAGAGGTCCAAACCTTCCCCTTCTCCTTCTCCACGTTCGTCGTCGTCTCATGCTTCGCCGCCCGCTAGAAGTCCTGTTGCTCAGCGCTTTACTGGTCTCGGCAGGGATCGCAATTTCCCGCTTTCTGATGCGCTTCATGCTGCCAGGCTTGACGCCCCTCGTTACGACGACCCTCTTGTTTCTCGTCATGACGCTTCTCATGCTGCTAAGCATGACGCTTCTCATGCTGCTCGGCAAGACGCCTCCCTTGCTGCTCGACATGACGCCTCCCTTGCTGCTCGTCATGACGCCTCCCTGGCTGCTCGGCAAGACGCCTCCCTTGCAGTTCGGCAAGACGCCTCCCTTGCTGCTCGGCACGACGCCTCTCTTGCTGCGGGGCATGACGCCTCCCTCGCTGCTCACTCTCACCAGGACGCTCGTCGGATCGTTCGTCAAGAAGCTCGTCAGGACGCTCGTCGGGACTCTCATTTTGACTCTTCTGCCCGAGACTTTCGCGACCCCTCTCGGACTTCTTCCAAGCAGAAGTCCCTTTTGCATGTTGGTCTGCAAGGACTTCGTCCTCCCGGTTCTTCTCCTGCCCCTTCGGTTGCTCCTGTGGAAGAAGGAGAGCTTTCTTGCGCTTCGGATCCTGCAGTTGAGGATCAGTCCTCTTCTTCTTCAGCTTCTGCAGACTACTAAGTCTTGACTAGGCTGCTGAAGGACTTGTTTGGGGACAAGTTTCAACCCTCTGCTCCTCGCCCTCCCCCCTCGCAGCTAACCTCGTCTAAATCACAAAAGTCTTCTGGTTTTGTGAAGATGGCGACGTCTCTCTCTACGAAGAGGGCCTTTAACAAGGTTCAGGAGTGGATGGACTCCAGGAAGGCCCAGTGCAAGACTTCTTTCGCCCTGCCTCCATCAAGATTGAGTGGAAAAGCAGGAATTTGGTACGAAACAGGAGAGGAGGTTGGTTGGAGAGTTCCTTCCTCTTCTCAAGGGGATTTTGCCAGCCTTGTGGACGCTCCCAGAAGGTCTCTCCTTTCATCAGCGAAGGTGTCCTGGTCTTTATCTGAGACCGATCACCATCTGAAAGGCCTATTCAGGTCTTTAGAAGTCTTTAACTTTTTGGACTGGTGCCTGGGAGTCCTGGACTTGCAGGCTCGTAGCCCTGACTCCATTAGCCTGGGAGATTTTTTTAGCGTCCTATCCTGTATGGACAAGGCGGTTAGGGATGGCTCCGAAGAACTGGCTGCCCACTTCTGTACGGGGCTTTTAAAGAAGAGAGCCATTTACTGCAACTTCACGGCGAAGTCGGTCTCTCCTACTCAGAAGGCAGAATTGTTGTTCGCTCCGCTTTCTAGCCATCTTTTTCCCCAACCCTTAGTCAAGGATATGGCCTCCACCTTGCAAGAGAAGGCTACTCAGGACCTCCTGGCCCAGTCTTCTAGACGTCCTGCAGCCCCTTCGACTTCTTCCCTTGGGCAGGCTTCCAAGATTCAGAAGCCCTTTCGTGGAGGACCCTCTTCTAGATCGTCCTTTCGAAGAAGAGGTCCCTCAAGAGGTAGAACCCCTTCTAAGACCAGGGGCAAGAAATGACTCCGTGGACCTTCAGACACCGGTAGGAGCCAGGCTCCTTTCTTTTGCAAGAGCCTGGAGAGAGAGAGGGACGGACAACTGGTCCCTCCAAGTCATCGAAAAGGGATACAAGATCCCATTCCTCGTATTGCCTCCGTTAAGTACGAATCCCATAGATCTGTCGCCATCCTATCAACAGGAGAAACAGCAGATTCTCTTCGACCTGCTCGAACAAATGCTCGAGAAGAGAGCTGTGGAGCAGGTCTCGGATTTACAATCCCCGGGCTTTTACAACAGGCTGTTTCTGGTACCGAAGCAGTCAGGGGGATGGAGACCAGTTCTGGACGTCAGCAAGTTGAACCATTTCGTTCTGAAGGAAAAGTTCGTAATGGAGACGTCCCAGTCGGTCATGGGAGCCCTAAGACCAGGCGACTGGATGGTTTCTCTCGATCTCCAGGACGCCTATTTTCACGTCCCTATACATCCTCTATCGAGGAAATACCTGAGATTTGTCCTGCGGGGACAGGTATTCCAGTTCAGGGCCCTTTGCTTCGGGCTCAGCACAGCTCCTATGGTCTTCACGATCTTAATGAGGAATGTTGCGAGATGGCTTCGCCTTGGAGGAATAAGAGTCTCTCTTTATTTGGACGATTGGCTCATTCGAGCCTCGTCAATGACGAGGTGTCTGGAGGATCTTCACACGACTTTGACCTTGACGAAGTCCCTGGGACTTCTGGTGAATTTCGAAAAGTCCCATCTGACCCCGACTCAGTCCATCGTTTATCTGGGGATTCAGATGGATTCAGTGGCTTTTCGAGCATTTCCGTCTCAAGAAAGACAACTACAGTGTTTAGAAAAAGTTTCAGCCTTCCTGAGGAAAGAAACATGCTCGGTGAGGGAATGGATGAGTCTGCTGGGGACCATTTCATCACTGGAGAAGTTTGTTTCCCTGGGGAGACTGCATCTCAGACCGCTTCAATTCTTCCTTGCAGAGAACTGGCACGACAAGGAGAATCTGGAAGTTTCTCTGAGTATTTCGCCAAAGGTAAAGAATCACCTTCGGTGGTGGCTCGATCCATCGAAGTTGGCAGAAGGCCTTTCTCTCAAACTTCAGAACCCCGACCTAGTGTTGTTTTCCGACGCGTCCATCTCGGGGTGGGGAGCAACACTGGGGAGGGAAGAAGTGTCGGGCACCTGGAGAGGGGAACAGGTGTCCTGGCACATAAACCTCAAAGAATTGGGGGCGATTCAGTTGGCCCTTCTTTTCTTCGAGGGACGAGTCACGAACCGAGTTGTCCAGATCAACTCGGACAACACCACGGCCCTTTCATACCTCAAGAAACAGGGAGGAACTCACTCTCGGTCCCTGTTCGCCTTAGCAAAGGACATCCTTCTGTGGGCTCAGGCCCGAAATATTACGATCCTCACGAGGTTTGTTGCAGGCGTAGAGAACGTCCGTGCGGATCTTCTAAGTCGGCAGCGACAACTGCTCCCGACCGAATGGACCCTACACCAAGAGGTGTGTCAAGGACTGTGGAAGCTTTGGGGACGTCCCTTGGTAGATCTCTTCGCAACTTCCAAGACGAAGAGACTTCCTCTTTACTGCTCCCCTGTTCTCGACCCAGGAGCGCTCTCAGTGGACGCTCTTCTTTGGGATTGGTCGGGGATGGACGTGTATGCCTTTCCCCCGTACAAAATCATCGGAGAAGTCATCAGGAAGTTTGCGTCTTCGGAAGGGACGAGGATGACGTTAATCGCCCCGTTTTGGCCTTCGAGGGAATGGTTCACAGAGGTCATGTCCTTCCTGGTAGACTTTCCGAGATCTCTGCCCATGAGAGTCGATCTACTCAGACAACCCCACTTCGAGAGGTACCACAAAAACCTCCCCGCTCTGTGTCTAACTGCATTCAGACTATCGAGAAGCTGGCCAGAGCGAGAGGTTTTTCTAGACCAGTGGCGAAAGCTATTGCCAGAGCGAGAAGACTCTCTTCCAGTAATTTGTACCAATCGAAGTGGACCGTCTTTAGGAGATGGTGTAGAAAGAAGGGCATTTCCTCTACCACGACCTCTGTGAGCCAGATAGCAGACTTCCTCTTATTTCTGAGGAGTGATGTTAAACTTGCAGTCCCGACTATCAAGGGATATAGAAGTATGCTATCATCTGTTTTTAGGCATAGAAACTTGGATCTGTCTAACAACAAAGACCTTCACGATCTATTCAGATCCTTCGAAACCTCGAAGGTGCCTCGGCTAAGGACTCCTTCTTGGAATTTGGATGTTGTGTTACGGTTCCTGATGTCCAGTTCGTTCGAACCTCTTCGTTCTGCGTCATTGAGGAACATTACTAGAAAGACTATTTTTCTAACCGCTCTAGCAACTGCAAAGAGGGTTAGTGAACTGCAAGCCTTTAGTAGACATATAGGCTTTAAAGGACATAACGCAGTTTGTTCTTTAAGCCCTTCCTTTTTAGCGAAAAATGAGAACCCGTCTAACCCTTGGCCCAAGAGCTTCGAAATCAAGGGTATGGCTGAAATCCTAATTCAAGAGCCAGAGAGAGTCCTTTGCCCTGTTAGGGCTCTCAAAGTCTACTTAGACAAGACGAAGGAAAGTCGAGGTCCCTCAGATAGTTTATGGTGTTCCGTAAAGAGACCGGACTTACCTATGTCGAAGAATGCTCTGGCTTTCTTTCTGAGGGATACGATTAAAGAAGCCCATTCATGCTGTCAAGACACTGATTTTAAACTTCTGAAAGTCAATGCTCACAAGGTGAGGGCGGTTGCGACTTCAGTGGCCTTTCAGAAGAATATGTCACTCAGTAACATTCTGGGTGCCACATTTTGGCGTAGCAACTCTGTGTTCGCCTCACACTACCTGAGAGATGTGAAGACGACATATGAGAACTGCTTCTCGCTAGGACCATACGTTTCCGCAGATACTTTCCTGGGGGCAGGGGATGACACTCATCCTATCCTATAGATAATGGTTGGATAGTGTTTTTTATGGTTGTTGGGTCGACTGCCTGTGGCAGACTTCCCAATCGTTAGCTTTAGTTGCGTTATCCTAACTTAGTTAGGCTTGGTCAGGTGGTTGGTTTTTACTTCGTTTGCCCTCATTGTATGGTCAATATGGTCTAGTCACATTGTGGTCACGCCCCCGTTGACAGATCATCTAGAACTCACCAGCTATACAGGTCACACCCTTGCTGGAGACTCTAGTTAAGCAGAAGCGGACTTGGGTGACAGTAATCACGAAGTCAGCTATGCTAACAGGTAAGGAACCAAAGTATCTTTCACCTACATGTAGTGTGTTTTCCAAAATCCTATTCTGTCTGTACCCACCTCCAATGGTGGTATTCAGCTATATATATATCTGACAGGTAAGTCTCGTGAACAAAATGATATTTTAATGATAAAATAAAGTTTGTTCATACTTACCTGGCAGATATATATATTCATAGTGCCCGCCCACCTCCCCTCAGGAGACAGTGGCACTAGAAAATCTGAATAGAAAATGGGAATGGTTCCTGATACCCGCCTCCCAGCGGCGGGAATGGGTACTAACCACCTGATCTCCCACTGCGTGTGTCGTAAGTTTTGAAATTCTGTCGGACTAACAGAGAATACAGCTATATATATATCTGCCAGGTAAGTATGAACAAACTTTATTTTATCATTAAAATATCATTTTCACCTTTTGAGACTTTTTCCCTGTTGTCTTGTCTTGATGATCTGGGGTTTATGAACCCAGCATGGCATCTTCAGAATATAATTGCAGTACCTCTAATATGGAGATAAATTCACTTAGTTCTTCAAAGGCTCCTGACACTGGTTGAAATTCCTTCCCAAAACTGAGAGGAGAATCTTGGGTCAGTTTCACAGAAAAAAAACTGCAATGTAGAACTTTGGTTTTTTAGTTTTCTGTAAAAGAAAACTATTGTGACAGCTTTGTCTGTCTGACAAGGAGATATAAGCTAACTTTGACAGTAGATAAGAGTCCAAATAATACATTCTGTTATGAAAATTTATATTATGTGTTACAGGTCGGGCACAGTTACATACCTTATAGTGCTTTTTGTTTTTAGCATGTTTGAGCCAGCCACTTTTGGATGGTATATTTTCCAATATGTTGTACTTTGTTTTGACATTTCATTCTGTCTAGTTTCTGTAGTTTCCTCTTTCTGATGTTTTCCCTCACTATCCAGTTCGCTTTCTTCTTCCTCTTGTATTCAGTGTTCCTTACCTGACCTAACGGTACAATCTTCATAACTGAATTGATTCATTTCTCCAGTGTCTTTCAAAATTTCATATCGAGGGACTTTCATCCTTGTCACTAGTGGAGTTTCAGTGCTGCCTTCCCTCCCTTGCATTGTTTTCAAAACCATATCTTTGTTTCAAGTTCCCAAAACCAACTGTTTCTGTGCCACCAACCTGGTTTCCTTTTGCCAGTGCGTTGGAGTATGTAAAATCACTTGTGTTTCATCTAGTCCTGGATGTGGTCAGTATTGAATAAGCATTACTCTGTGCCACAAGATTAAAATCAGTTTCGTTGTGTGTTCCTCTGTCCCACTTTCAACAGAGTTTGTGCCACAGATGTTTACATTTCTTGCGATGTTGAAATGTCGGTTGAACCCATTTTCATTGAGCTTATTTTATTTCTGTTTGCATTTTTCCTGGGTGATGCTGTGCACTTCATGTCTAATGGGAAACTTACAGATATGAGAATTAGTATGAGCTCTGATCTGGAGCTGCTGTTGGGGTTCAGGTTAGCCTGGTGTATATACAGTTGACATCTGTTGCTTTAATCTTTACTTATGAAAGTAAGAGTCAGGAATTCTCAGTAGATTGAATTTCCATACTAAAAATAATTCTAGCTCATTAGTTGTAACTTGTATAACTAAGGTACAAAAGTTAGATTGTAGTAGTCAAACCATATTGAGTTGTGAGTTTTTTGGGATTGGGCAGTGTTATTGAACATAAGTACCTCTTTTAAAAAGTTCAGTATGAAATTATTGATCATTTTCAATTTTGAAATTTAATTTGTATTAATAGGAGCTTCGTTTTTCAGGAACCAGGATATTGGGAACTGCTTGAAAGTTGCTGTCAAAGGGAAATTCCATCCAGTGTCATTAGGTCTTTTGAAATACAAGTACAGGTACTGTAGTACCAGTCACAAGAACAGACAAAAAAATATTACAGGGACTAGGAAACCATAGGTTCTGATTTGAGTCCACACATTTGTAACTAAAAAGACTCGTTATGTATAGTATAGCCATTACTCACATGTATTCAGGTTGGGAACAGTTATGATTTGAGGTTTTCATATTGTCAAATTGAGACGTGATTGTTTCTCCTACTTTTCTATGACTGTTGACACTCAGAGGTTCACAGGAGATTTTTCCGAAACCAGACCCAATTTACCCAAACTAAGGGATTGATCATGGCTGCTTGGAACCTTTTTTATTACCACTGTAGTTTTGTAGTGACTTAAACATGTAACTGTAAGTGCATTTGTATGGGTAGAAGTTCAGTGTTTTGATTTTTAGTGCTGTCGGGAATGTGACTGTAAGTTAGCCACTTGTCTTACTGGAGACAAGGTGCACCTGTTGGTATCTGGTTTCAGTCCTTTGATGCTTTTGAAAAATAGTACTAGAAATCTATGTGGCAATAGCTTATGGTGTAATTTGGCTGGATAAGGGACTCAAATGGTGATTATAACTTTTCTGTGAGTGTATTTTAACCTGGCAAGAACTTTGTTTTACTGTAACTTAAATATACAGTAGATAGAATATTAAATCAAAATGTTGGTATACAGGTATTTGTAAATTAATGTTTCACGTGTCTTTATAATGCATTGTAATACAAGGTGGGCTATGGACGATGTTAGCAGAGAATTTGGAACAATAAAATGGGGTTCATTGTAGCTTTTGTATCTTTTACCAGGATTGCTGTCACTCTGAGATCTACTGTAGATTTATTTTATGTAGCTGACTTGTTGAACCATGTTTTGGATACTTAGGCTTGCAATATATAAGAGTGGTTTATATCACATCCTTCTAGTACATATATGAAAGAGGGTTGGACCCAGCACACTCCCTTGGTGTACTACTTTTGTCAGGGTTTTTGTAAGATTAATTTGAATTTATAATGCGTACACAGTATGTCCACTGCAGGTAGTCTTTCAGATTCTCAAAAGCTGCTGTAATCTATTCCAGTGGACTGTAAATCATTTAAAAGAACTCTGTGTATACCTGTCATGTATTAAAGATCACTACAGGAGTCGCTGTAGAATACAGTATATTTTTCTATAAGCTGATCTGATTATCCAGCAAAGCATTTATCTTCTTGAGAAGATAACTACTGTCAATTAATGTTCAAGAATACAGTAGCATATTCTAGCATTGTGGATATACGTGGCATTTGAAACTGGCCTTTGTAAGCTTAGATTTTGCTAATCAAATGCTCCTTTCAAAACTGGTTTAACAATAGCTACCGGTGTTGTCTGATGGCTTGAGCCTTGCTTATGGTAGGCCAGAGGCCACAGAATGCTGAATGACTGACTATCAATGTGCTTTAGCTAAGAAATGTTAATATATTAGTAAAATCAAGAGGGAATCCTGTCTTTTTTTATATAAATGGTATAAATTTGGAGACCCTTTACATAGATGTTTTTGCTTGCAACTGTAGCTAGGCTGGTGTTGCAAACTTTTGTTTTCTAGTATAAGATGCAATACTACTCAGTTTGCTAAGAGGTTTATCTTTGTTGCAACTAAAATGTGGAATAGTCTGCATAGTGCAGTTGTGGAATCTTCAGATCTCCAGTGTTTAAGAGAAGAGCAAATTCATTCCTGCTGTCTGCTGACCTCTTGTGAATTCAGATGTATCAGTTTTATATTTTATACCCATATTTATTTATCACCTTTTCCTGTAACTTGTCTCACTCTCTCTGCAAGCTGGTTTAGCATGTGGAGCCAGTCCTGGGTTTATAAAAGCCTGTTGACTCTCCATAAGAGTTTTCAGCTAAAAGGATGACTAGTCCATGGAATTCCCTGATGTTCAGAATTCCATTTCTTTGAATTTCTCTTAAGAGATATTGAACTGAGAACTATTCCACTGTGTTCCTGATGCTCTGAAAGTGGGCATTACTTTAAATTTTGAATAAAAATTGGGAAGCCTGTAATGCTAAGTTTCAGTTGAGGGGATTAAGAGAAACTGTTGTCATGCGATTTGACTACCAAGTACAGTAATGGCATTCATCATGATATGCTTAAACACCTTCCAGAACTTGCTAAGTGATTCCTTCCTAAACCTAACAAAAATGGGAGATTGGCATTCTTCCTCCTCCTTGGGAGGTTGCAAATGTTCCTCTATCAAGAAACGTCTTCAAATTCCACATTGTCCACACAAACTGTAGGTCAGTATCACTTTAAAGTCGTGTGCAGATGTTTTATAAGATGGAAAATTCCAGATTGATGTGGCATTTATGGAATAATGGTTTGTCCTCCGGTCACAGTTTCAGTGTTTGTTGAGACTCGTCTGCATTATTTGCAAAGGTCAGTTGATGCAGTAAGTAAGTGGTTCCATATTTTGTTCTTCGTAAACTATGGCTGGTCATTTCACCAGGAGTACTTGTAAGGAAACTGTTCCTTATCTTAAAGACACCTTCATTATCGTAGGAGAAGGAAGTTAAATTTTTGGGAATTATTTTTCACAGCAACTTAATGGCATGTGGTAGAACATTTAAGAGGCAGTTATACGCTGCAATCTGTACTGATCACTCGTAATAATGAGTGATCAGTAGAGGTCATCTGATAGAAGACGTTTCATCTTGATCCAACAAAGCCTTTGATTGCACAGTAGAATGTTAGCAGGCAAAATTTATAGTATGATATGGTGACAAATAAGATTAAATCTGAAACTGGACAAAATAAATATGTAGGGAAAAACGAAGCAGTGACAGGGAATTATGTAGTAGATACTAAAGTTTGATTTGCAAAGGAGATTTGCAGAGCAATGCCATAAGTAAAGAGAAAATTATATTAAAACATTGATCAAAATTGAATAGAAATAGCTTTCGTACAATTGTTATCATTTCAGATTCAACTGTAATTAATACATTTATGTTACAATCTAATCAGCAATTTTGAAATTGCATATTAGTGTATATTTTTCAAGCGAAAAAAAAAAGAAGATGCCACAAATATGGCTTGGTTTGGACATTTCTCTCTCTCTCTCATGTGCTATACAGAGGAGAAATAGTCAGTGCTGGTTTAGGTTGTGACAAGCAAAGATGCAAAGATTTTGTGTTCCATGAAATTGTTGATCAAAATGCTGCCTTGGCAATACCAAAAAGGTGTTGAAAGATTAAACAATTAGATGATTAAATAATAAAACACATTTGGAAGAGGATGAATTAGATATTTCGTGATAGCTCTCAAAAGGACCTTCCCCTCAGGCATTGAACAGGTTGAAATAGGTAAGATAAGGCCTTCCTGCCTCCTCCTACCTGTATGAGAGAAGATTTCAAAACATTTGGTTATTCGAGGTATAATATGAAAGTTTTATGCTATGGTCATTAGGAAAGCAAATCGCCATCAATCCTCTTGAACATACAGCAGTTGTGTATGACATCAGAATTGTTATAACAATGGTTATGTCATTGTAATTGTTAGGAAATGAACTGGGAAGATGTTATGGACGTTTGGAGGTAAAACTATACATCAAAAAGGCACAAGAATATGTTTAATTCTTCCTTGTCATTGGAAAATAAAATTGCTATTGCAGTTTATGGAAAACACCTAATTATCTGTAATTACCTGTAAACTATACAGGCATAAATATTCCATCTTAATTTACAGATACAGGTGATTTATATTTAAAGAGAATGAAAGCAGAGAGGCCAAGGTTTGGATATTTAGGAGGAAAGGACTGACGAATGGTTCCTACTTGCCAGCAAGGCAATACAGGTAATATTTAGGCATATGTATGGCTTGTTATACGAATTTCAGGCCAGCATAATATACAGATACAGTACAGTATATTTAAATCATCCATATGGGGACTAATAAGCTGACATACTCGTGTTTTAAGTAAAGATGGGTTATTTTTATCATGCCTTCATCATTTTACGCTTATCACTCACCCCAGTTCGGCAGCTGAAAGAGGTCGTATGACGGCATCGGTTTTAGCATAAATCGAATCTTTATTAAGGAACTAAATACATTTTCATGATTAATTTACATTACACTATATATTATTAACTTGTGTGATTTTGTTTATTTGTTATATGTTAATATATATTTGAAAAGAGCTCTACAAAATCTCATTTTTGGAACAAGAACCATCGGCCCCGTCTTCAATCTTGCCGAGTGAAAACGAAACCAAAAATCCTTCATATATTCAAATTAATCGCTTAAAAAGCCATGAAAATGCTTCGAATGAATAAACTAACGTATATTTCATTGATTGCGTGCTCACAAGCGCGCTCTGGTGCTCATATACGCACTCGATGTGAATAAAATACGAGTTGAAAAAGTGGTTTCTGGCAACTTTTTTGTTTACATTGACAAGGGAAGGCTCAATGGAGGTAAGGTGGACGTCTCTTGATTCGTTATTGTCGAAGTAATTACCGTAATTACCGGGAGGAAGCGAATGGAAACCGAAAGATAAATTAATTAAGATGGCATTGTTATTTTAGGATAGTAATTACCGAGGGGTAATTAACATTAAACCTTAATTTAAGGGAATTAAATAAGGCTGCTGCCTCCCTCTACCTGTCAAATGGTCAGAGACGCTCGAAGCTTATTTCAGCTTTTTTATTTGATTATTTGACTGAATTCCTTCTTAATTACCGTTAACTTAATTACGATATTAATGCCATTGGATAGCCTTAATTAACCCTGCATGAGGCTGTGTGGCTAGAGGCCTCTGTGGCTTAGGGCCCTGTATCTTGGAATGGCCGAGGAGGACATCAGTAGTCATTAATTAATAGTAATAGTCTAATTAATAGCAATGGCCGAGCCATGGCTACTTAATAGCAATTATTTAGCCATTTTTATTTATTTTGGCAAATATTTACCTTGAGGTATTGGTGAGTGGGCATATGGGCATAGTAACAAGCCTGGGCAAGTGACCTACCAAAGCAATACCCTAGGTCAGGGCATCAAGGAATTCATGACAATTTTGGGTAATGTTGGAGCAGTTTCAGCCCCAGGGTTTGGTCATGGCAAACTTAGGCCTCTTCTATAGGTTATTTTTGTCATTTCAAAGCCTCTCAATTGTCTAATTAGTAATGAAGTCTTATTAGGGTACTGGTAGGCCAGACCTGAGTAATGAACCACAAGGATATGAACTTGGGATTCCACAGGATTTCTAGTTATTTAGCAACTTATGTTTAATGATGTTTTGGCTGTTTGAACTGACAAACAAATGCTAGTTAAGTTGCTTGTCTTGTAAATGGAAGTATCCAGCCTATAACCTATAAACTTCAAGTTAAAAGTCATATTAATTTTTTTATCATATGATTTTGATATGCCTTTTAACTTAAAATTTATAGGCTATCTACAGATACATCCTGTTGCAGGTTAGTTACGTTGCTACTTTGTATATAGAAGAGTCTAACCCACAACCTATAGGTATTGTTAAAAGTCATATCAAGATATTTATCTTATAAAATTGATATCATTTTCCAATTTCATTGGACTATCTTGGTATTAGTTTTGTTAGCGGTAAAAAAAAATTATATTTGCTAATCACTAATGGATTTTTATATTTTTTGAGTAAAATATAATATTGATGTTTAAAGTAGCCTGTATTATGTTAATGATAAAACAAATGTTTCTCAGTGTTGAATAATGTGTCAGAATTAGACACATTAAACTAGCTTCATAGATCCTCAAAGAAGGAAGGTTAAGCTTCCAATACCATAGGTGTAAAGTAAATCAGCTTATCGGTCCATATACAGTAGGTCAGCTTAATTATGGATATGTAAAGCTTACTGCACCATACTTTTTCTCAAAAGCTTTCTGTCAAAAGTACTGGAATTTGCTTCTCACATGCAAGTAATTATGACAGGAAATTATCAGAGGGTGAAGTCATAACATTAAAAATGTTTCAGGAGAAAATAACAAGCATTGCAGAATAGTAGCAGATTTGGTGAATTGAATTTTTATCATTAACATATTCATTTGTTGCAATATGTTGCCCTGTATTTTGTTTCACTGTATTTAGCAGCTGAGATATTCTCTGTCAAACAGAAACACGCTGGGTGTGAAAAAATGACTTTAAGAGACATTGTATGAAGGAAATGACACTTGACCCACCATTCCACAAGATTTGTCTGTCGTTTAGAGATTCTGAACTAAGAAACAAATTCAAGATTGTGTTTAGCATCATTTGTACCAGAGTAATTATTGTCAGTTGCATTGGACATTACTGATGGGTGGTTAAAAGCTTTTTCCAGAGAAATTTAGATGTAATGCCTCAGTAAATGTCTTTATATGTGGCTTTTTTACATGAGAAATTTAGACGCAGTGTCACAGTAAATGTCTTTATATGTGGCACTGTTTCCAGAGAAATTTAGATGTAGTGCCACAGTAAATGTCTTTATATATGGCAGGCCACAGCCATAATGTTTTTGTTTTTTAAATACAGAGTTGAATAATAATTTGGGTCATTACTGCAATATAACATACTGCACTGTGTAGTTTTTATTGCCTCACAGCAGCTGGAATTGTGCAGTACAGTTTTGTGGCAATCGAAGACTTTTTATCCGTAATGATTTGTGTCGAATCCTTTTTTAAAATAAGTTATTAATGTAGAATCATTTTTTACAGACACCGTACACTTCAAGACCTACAGTTGTTCAGCTTTTAAGTCATTTCTATGCATCAATAAAGACAGTTTAATACAGTTCAAGGGATTTGATAGATCGGCCATCTGATTTTACTTTCTAAAACAGTAAATACTGTAAGTGATATAATATTGATGCCACTGCCTGTAACAAAAAGCTTTTTTTTTTTTTTTTTTACATTCCTGTCACTAAATTCAGATACGGCATTTGATAAGTTAGTAAACACAGCATAAATAAGAACTCGCCCATAGCAAAACCATTAAGTGATCTATTATTTCATCTGTATCCTTTTGAGATAACCAGTTGTAAACATCTTCAAAAAAGCGTTTAGAAACCATTTGGTTAAGCAGGCTGTACCATATTGCTTTGATAGTCAATTAAGATAGCAAAATCAGGAAGTCAAAATACTCGTAGTGCTAGAATTTCAGAATTGCAAATAAACAAATTAGGTCTGGTTTTTGCTAGGTAGTACGTAAGACTGAGTTTAAGACCGCAGGTTTGTTAGCTGTGAAAAATACAAATTAATTTAAAAATTTGTCAGTTGAGCTAATTGTAAAATCTGTAAAGTATCTTAATGATGTAAACTTCGTTCTCCTTTTATGAAAATCATCAGTTCATTTTTTTGTTAGTGTAACACGAAAAACAATAAACCTTGTCAGATTTTTAGGAAATCAGATTACTGTATATTGTGTTCAGACACAACCTGAGCTGTATCAAATGGATTTTGTAGATGTATCGAAATGACTTAAAATTCGGTGATAACGACTGTAGCAAAAAGACCCTACTGCTGTATCAACCAAGAAGATTGATGTAGAGGAAAATAGTATACTGTACTGTATTCTACCTTCACAAATGAGACAGAACTCAGCCACTGAAATTGGTAAGTGTATGAATATTATGAACTTTGTTTTTGTTATCTGAACTTTGTTTTTCTGATCTTGAAAACAGGTCATTAATCTATCAATAAATTAAGGGTAAACACAATTGCAAAAGTATATTATTGGATGTAATATTCAGTTGTCAGTCATTGCTATGAATGCTGTCTGTCCGATTTTATATATTTCGTATATCGAAGATGGGAATAAGTCAGAAAGGTTTATGCAGTACTGAATTCTACGTTACCCTCCAGAAGTGTCAGATTAACTAATAAATAAGTGACTAGGGTTAGGAACTGTACCTTTAAAGTAACTTTTTAAACTTTAGCCATAGAAAAATGCTATATCAAATCTGTAAGAGGGTCGATTCCAATAGTATTTGCATATTTGGTCGTCTTGTAGACAATTTGATGATGGGATCTTGCTCAGCATTTGAAGGCAGATATTCTCCACAGGTGGCACTATACAGAGGCTGTTATAAGTTCCAACCATTAAAAATAATGTGGTTCTATATAAATTCTGCAAAAATAATGTCTCAAACAGTATTGTGTTTATTGTATTTTGGAGAAATAACATTCAGAAACCGTCAGATACAGAGTCAAGTATCACTCTCTCGTTCTCTCTCTTTTAGTCCCAAATACCTTCTTTGTTGAAGCCCCAAAAACGGTCTTTGCATTCCAGTAATACTACAGCATCATTGTAAATTTTATGCATATTCATTCTGTGTCCTGATTACAAGGAATTTATGGCTCTGTTTCAAGAGTCTCCAGCTGCAACTCCCTTTATTCCTCTTACTGTACCTCCGTTCCTAGTCACTTTCTTCCGCCGTATTTCCCACCCTCCACTAACAGGATTTTCATAGTGCAACTGTGAGGTTTTCATCTTGTTACACCTTTAAAATTGGAACCTCAGAACTTCAAGGGAAGGTGCAATGTTTTCTACCCTAAAGCAGTTGTTGTCGTTTATCATTTAATTACATTTTTATCTTTATTTATTTTTGGGTTAATTTATTTGTTCTTTATTTTTGGGTTAATTTATTTGTTCTTTTCTAATAACTCGTCTCTCTGTATTTCCCGTTACTTTCCGTTCTTCCTCGTCTGTATGTCCGCAAACTCGTTCTTCTTCCTCTTGTGCCTTATTCCCTCTTTCGCTCGTCTGGTGGAGGTCCAACAACTTACCCTTGTAGGACCTTACCTAATCCTCGCAACCAATAGGACCTCACCCAGTCCTCGCAACCGATAGGACCTCACCCAATCCTAGCAAGTGATAGGACCTCATCCAATCCTTGCAAGTGATAGGACCTCACCCAATCCTTGCAAGTGATAGGACCTCACCCAATCCTTGCAAGTGATAGGACCTCACCCAATCCTTGCAAGTGATAGGACCTCACCCAATCCTTGCAAGTGATAGGACCTCACCCAATCCTTGTAAGTGATAGGACCTCACCCAATCCTAGCAAGTGATAGGACCTCACCCAATCCTCGCAACCAGTGCCGCTTACTATCTCCACATTCCTCCATATTTAACTTTATTACTCTTCTCTCTCTCTCTCTCTCTCTCTCTCTCTCTCTCTCTCTCTCTCTCTCTCTCTCTCTCTCTGTCCTTCTCTTGGTCCTGTCCTTCTCTTTCCTGTCTTTTACATCCTCATCCTTTTCCACAATCGTTTTCTTATCCTTCGCATCCTCATCCTATAATCGTTTTCCTATTTTCATCCTCATCCTCCTGGTCTGGGGCCGATCCTATCTGTCCTATTCCTGCCATCCCTTGCGTTTCCTCTCTTCCTAATTCCAGAATTCCAGATCCTGTTCCTGCCGCCCCTTGTGTTTCCTCTCTTCTTAATTCCAGATCCTGTTCCTGCCGCCCCTTGTGTTTCCTCTCTTCTTAATTCCAGATCCTATTCCTGCCGCTCCTTGCGTTTCCTCACTCTTCCTAATTCCAGAATTCCAGATCCTATTCCTGCCGCTCCTTGCGTTTCCTCACTCTTCCTAATTCCAGAATTCCAGATCCTATTCCTGCCGCTCCTTGCGTTTCCTCACTCTTCCTAATTCCAGAATTCCAGATCCTATTCCTGCCGCTCCTTGCGTTTCCTCACTCTTCCTAATTCCAGAATTCCAGATCCTATTCCTACCACCCCTTGTGTTTTCGCACTCTTCCTAATTCCAGAATTCCAGATCCTATTCCTGCAACCCCTTGCGTTTCCTCACTCTTCCTAATTCCAGAATTCCAGATCCCATTCCTACGACCCCTTGCGTTTTCACACTTCCTAATTCCAGAATTCCAGATCCTATTCCTGCCACCCTTTGCATTTTCTCACTCTTCCTAATTCCAGAATTCCAGATCCTATTCCTGCAACCCCTTGCGTTTCCTCACTCTTCCTAATTCCAGAATTCCAGACCGCATTCCTACGACCCCTTGCATTTTCGCACTTCCTAATTCCAGAATTCCAGATCCCATTCCTGCCACCCCTTGCATTTTCTTGCTCCTCCTAATTCCAGAATTCCAGATCCTATTCCTGCGACCCCTTGCGTTTCCTCACTCTTCCTAATTCCAGAATTCCAGATCCCATTCCTACGACCCCTTGCATTTTCGCACTTCCTAATTCCAGAATTCCAGATCCCATTCCTGCAACCCCTTGTGTTTCCTCACTTCCTAATTCCAGATCCTATTCCTGCGACCCCTTGCATTTTCTCACTTCCTAATTCCAGATCCCATTCCTGCCACCCCTTGCGTTTCCTCTCTTCCTAATTCCAGAATTCCAGATCCTATTCCTACCACCCCTTGCGTTTTCTCGCACTTCCTAATTCCAGAATTCCAGATCCCATTCCTGCCACCCCTTGCATTTTCTTGCTCCTCCTAATTCCAGAATTCCAGATCCTATTCCTGCCGCCCTTTGCGCTTCCTCACTCTTCCTAATTCCAGAATTCCAGATCCTATTCCTGCCACCCCTTGCATTTCCTCTCTTCCTAATTCCAGAATTCCAGATCCTATTCCTACCACCCTTGCGTTTTCTTGCTCTTCCTAATTCCAGAATTCCAGGTCCTATTCCTGCCACCCTTTGCATTTTCTCTCTTCCTAATTCCAGAATTCCAGATCCCATTCCTGCCACCCCTTGCATTTTCTTGCTCCTCCTAATTCCAGAATTCCAGATCCTATTCCTGCCCCCCTTTGCGTTTCATCACTCTTCCTAATTCCAGAATTCCAGATCCCATTCCTGCCACCCCTTGCATTTCCTCTTCCTAATTCCAGAATTCCAGATCCTATTCCTGCCACCCTTTGCATTTTCTCACTCTTCCTAATTCCAGAATTCCAGATCCCATTCCTGCCACCCCTTGCGTTTCCTCTTCCTAATTCCAGATCCTATTCCTACCACCCCTTGCATTTTCTTGCTCTTCCTAATTCCAGAATTCCAGATCCTACTCCTGCCGCACCTTGCGTTTCCTTGCTCTTCCTAATTCCAGGAATATTTACAGCAATTCTTTTCTTATCTTATATTTTACTTCCATTTTTGTCTATTTATTCATTTGTTAATTTATTTTCTATATGTTTTCTGATGACTGATGTCTCTTCTTTGTGGATTTGTGTTATCTTCTGTTGCTTCTTCCAAATAAAAGCCTTTTTGTAGTTTTTTTGTAGTTTCAGGTTCTTCTGGACTTTTTTGTAGTTTCAGGTTTTTTGTATTTTTTTTTTTTTTTGTAGTTTCAGGTTTTTTTGTAGTTTCAGGATTTTTGCGGTTTCAGTTTTTTGTAGTTTGTTTTTTGTAGTGCCAGGTTTTTTGTAGTATCAGATTTTTTTTTGCAGTCCAGGTTTTATTGTAGCTTCAGGTTTTTTTGGAGTTTCATTGTTTTGTAGTGTCAGTTTATTTTTAGTCAGTTTTTTTTTTTTTTTTAATTTTTAGACGTAGTTGATCAGTGTCTGAAATAAATGCTAGAATATGCAAAACAGTTCTTTTCCAAAGACCTTTTTCCAAGCCATTTTTCCAAGACCTTTTTCAAAGACCTTTTCCAAAGACCTTTTTCAAAGAATTTTTCCCAGACCTTTTTCGAAGACTTTTTTTTCAAAGACCTTTTTCAAAGACCTTTTTTGACGACTTTTTCAAAGAATTTTTCGAAGACCTTTTTCGAAGACCTTTTTCAAAGATCTTTTTCGAAGACCTTTTTCAAAGATCTTTTTCAAAGACCTTTTTCAAAGACCTTTTTCCAAGACCTTTTTCACATTTTTCAAAGACTTTCAAAGACCTTTTTCGAGGACCTGTTTCCAAGACCTTTTTCTAAGACCTTTTTCTAAGACCTTTTTCTAAGACCTTTTTAAAGACCTTTTTCCAAGACCTTTTTCCAAGACCACTTATTCCCATAAACTAGATTTATGCTCTGACATGTTCTTGCAAAATAGACAACCCTTAATCTATTATGTAAGAGTAAAATATACCAAAGATTACTCTCTTATTGAAGAACCGCTGTAAAAACGGCTATTATATACAACTGTTCCTCCAGATGCTCATCTGTTAACAAAAGTTATTTATTAAAGTGAAAAGCAATATGTATGCCAACTTCTGTAAGTAATTAACTGTTGGAATTCTTTTGCAGATCTGTTGAGATTAGATGCATGCAGTTGACAACAACAAAAGCTACAAGAAAAAGAATGAAGGGCCCTTTATGGAGCAGCTAGCAAACTGGAAGTCTGGAATTTAGCATTTGGAGGTAAAGCTCAATGTATTGATTTGTACAGCAAGGGTTGTAATATTATTGTCTGCCCAAGGACACCCTACATTCATTTATACGCAATGTGTCTGGTGGTGTGGTGAAGACCACCTACAATAAAGGGTTTTATGGTTTGTTTGTGGTACTGAATTTATGGTACGAGGACTCTCTCTCTCTCTCTTAGGGAAATGCTCTTCACCCTGTCAAAACTGTTAATCCATAGCTGTTAACCCCAGCATTAACTATTTCAACTGAAAGCTTAAGGGGCCATATTTGACAGCGTGTGTACTACAGATCACGAGAATGTGTACGCATTGTGCCTTGTGAGCCGGTGGGGATGAAACTTCATACTGCAGCGTTGAGGCAAATATATTTCTAATAACAAGCAAGAATTACAATGAAAAGTAAGATGTCTTCAGAATTTGAAACACCCGAATCAAAAGTCAAAACCTAAAATAAAATGTTTCACAATATAATGTGAAGGTTTGAGTTGTTTTTATGATAGGGCTACAAATTAGTGGACACGACAAAGGTTGTAGTGAGAGTCTGACCCAAGTTTGAGTTATTTGTCTTTACACTCCGTCTCATAAATTCACTGAATGTGGAAGATGTTTTGATCAATGCTTTGAAATCAACTTTTACCTTTTTGCTTTTATTCCTTTGCTCAGGAGTTCCACCAATTATCATATAACCCAGTACTGTTTGGAATTTTAGCCAATATCCTGTAGTATCTGCTCAGTGATTGTGACTCAAAATCATTGTCAGTATAGAGTATACAATTTAATCTTCATATAATGGAGGTGTTGCCTCTTGTGATGACTTGCATACCATTGCAAATAATGTGTCAAATTGCTCTTCCAAAAATATGCTTTAATTCTTCCTGAGTTTTCAGATCTTGGACTGCAGCTTGCTCTGCTTTGCTCTCTGTAACTTTCTAATCTGGACACTTGGAACTAGTTACGACATAAGCAGATAATGGCTTCATAGGTTCTTGTGGAAGAAAATGCATAAAATTTTGGTGTGGAATGTTTTTGTAAATGCTGGTATTTAGTGCAATGTGGCCTTTTTTGCAGGAGTCATAAGCAGATTCTGAATTGCTTGCAAGGGGCCGTTTGACATTGCTGAGAGGAGACTCCCAGCGTCTCATTAAGACACATCACACTACCCTCTGATCTCCCTTTGTGTCCATTATATTCAGCCTATTGGCTAAAGGATGCCCCTTTCCTTAACTGCTGTTTTTGCATACTAAACCCAATGCCTTTCACACTTCAAGTATATCACCAGTGCTCAAGTTACGTCTTTCAGTGGCACCTCTTCCTGAGTTATCGTCCCCTACCGCCAGATTCTGAACTGTCATTGTTTTGCACATTTATCTTAGCTCCAGCACAGAGCTGAGGCGTGAATAGGGTCAGGGTTACTTTGAACCAGATCCAGTATCATTTATACAGGTTTCCCTGGATGGTCCTGAAATGTTGGGGTCATGTTTCTGTCCTTTCAGAAGATAAACTTGCAGTACTGTTCGTCAAGATTAGCCTCCAAATGCTATTCTAGTTCAAATTCCTAATTCAGTGATAGGATTAGGTTAAGCTATTCTGGGACTGACATAAGTGACTGTGTTAGGAATAAGGTTGGGTTCCGGTTAGACTTGACTGATACCTGTCATTGTTGTTTTTCAGGGCCCTGACGGCTGTGAATGAAGAATGACAGCAGTTCCGCTGCAAAACAGCTCTAAGTAGCAGGAATTGCAGAAGACTGTGATCATAATGGATCCTTAGCACTGAATGGCTGGAAGTGCCCCAGTGCATGGCTTCATAGCCTCATCTTCATAAATTAATTTACAATGGATTCTAAATGCTGAATGGTAAGGAAGTGTGTACAACACATATCCAGATATAAAGATAAAGTATCTTTTTTTATATATAGCATATTGCATACTTGGACGATACAAATTAACATACGCTACTGATTTGACAAGTGATCTAGTACGTAGTTAACTTGAAAATAGCATTTCATAACTAAAACATTGCACGTAATGAAGATTGATTTGTTGCAAGATTCCTCCAAGCTTTCATTGCTGAAATTGAAAACAGTTTGCCATTTTATTTTTCAGTATTTCAACCAGATGTCAGTATTATCACAAGATTACCAAGTTCCTTGTATATGAATTCTGTTAACGGCAGAGTTTATGGTGCTGTTAAGATAGAATCATTCAGAACAGCATTGCTCTCATATTTCTCATTCTAATTACAGAATCATTCAGAACAGCATTGCTGTCATATTTCTCATTCTAATTACTAAGTTATTGGGGGAAGAATATAAATATAATAATCAGTTTTGTTCTAAATTAAATTTGTTTCTGTCATGCACACTGTTATTTGTTTGTGTCACATACAGTGTTATTTGTTTGTGTCATGTACAGTGTTATTTGTTTGTGTCATGTACAGTGTTATTTGTTTGTGTCATGTACAGTGTTATTTGTTTGTGTCATGCACAGTGCGCTACAATAAGCCTCATTAAGAAGAGCAACAGCTGATTAAACCTTTTGACAGACGTGATGTTTAACAACACTGCATTCAGAGTCTGTTATACAGACATCAGATTTTGAGACTTAGAGCTCATTCAGCTTTGAGCATTAAGCTGGGTCATTCTAGATTGCTTCTCTAATGTACAATGAACTTTAAGTCATTATTAATCTATCATTATGATTGCTTCGCTGTTGTACAATGAACTTTGAATCAGAATTAATCAAAACCATTATATACAATTCCTTATTTATAAAATAGCTTGTACAGTACAGCATTTATTCCTAATTTATATGGATTACCTGTGTTCCTACTGCACTGTAAGGTCAGGTGGAAGTTTTTTTAGGTTACGTCAAATATTCAAGTTGAGTTAGCTGCAGAGATGATCTCTCAATATCGGAGTCTCCGAATAGAACGATTCCTCCAACGCAGCAAACTAGAATGCTCATGGAAAAGTGAAGTATGTGTGAAGACCAAAATGGCCTACTATGAACTAAGCTTAGGAGTAAATTATCCACACAAGAATAAGACTCTGGGTCTGGTCTGTTCAAAGATGATAAAATAATCGTACATCAGTTTTTGGAATTAACAGTAATTTCCTATATGCAGTATATAAGGAGTTTTTCGGTCTTGAAACAGACTTAAGAAAAAAAAATTACCTATTTGTGTAGGAATCTAACAACACTGTAAAGTTAAGGTATTTGTAGAGCCCACTTCAGAGAATCAGATTGTATATAAATCATCCAAACTACATGTGATCTACATATGTAGGACAGTTACTTATTGCATGTACGGCAAACAAGCTTCATGTAATCAATTATGAAATTTTCAATAAGGTATTGCCTCTGAGTGATGGATGATGGCTTTAGTTGCTAAAGTCACCTTGCAGCTGTTTTGTGCAGCTCTAAGGAAACTTTTTTTAGTTGGACTATGCATCAGAAGTATGGGTCATTTTCATACAGAAATAACAGCAACAATGCTTTGAAGTTAATGAGGCAATGGTGGTGTCATTTGAAAATTAATATACTCTTCTTGGACCTCATCTTAATGAATTGGCAAGAATTTATCCCCAGCTTTAGATCTAAATTACAAATAAAAAAGGATGTTTGCACCTTTCAGATGGCTGTGCCTTGAACTGACACCATCAAGATCTAATGAAATGTTCTGCTTTCAGGCTAAGCACCCAAGAGAATGACCCTCATTTGGAAGAACTGAACGTGGAGGAGGACCCCATGGATATAGGTTGACCCAGGTCAAGACATTCTTGTCTGTCACCTGAATTGATGGTCTGTCAAGGTAAGACACTTGATTACTCAAGGTTCTCTGCAGCATCCCTTTGGTCGCTAGCTGCAACCCCTTTCGTTCCTTTTACTGTACCTCCTTTCATATTCTCTTTCTTCCATCTGAATTTCCTCAACCTTCTCCTAGCAATTGATCCATAGTGCAGCTGCTGCTTTGAGGTTCTCCTCCTGTTACACCTTTCAAACCTTTCTACTCTCAATTTCCCTTTCAGCACTGAATGACCTTATAGGTTCCAGCACTTGGCCTTTGGCCTAAATTCTATATTCTATTCTGTTCTCTGGACTAACTGCATACAGTTGAACCTGGTGCAATCAATATGCAACACCTTTGTATGCTAAGAAGCCCAATTAAAGATTGCAAACTGGCTATATTGAAAAATAGGCCAGACTAAATTCAGTTGTGGGGCGTCAGAAGTATTTGGAAGCTGATGATGTTTAGCAGAATTGGTTAGTCTGCAGTAGAGTAAGTATATTGGAAAAACTTTTGGGTAAAAAGTTTGCCAGAACAATTATATAAACTTGTAAACTATTCAGTTTGTTAACATTGATTTTCCAGAATTTGCTTTTAAGGTCGATTTTAAACTTTTAATTTCATAGCTTTTCATCAGCGTTCAAGGACTGCAATTGGCATTGTTCAAGTGTAATAAAACAATTTATTTCAGATGTTCAGATTTAAGCAAATTATTCACTTTTTCTCAAGTAGCTAGAACTTCCTCACATGTTCAAACTCCTTTTTCCTTTCGTCGTCTCGTCCAGATGATCTCAATTTATTGAACCCAGTGTGGAGTCCAGTATAGCTCTGAAAACTCCAATATGGAGGTCAAATTCAAATAGGTCCAGAGCTGTTGACCTTCATGTATTGCAACTTTAAATTTGGGACAGGTAGTTAGTCAAGATTCCTTCTCAAAATGGAGAAAAGAAGCCCATGTAGTTTCATATAGAAAGCCATAATTATAGAGTTTAGGTTTATGCATTGTGTGCATGAAAAATTCTGCAAGTATTTTCACATTACAGCTGTGTGAATCCGTCTTCAGTTACAGGTTGCACAGTAAAATAATGTAGATTTTAGTTCTGTGATAATAGTCAGTTTGTAACCCCTGAAATATAGTCGATATGCATTAAGCAGTTTTCATATTTTTGAGTTTTAGTAGTAAGTTTAAATAGAATCTACAGTAGGTCTACATAAATTTCATTGAATCTTGAGCTTAGTTATTGAAAGATTTAAAACAATCTTTGATCCAGATCAGTACCCATGGATAAAATAAGCATGTAAGAAAACCTCTGCCTGAGGTGTAAGTGTAAGTGTCAGATATATGATAGGGTGAGACAGAGTATAATAATATTAGATATTTAACCTTAAAGAAGGTAGATTGATGCTACGTAACTACGACCGTCATTCCTTACAAAAAGACTGAAGTCTCTATGCCTACATGACCTTTATTTTCATTAGTCTTTTGAGAATAAAGGCTATACATCCAAGGTATTACACTGGTTCAGGTACTGTTTATGGTTTGCAAAACTCTCTACTAAAAGTTTGTTTGGACAGTGTTAGGTATTTTAGCATGACAGAACTCATCAGATCTTGCATTGTCTTGCTCAGAGTAAAGCCTTTTGTCAATGTATTTGAATGAGAGGTTTTCATGCAGTTGCAGCCTGCACTGGTTATGCAAACTGCCTTATTAGGTCCCAGATACATGGGGGAGAGCTGGGCAAGATTTGGGACAGAAAGCGTGAATTGATGTTTCTTTGGAGAAAGTATCACCTAAGTATGATATACTGGTTGTGGGGGGATTAAAATGTATAGAATTTTGCAGGTTGATGCAATAGAACCTCAAAAATATAGTGATCTAACATTTTAGGGCAGTTTTTGGAAGGAACAAAACAATTTGAAACTTGAAGTTATCAGTTTGTAGACTGTCACTTGCAGTATCTCCATTAAAGTAACGAGTAATTAGTAATTGTATTACTGTGTCATGCATGAGTTCATAACAGAAAGATGAATCTGAATCATGGAAGTTGAAATTCTGTTGGATTTAGATTTTAAAAGATTTTTGCAGATTGTCAAATGGTTTGAGAATGCTGAAACCTGGTAGCAAGACTGAGAAATGGTTATATTTGCATTAAAAAGCTTCTACTAGTTTTTAGTGTTAATTGTGTTGTGGACCATATTTATTCTTTTATTTAACAGCTAGGATTGCAGATTGAATTGAATTTTAGAAAGATATCCTTGATAATGCAGTACGGACAAATGAGAAGCACCTCCTCCGTGCTATTCCTAATAATGAAGACTTGGGTCGTGGTTGTAAAAAAAGATGCCCCCATTTTGATACCATATAAGCAAGAAGACCTCAATATTCCATGATCTTGATGCATTTCTCACCTTTCCAGATGATCTACAGATTGCCAGTTAAAGCTGAGTGGCAGAATATGAAGCATCTAAAGACTGGAATGAACTTTGACAAAGGTAAGCATTTAAAGGACGCAGAGTGAGGTGTCTGGGAAAATGTATTATTTTGGTCGGATGGGAGTAGTAGTTCATATGGAGGCAAACCTAAAGATTTTTTTTAACTTTTGGACTGTGTCTGATATGGAATGAAAATAATGAAACTGAAATTTGTTGCCTGTCACTGCCAGTAGTTTTTAGAATATTCCCAATAGGAAAATTAATTTGGTAAAGGATTGGCCGTTACAGTACGAAAATGATGTCTGGAATTAGATTATTTCAGTATTCGTCACTTTTATACGTAAATTCTTGGTATTGTGAAATTTCCAGTTTTGTGAGACCAGCTTATTTTCTCTTGTCATTTCCCTGGTAATTGTCGGTCAGCTCTAGTGTTTTTGACTAGTACTGTAGTACTTTAGAGAAAGTTGTTCAGTGAGAGCTGTAAATGTTTCTTTTCTAATAATAATTGAGCCACCCTGGATTTAAGACAAATAAAGAGGAGACAATGTTTGTACTAAGAAATTTTACTACATCATGACAAAATGTTGAATTGTGTTTCCAAGTTATGGCCAGGCCCAAGTAGTCATTAATAATAATAATGACGATAATATTTAATTAAGATAAACTATTTATTTTAATAATGTATGTTGATTGAAACTTAGACCAAGAAGCCTCTGACACATTTTCAGTGAATTCGCACTTTAATCTGATATTGAATTCCTTTAATATATGAACTGTAGCTGTGACTAAATAAAATTGCATCCAGTTATCCTTGACAAAAGGCTACGGACATTCAGAACGAGTGTAAGAAGACCCTGTCTCATCTCTGCCCTACTTAGTAAAATGGGCCCAGATGCAGAATGCTTTGGGCTTAATTTAAGCTACTAATCTTCATTCTGATACCTTGTAAACCAGAAGATGATTCCAGTTTGATGTTTCATTAATTTCTTTCTCATTTTTTCAGAATGTTGTTTGTCTCTACTGAATGCACAGCTTGGAAGCTAAATGGGAGTATTACATCTGGAATCCCTCAAGCCTCGACTTTGAATGAAGAAAGTCAGCATCAGGAAATTACCACACTTGTTTTTATAAGATTTGTGTAATGTATCAGAATGTGGTCATAACCAAACATTAGTTGTTAATGACAGAGGCTAGGTCTTACAAACGTAAATGTTGGAAGGACGCCTTTTAATGAAAGCTGGGATAGACTTAAGTTTATAGTAATGTCCAAATTGTAGTTTATTATGGTCATACAAGTGGCTATTGACCCAAGTCAAGTTAAGAGTTCCATATAATTTAGCTTATGAAGTATTTACTCCTGCTGCCGGTTTAGTATTTTAGGATATATATTTTTCTCATACGTTTTGCCTCGATTTAATAATGCCCATCCATTTTAGCTCAGCATTTTCCAAGATACATCGGTCTTTTAACATGAAATTTAATTTTGTGACTGGATCTAAAGTGGCATGGTATTCATATCGGATTAATATAACCTGTTAAGCTTTACTTAGGCGTTTTATAAGATTAATATCAGCTGTGTTTCAGAACACTGCACAGTTTTCTTACTAAGACATCGAGTTTATCTAGTTTACTGTCAGCTATAAAGCAGTTCAGTGTATTGTGATATATATTAGTAACAATTCTTGTGATCATTTATATAATAGCTCTGTTACACCTCAGCATACCTCAGGATATGTTGTCATTTTTATGTGAGATTCATAAGTTTAAATAGTTTTTTTATGCACATTTCTTATCAGAAAGAGATCAGTTATCAAGTAAGTTCTGTAGGTTTCAAGAGACAATGTTTTGTTTTTACTTGAATGTCTATCAGTTTGATATCAGTTACAAACAGCTTAGTGTATCAGGAAACATATATCGGTCAGTTATCCTGTCCATTCACTCTTAACCCTTTCACTTATGACTCTCATGACAGTTACGGCTGTGGGCAGTGGCAGTGACTGGAGCGGTAACCATAAAAACGTGTACAGTATACTGTACCTTTATTTGTTCAAAGATGCATATCTCCAACAATTTTCAAGGTAGACTGCTCAATTTTACTTCCAAGACTTGGGTTATGCCCAGGCTTTCTGTAATGCAGGAGGGACACTATAGCCTGAATTATATTTATATTCTGACTTTCTAGGGTGGGGACGTTTCAAAATTTTGTTTATATTATTTCAAATGTGATGCAAGAGTGGAGACTCTCTGAATTTTGTACGAAGCTTGCCACAATGATAGTGCATCCTGCTTAACATTACACAAATTATGTAAATTCAATTTGTGACTTAGTGTTTTTTTTTTTTCCCAAAACATATTTTAGGCAGATTCAGTTTGTGACTTTTAGGGTCATGTATTTTTTTTTTTTTTTTTTTGCAAGACATATTTTAGGTAAATAGAGTTTGTTACTTTTTGGGTTTTGGTGTGTTTTTGCAAAACCTATTGTTACTTTTAGGGTCATGTGTTTTTTTTTTTTTTTTTTTTTTTTTTTTGCAAAATGTATTTTAGTTAAATTAATCTATAAGTAAGCTCAGATTCAGAATGTTGATGTAAAGGAAGTTAGGTGTTCTTAATAATGGGTTCTAATATATATGAATAAATAAACTCGTGAAGTTTGACAAGGATATTTGTGCTATATTTATTAATGAGCATTCTCAGTTATGAGCAGGATTTGTTCATCTTAATGTTACATTGATACTTAGCCTTTCTGAAACGATTCAGTCCATCTTGAGAACTCACTAATATTTTCTTGACCAGAGCACTCAGTATTTTTCAGACTTTTGCTATAAAAGCTGAATTCTAGTGGACTCCTTAACTATTGGATGGTTGCTATTGAATTAACTGCCATTTTTAAATTGTTGAGACAAGCAAGTCTTCCATCTCTCTTTCCATGCATGGTTCCCACGAAGGGATTGCTTTTCCACAAAAGGCATAAATTGGAGTACAGTTAGGTTAAAGAAGCTGAACAGCAAAGTGGAAGAGAGTAAATTGATGGAAAGTAAAGGAAAGATATTTGATTGTCAATGTTATAGGGACACTTACTTGCCTTTAAGATAATGACCAAAATCTTAGCTTCTCAGTGTCATCACACATTTTGGATACTCTTGCCACTAACAAGCCTTAGATCGAAATGGAAGAATGTGAAGTCATTCTGATGTCTGTAACAGGATCTGAACCCTCATCCAGAGTATCAGAATGAGGTCACGTTATCCACTTGACCCTCATCCAGAGTATCAGAATGAGGTCACGTTATCCACTTGACCACAGTTGTCAGGTAGGTAACGTGAAATGTTTGTATGGTTTTGTATATGCCTTTGTTTTCCTCAGGTGATTTTATGTAGAAGGGAAGTCTTCTTCAGATGAGGAGTTTATATAAATCTACTGGAGTAAATTATCTGCAGTACTGTGCTTGGCCAAGATTATATGTATCTTGAATGTCAGACATTTTTTTTTTTTTACTTATTTTGCAAGTTACTGGTCTTCAGTCCAGTCCAGTGTTTGTTTGTGAGAGTTCCTTTTCTGCTGTGCTCAAGTGTCTCTTCTCTTTCCAGGATATCATCAGATAGATGCACAGAAGATTCTAAAAGGATTACCTGTAGACCACACCTCCACTCGAAGATGCATCTAGCCAAGTATAACAAAACTGTGGCATTGCCAAGAAAATGCTTCATCTCCTGACTGTCGAACTCGACATTTGCAGCTGATGCTTTTGGTCGTCACTTGTCAGAGGTAACTGGAACAGTGTTAGCAATAAGGCAAATAGTTTGGCCTTCTGCATAGCATTAGTTTTTGTCTTAAATGATCTCAGCCAAGTAACTTCTCCCTGGCTGACCCATTGTTACTGCAAATACAACCTTCTGCTTTACCAAACCCTGAATTATTTTCGTTTACAAATTCAGCACCTGAAGATATGAGGAGGAGTTTTCAGAGAGGAGTTGTATTTTTACCCCTCTCTAGAGAACTTTTCTTTCAGCTGTTTTCAGTCTTGCTTTGTGAAAGGTACTTTGTTCCTAAGAATTGTGGGTTCATGTAGCCATGTTCCTTCATTCTTGGGACATTTTTATTAGTGTTCCTTGTGTGTTTTTTTTAATTTCAAGGTTCATTTCTATCATCTATATAGCTAGGGGTCTTCAAGTAAGGTACTCTTGTTGTTAAAAATCCAAGTGTCAATTTTTAATTTCATTGTTCATATATTCTTGTGCTTCCATTCTGAGGAGTTTTACTCGTACTCCAAGTGTCACTGATGAGTTTCAAGGTTCATTTCTATCATTTAAACAGCTGGGAGCCTTTACACATGACACTCCTTGTTGCTAGTACTCCATGTGTCATTTTTAAATTTCAAGATTCAGCTTAGCTTTTTTGTAATAACCTGAAAATGGCTAAAATCTGAGCCATTCCATTCTTTGATAACAACCTAAAACTGGTTGAAGAAGTTTCATTGGGAGTTCAGAGGAATTTTGTTTGTAAGTTCAGTAGTTCTTGAGAGAGAGAGAGAGAGACCACATGTTCAGTGCTGCTGTTTGAGAGAGCAGAAACACACTGTGGACAGCTCTTCCTGAATTGCTGGAATACATCTCTTCCTCTCTGAGAGTCATTCTTACCTTGGCTGTTTATAGTCTGTGAAGTTCACTTTCATGGAACAAGAATGGAGGAAAGACACTTGTTACTTTGTCATCTTTCTGGGAGTGGGAATTATGGAAGGGTTGTTGGGGTCTCAAACATAAGTGTCTTCTAAACCCCTTTCAGTATTGCAATGCGTCAGTGGATGAGCGTACTTGCCGATATTTGCGGCAGCCAAGACTTTGTTGGTGCCTTTTTTATTTGCTCTTTGCTAGGTAGTGACTATATAACCATGTTGTCAAATCTTGGGCTGTATCTTAGCCTTTGTGCGATAGCCTTCTCCAGTCCGTGATGCTCTATTCCGTAGTTGGTGGCAGCACTTAACAGAGTTAATTAGTTGATTTGCTGATTACCAGGAAATTAACTGCTTTGTTCTTCGTCTGTCCTTTATCACTACCATATTTTTTTTATCAATTTCAGTTCTCAGTTGATGTTGCAGACCTTGAAGGCTTTGTTCTGCTTTGCTTTTTGTGCACTGACTCCTTCATTTTGACTTTCTTGCTTTTTGGGTATTTCCTCGTTGGGCAAACATTGTGGAAAAGGTTATGAGGTGCAGTTGTGTACCACTGTCTGTGGTGACGCTGGTGGGTTGAATCCTACAGGTAGGAACTGAGAACGGTTGCTTTTGATCTTTATAAGTTTTAATTAATGAAGTGACTTCAGTTGAGACACTGGATACCTCACAAAATTATTCTAATGAGGATTTTTTTTATATGTAAACAATCAACAATAGATATTTTGATGGTTGTATTTTTAATGATCTTGACCTCATTATCTCAGGTACCTGGATTGCAGAGGAAGTTTACTTGATATAATTGTTGGTGTAGAATATGAATTGAAGAGTATGCAAGCAGTTCGAATTCTACTCTTGTTGGAGTTCAGGCCCCTCTCAGTACAAAAAGGGAGTTGTTGCTAGTCTGATGGAGATGTAGAAAGGAAGAGCAACTGATGTTAGTATGGGACGAAGCTAAACTTGCACTTAACAAGAACTGATATCAATCTCTCTCTCTCTCTACTTATTGTTGTACCTTTGACTTATATATTTTAGCCTTGTATTTCTGTCAAAGCTTTCCCACGGGAGAAATTATTTGCTTTCATCAGAATCTCGTGTCTTGTATACAAAAAAGAATGTATGTTTAATGATAACAGAAACCTTCGTATTGTTCCCCTGGAGTCTCTTGGTCACAGGATGTCTCAGAGGTGGTGGCACTAGTGCCAGCCACATGCTGCTGCAGTCTTCAGTAGTTGTCAAGAATCATGTTACTAAAGTCTTTTGTAGTTTTCTGCCATTGTTGGAGTGTCAATTTCATGTCTGAATATCCTGCAGCCTTCCGTGGAGGTTATCTGCTGAAGAAAGACACTGATGGTTTCCTCTGTTTCTGAGAATGGTTGCTGCAAGGTGTGTCTGTGCTCTTTCCCTGTTTTCTTAACCTAACTTTTGATGGACTTTCATTAACAAAATGATTGATGCCACAGCCTCTCAGTGCAATATACAATGCTACTTTTCAAACTGCCATGCAGGACTGACTGCCCAAGTATTTCTGATGTGTTAGGCATAGAAATGATAGGATTGATTTGTATCTCCAGATCATCTGCCTCTTTTGTTTATTAATGGATTACCATATTGTTTTGCTTTGGTAATCTCAGTATGTGCTTTTATTTCCATACTCATTGTTATCAATGTAACTTTTAACTGATGTAGAGTAACTGAAAAATATTTGAGAGTATTTGATAAAGAAATTTGAGAGAATTTGATAAAGAAAAGTAGTTGACATAGTAAATTTTATTATGGTAATTTCTGTAACACTGGAATCCCTGTTAAGTAATTTAAATGGAACACAGAATGAACAGGATTGAGTAATTTTTAATTATATTGCATGGCTTAAAATTTCTGTTGAAGGACAACAAGGACTAGATTTAACCTGACATGAGTGTTCTTCCAGCCTCTGCTGAAGGACAACGATGATGAGACTAAAGGAGATCTGAGTGTTCTTCCATCCACTGCTGGAGAATGAGGGCCGGATGACCTGATTTGGGTGTTAATCCAGTCACTGCTGAAGGACAATGAGGACTGGATTTCACATGACTTGAGGGTTCTTCTTCTACCCACAGCTGAAGAACAAAGCAGATGAGGTTCTTCTACTTACAGCTAAAGAATGGATTAGAATTCTATCTACAGCCAAAGAATGAAGAGGATGAGGATTCTTCTACCCACATCTGAAGAACAAAGAGGATTAGTCTTTAACCTGAGGGGAGTGTTCTTCCAGCCACTGCTGAAGAGTGACAGGAACTTGGGAAACTGCCTTAACCTGACTTTGGTGATGCGATGTTCTTCCAGCCATTGCTTAAAAAGACTCGACTTGACTGCAAACAACAGGCAACAAACCAAGACCTATAATTTTCCTACAAAAGCAGCTGGAAGAGCAACAGCACCTGGTATAATTATCGTCCTTCAACAGAGACTAGTTCATGTCAAGTTATCAAGTCAGATACTCAAATAACATCGTCATTCAAGTCAGGAAAGATTGGAAGAACACTCGAGTTAGGAAAAATCTCATCCTCATAACAGAGCAGAGACTAAAATACACACAATGTAAATAGCAGAACATTGTTGAAGAAGGAAGGCAACATGTCAGTCTAACGTCATTACTGGGGAGGGAAACTCACATCAAAATCAGTCTCCCACTCATCGTTCTGCAGCTTTGGAAGAGCAATTGTATATAATTTACATTGTGTATTTTAATCTGTTATAGATGACGAGGAAATATATTTTAATCTGTTACAGATGGCAACGAGATTTTTCCTAACTCAAGTGTTCTTCCAATCTTTCCTGACTTGAATGATGTTATTATTTAACAGTAATTGACTTGATAACTTACCAACATGAATAGTCACTGTTGAAGGATGATGACTGTAACAGATGCTAATGTTCTTCGAGCTGCTTCTGCAGGAAAAATAATAGGTTGTGGTTTGTTGCCTGTTGTTTGCAGTCATTTATTGTCTCTGATGATACTCGTTTCCTTGTTCTAGTTAAAGGCTATAGGTTGAAATTTAACCAGGTGTTGTAGCCAGCTCACTCACAGCAACACATCTTGAAGTTTGAGGTGGTCGGTATCCATGAAGAGGCATCAGGCAAGCTGTGGATGGAAACTTGGGTTATTCTTTCGGATTTATAATCCACTTCGGTATTTATGATAGTTTTTGCAAGTGAAATTCATTTGTACAGTCCTTGTTGACTTGTAAGCTGATAACTTCTGATTTATAATCCAGTTTTGTATATATTATTGTTTCAACAGGTGACTGATATATAGTCCTTGTTCATATTACCAAGTGGTATCAGTTGATAAGTGTGTATTCCATATTACAGAAAATTTTGGACAGTAAGTTCTGTAATTATTATTTTCTGAAATAATAAAGTAGCGCTGAAGTATTATTTGTATTTTTTAAATAACAATTTACTAAATCTGGCTTTTTAATTTAATGGAACAAAAAAGGTCATTGGTTTGAGGTTAGAAAAAATGATCTAAAACAAAATTCATGAAGAAATAATTTAAATTCTGCAATTAATTTCATCTGTTTCCTGATTTTTCAACATTTGCTAAGAATGTGCATATTTGAGTTTCACTTGCTGCCTGTCTCATTTGCCCTGGTGGCTGTCTGGCTTCAGGACACCACTGTCTGCCTCAAAGACATTCATTCACAGCCACTTTCCTGAAAGAGGTCAAAGGAACTGTCACTATAATGCCAGCTATAAGAAGACGAAAACATTCATGTCTTTATCATCGATTGTACTGGCACTGAATCTATATAAATATTTTTGACATCTGAAATTGTTACTGACTACTACTGAACACATCAGAAATTCATTTATCGCTAGTGACTTTCACTGCTGACTGTACTATTGTAATACAAACTGTTTCAATATATTGAAAGTGTACAAGAAAAGAAAGATCAATATTGCACCAGTATTGGGGGAAGGAAGACTTCTGAATGTGGAATAAACTCTACACTTCAATTAATTTTTAATTATAAACTGAATACGTCACAAGTTAGGATTGAAACATTCAGTTTGAAATGTGACCCTGTGCTGGAATGCAAAGACTTGTGCAAATAGTGAATTTGTTCAAACACTCAATAATTCTTCTGTTCCTCTTTTAATTTAAAAACTTTCACAATGAAAGTTAACATCCATTTAGAATAATACTGATTAAGTTTGAAGTGACACTGACAACATTGAAATAACACTGAGGACTCTCAAAGTTAACTGCTTTGAAATGATTTTCTGAACAAACTGAAGATAACTGGTTTGAAGTTATATTAATTAGCCATAAAATCTTATGGAAGAAGAAAGGTAACTACCAAATATCTATTAATGGATGATGAAATCTAAAGCACAAAAAATCTGTTATAATGTTCTTCATATTTTTGTTTCACTCACCTGTTCAAGGTCATCTCTACTGGACTCCTTCCAAGTGCCTCACTCATCACATCAGTTGTAAGGCCTGGTGGATTAGTCCATATCTTCAACAATTTGTTTATTCCACATACTCTTCAACATTCACATGAGTCTCCTCCAACATTCACAGCCAGGTTCCTGAAGGAGGTATAAACCACAATACTAGATGCAGCTACAAACTTTTACAGCAATTTTATAAGCACTTGATATCACCGACTGCTGGTATGGAAACTAATTTCAATATCTTTCAAGTTCAAAAACACCATTGACTTTACTGATATTCAAACTGCTTTAGTATCTTTCTACATACAAAGTCATTCACAGAAAGTTTCCAATACTTACCACTGACTGTACCAGCACACCAAATGTTTCAGTAGACTGCAAGAGTATAAGAGCAAAGCCCAGAAGACAAAATGGACCAGTCATTAAAAAGAAGTTCCTTTCAACAGTTCTGAAATAAACAACAACATTTCTAGCAAGTGTTAAGGTCCCAGATTTTAGTCAAACATGAAGCTTCAGACACAGACCAAAATATAAATACTACTTGTCAAAATTGCCAATAATATTACCTTCATGTGCAAACATTGCTTCCTGTGGGAGAGAGAGAGAGAGGGAGGGAGGCTGCTGTCCACATCTTGATATTTGAAAGGAGGACCATCACACTGAACTAACACCAAAATTGCCTAAGGTATTCTTGGAATTCCTCCATTACTTCAGAGTGCTGTCTCCTCCTCAGCAGATTCTGAACCAGGTGATGATATAAAATCTTGGGAAAGTCAGTCCTAATGACAAAAGTAATGATACTAGTTAACAGATTCCTGATAACCTTGAATAAAACTAATAAAATGAGAATTTGGATCAACAATTATACAGGGCTACCTTTCATATATTCGTTGAAGCTATAAAATTTTGCTGCCAAATTGCTACTACAAAAATTTTAAATGACAGATACAGGATCATCTTACTAGACGCAGTCCCAAAGGGTTGAAACAACTTATGGTATTCAGTTGACACCAAAAGAGCCATTGTAGTGATTTAAGGGACGTACCTATGCCCTAAGGTCCCATTTTAAAGTAATGACTGTTTCTGCCTGATGACTGAAGGGATTTGCTTCAAATATTTACCCTTATTCTACTACTAATAATGAAAATTCTCTTGTGGGGAAACTTAGAAGTTTGACCTCAAGTTATTTATTTTTTTTGCAGTTGAAAAAATCATGACATCACTTCAAATAATGCAAAAAGGAAAGGTTTCACTCAAAAGTGAATTTCCCAGTGACAAAATAAAGATGTATAGTTATGCTACACTCTGTACAAGTTTTAGTGAATTTGGTTTGGCCTTCTTGGAGAAATATGCATTTCATTTTGAAAAAACTAAGTTTTGAGAAAACGGCAAACTAAAAAATTTGGGACTTGCAAGAGAATCCCGAGACAATCAGGGCATCTTGAGCCAGTTATATATCCCTATATCATTATAACCCGTTTCCTCTATGATGCTACCTCTAGAGAGAATAGGATATTTTAGTGGATGGCAAGTATTTTTGTACAAGTTATTTTGGCACCTTTTTTTTACATGTTTTTACAATTTGTCGTTCCCAGTGCCATACAAGCGTTGAACAAAATTGTCCATGAACCCATCTAAACATTTTTTTAGGATACTTTTATTTAGACAAACATCTGAAAACTGTTAATAACCTAAAATTCGACAATTCCTCAAAATTTGGCAGGCGACGCACTACTTAAGGGAATATTTATATACTTCAGTTGTGTATTTTTAACTATACTGTCTTAGCTGTTCCCAAATAGAAAAGATTTATCAGTGGCTTAACTCGGGAGATATTAAGGTCCGTAGCAGGTGTTCACAGATGTTAAGGCTCCTTCATATGCAATAATCTCAGTACCAGCAGCTAGGTGGTTCTGTCACTAGAACTGGTTGATTGTTAGAACCCACTTAATCTACGGATGTTTTCCTCTTCCTGTGTCTAAGAAATGAACCAAGCTTTTGACAAAGTTTCAAATAATCCTGCTGCATTAGAAGTGTTGACAATATGAACGGGGGTCAAAAATAGATCCTAAATTTGCACATTTTTTATTGAAATCCATTATATGTATATGTGATTAAGTCATACCATTTTGAAAGTTTCCCACTGTACTCATTACTTACATCAGTTTTATTTTTAAATATCATTCACTTCGTTATACAAAAACACAAGACTTACTTTTGTTTTTGCGAGGGAAGTTTCCTCTTGTCTGTAACAGAAACCTCTCAAGATGTCGATTGCATGGACTGAAGTGGTCTGGGCCTCAGAGCATTTCACTATGAAGAAAAACCTTTCGTATCCTCAACATCACAGTTACGCTAGAACAAAGCACTGGCTAAGCCACGTTCTGTAATAAAAAAAAAAAAGCATTTAACTCACAGAAAATCATACAGTTTAATTAAAGACTAACCCATCTGTCACACTCATCAAACTTTTTCGAATTCAACAGCAAAATGGTTCTGAAGTCAAAGAACCTTCTCAGCAAGACGAATGGTCTCAGATTTTAGCAAATGACACCACTTCCTTTGGCCACAAAAATAACTTCCTACAAAACTGTTGACAACAGATTTACCTTCCTTCATAAAAATGCAGACCTTGTGGTTCCTCCTGAAATTCCTACATTCAGAAATGAGAGACTTTATCCTCATTTAGGAAGGAGGGCTACAATGTTGAATTGACACCAAGTATACATCAAGTTTGCTTGTCAACTTCTTTACTTCTGCATTGGTTGCTCAACAAATTCTACACTGTGGGAAGACACCACTCAGGAGAAGGTTAGGCCTACTGACAAATAATTTGATTAGGTAACAATTCACTGATAACCTTGAATATAATATTAATCAGAATTGAATTGAATGAGGCCACTGTATGCTATGTAGAGGAGGCATATGCTTACTTTCTAACAAAATTCCAAAGTCCAGGAACCATTACCATACACTATAGAAAAAATACTGAAGACTGCCATCTTTCTATTCTACACTAACAGAACTATGTCAGCAACTTTAAATGCTGATCACTAACAATACATAAATAGTTTACCATTAGCTCTCGTAGGCCTGGCAGATGGGATGGTTTTCAAGATTATATTAATCTCATCTAATATATTGCAAATCCTTCAAATCATCTAAATAGGGTTAACTGAACATGAAGATTCTAACAAAATTTCCTAACGATATTTGTTTCTGAATTCTGATTGACATTGTTGGTTGAAAGTTTGACAGACACTCAAGATATGTCTGATTGTCAGTGTGGGATGAAGGACAAAATTTATTTGTGAAAAGGAAACTTCTTAAGAATGCAATAATCAATGAAATATCTTGACAATCTGACAGAACATCTCTGAAAGGAATTGAGTTGGGGCAAGCCATTTGCAATATGGAAATGTTTTTTGTTTTAAACTTGGGTCCTGAACCAAACTGGACAGACTGTGTCACAAGGGAACCAAGATCATCACAAGGAGGACCACATCACCTGAATCCAATAGCAATGAGAGCAGAGAGGACCCACTGAGTTCAGTTCTCTTTTGGGAACCTGATTTCTGTGCAACATAAAAGTCATTTCAAGTCAATGCATAATTCTGAATGAGAGCTTTCACAATTTAACAAGTTACACTCCACAGCATAAGAACAAATAAAAATGCTGTGTCATAACCCTGAAGTCACTCAATTGTAAGTCAAGAAAAACTGGAACCTCTTGAGAAACCTGAAAATGCTTCACCTCCCAAAAATGTGAAAATTTTGTCCTGGTGAATTTTCATGTATGAACAGATTGTCTTTCTTGCTCACAATCAATGTCATTAAAAAAAGGCTCTACAAAGAGTTACAACATTTGTACTCTAAAATTTCAGAGTACATACCAGCTACACATAAATAGTACTATTATTATTCAACATTATTATTATTATTAATCAATATCATTATGATTCAGATTGTGTCACATTCATTCACATGGAACAAGATAAAAGGACCAAGAAATTCATCATAAACTTGAAAAGAATAATTGTCCATCTCTGGATAAAAATTAAATGAACACTTTAGATTAAAATCAGAAGCCAAATCAATTAACAGATGAATGTATATACAATTGGCAATGATAGATTAATAAAAAAAAAAAAAAGATGGGTATTATGCCCATAACTTTCAATGAAAACAGCACCAAGAACTTTCAGCTCTTCTATGGAAACAAGAACACAAGAAGCAGAATTATTATTATTATTATTATTATTATTATTATTATTATTATCATCATCATTATTATTTAGAAGATCAACCCCTCTTCATATGGAACAAGCATACAAGGGCCACTGACCTGCAATCCCAGAAGCTTCCAAAGAATATTAGTGTTCATTTGAAAGAAGTTACAACAGACAGCAATAGGAAATACAGAAAGAAGAGATCAGTTATGAGAAAATAAAAGAAGATAATTTAGCAAATTAATAAATAACTAGATAAAAGTGTAATCAAAACACAAGGAAGGTGAATTGTTGCAGGGTATCAGTGCACTGCATCTTGGCTGAACTTCTGAGGCTCTACTTGCACAACATCCACTTCCTGAACAGTCTCAAACATTTCTCTCACTCCAGGGTCTATGAGGTTCACATGCTAAGAACAGCAAACATACGACATGAAATCTCTAATAGTTTTCAAGAACTGAGGTTGTTCCCCACAAAACACCAACATGAGTTCATGGAAAGTGCCCACACTTGTGTCACAGAGCAACAAACTCATTACCTTAACTTTACGCTGCCTCTGATACCTTTTCAGATGAGTAATCAAAAAACAAATCTTGCCAATATTATCATCTGTTATAGTACACTGTAGGACAAAAGATACAGAGCGTGTGGAGTTGTAGCCATAATTACAATTGCTGAACTGCGAAAGTCTTGTATTCTCTGCAAATTATCTCCAGTGTCTAGTTATGCAAGTCTTGAAAATGTAAAATTATACAAAGACCCAATTGTTTCAACTGTGCATTCGTGGAGGCTGCTGTTTTAACAGAGAACTCAGGTTAAACATTATGAAGAAATAGAATTAGAATACAAAATTTAAGCCAATGGCCAAGCACTGGACCTATGAGGTCATTCAGCGCTGAAAGGATAAATTGAGAGCAAAAGGTTTGAAAGGTGTAACAGGAGGAAAACTTTTACAGTTGCACTAAGAATCAATTGTTAGGAGAGGGTGGGAAGTACGATGGAAGAAAGAGAATATGAATGGAGGTACAGTAAAAGGAATGAAAGGGGTTACAGCAGGGGCTGAAGGGACACTGTGAAGAACCTTAAGTAATACCTGCAGCATACCACACGTGGTGCACTGGTGGCACTAACCCCCTGCAAGGTCAAACTGTACTAAGACACTTTAAATTGCAGCCCTATGTTTGTGCCTGTAAGGGTCACTCAACTGACTGTATCCCCTGGCTTACCTCATGAGGGTTACATTTCTGCTGCCTGGTGACCACAAAGCCCACAGTTTGAAAGCTTCAGAGACTTCTATGTCAGCCCCTGGACCATGGCCCTCCTCTCTTGCGATACAATAACCTGGCCTGAAGGAACCAAAAGTATTCTTCAATATTTATTTCAATTGCCACAGTTTTTGTTGCTGTCTTGGTAATCATCTGTTTAAAAATAAATTTTACAATAATCATCTAAAATTGTGGACAATTGCTGTATGTATGTTCATGGAGTGTTTACCCATTGCAGAACATAGCACACCCATTAATATGAGTCACCACAAACACCCAACTGTCAGTTACAAGTCAGCCTATTTATATACTCAGGATTCTAATAGTAACTTCACACTACCACCGCAATTTGTAGTGTCACTCGCACCCAATTTGGAATGCTTCTATTCAGCAGAACATATAGAAAATCTGAAACTGAAATCATTCCACCCAAAAAGGAGAATTAGGTGAAGTTACTAAGACAATCAGATATTCCTACAGCCACACCATCCACTGTGCTATAGCTTCTGTGTCCAGCTGTGCTCAATTCACTGTTCTTTTCAACAGTGTTCTGCTTCTTGAACAGAGAATCTGTGGCTACATTCACAGCTGCTGGGTCAGCCCTGATGTCTAATTTGTTGCCTCATAAAAAAGAAAAACACACACAAGATCTCAAACACTGACTGGGTCAATCTATGTGAGACCATGGTCTTTCACAGTCAGACATTTGGAGTTTTCTTATTAAAGGCTCAACTCTGGATCACAATTTTTGCTTATTTTCCTTTATTCTACACATTAGGACTTGTATATTCACTCTTGTGATAATTCTACTGAACACTTTTTTCTGCTGGAATTTAATATGTAACTCAGTAGGCAATCTCAAAGCCTTTTGCCCGATTCTGAACAAACACCAAAAGCAAGTTTTGAGTCTCAAACTGCATGTCAAATCAGCCCTGAAGAAATGCTGAATGTGAAGCTGCTATGAAGATGGAAATACGAGCTCTGCAGTCAAGTAGAGGGAGACTGCTGGATGCTTGCACAAGGCCTCTACTTCTGCTTTCTGCAGTGGAGACAAGGGCACTTAGGAAGAAAACAGAAGCTACTTTGAAGAGGTGGGAGAACCCAAGATTCATGGCAGGTGCACCAGAGGACCACTTCAAGGATGAAAAGATGGAGGAGATATGGACAGCTGCACAATGGGTGAAAAACGGACTGTGATCTAAAGCATCTTGATGGTCTGGACAAGAGGTGAGGAGCAGTTGACTAGAAACAGCATATACTGACAGAGCAGACCAGGAACCAGCGAGAAGCACAATGCAATCCTGGAGGAAAGCCATAAATGAAGCCCTACACCAAATTTTAATTCAGAGAGAACTCTAAAACCAATACTTAGAGCACTGGTGACGCAGAGAGAATGGAACCCAAATGGTTAAGCAATCTCTGGGGGTATAAAGCAATGCAAGAATTCAGATGCAGAAGACAAGGTTTTAGCAGACCCTGACCCCATTTAACACTATCAGTTACTAAGCCTTTGCAGGTCCCATCTATCAAAGAGCTACTTCTGTGACAGGCAATATTTCACTTCACACACTGTCTGTGAAATTGCTAATCAAAATATGACGGTGCTCATTCTGGTGTCATCATTAAGCAGATGACATGTGCTTTGTGGTATGTTAACTTTGAAAATGAAGGGTCAGCCAGTCAGTGCATCATGAATAACTCACAGACTGGCTTTTGAACAACATGTTTGTGTGTCATCCAGCAATCCACAGATTCAACATAGCTTACATTAAATACTACAAAATGCTTGATTTACCCAATTATTTAGGGACATACTCTCCTCTTACTGCAACTACTACACTTTTAGTAGAAGCCTTACCTGCAGCATGCTACAGAAAAACCACCATCACATTGAAGAACCCTTTTGCTCAACAGTTCATCAGTCACAATACAGGATACATGTAGACAAAATTAGTATTAGGTTTATACAGTAGATGCAATACAGTGTCAATGATTTTATTGTACACAAGCACTTATAGATTTAGAGTAATGTTCGACTAACCCAAGTGCTAAACACACAACAAAATGACATTATTCAATTTCTGTCCATGTACATGAATTACAAGAACAAGTTTTATACAGATTAGCTTTCAGTCCTGTTAATGGGTTCCTCAACATTAAAATGAACTTGAATGCGTCACCCCAATATCTGCTGATTGAATGCAAAAGCAGAAAAATAAAAATGGATAGAAAGTTTTCCAAAGCTTTAGCTTTGACAGTTTCCTTATACATACAGTACACCACTGGAAAAGAGAAGGGTATGGTATGGTGTTGCTGTAGCAATGCCTTGACCATAAACCTCAGGAAGAGAGAGAATCATAGTAGCAATTTTGGTGACAAGAGACTGACCCAAAACAAAATAGGGCATTCATCGCTATTATCATCTGGCAGTTTGACAGGACCACAACTCTCATTGGGTTGGCCCAAAGGATTTACTTCCTGAACTTGATACAGCGTCTGTTGTTGGCTGAGGCTTCTGATTATCTGTCAGTTTTTAAGGCTCATTATTCACGTGAATAGGGGACAGGTCATTCAGGTCTAATATTATTATTCAATCATTACTGTTACTTTCATTAAACGGGTTAGAGGTGGTGGTGTAGGCGTTATACACTTAAGAAATATAGACAAAGTATGCCGTTCATTCTGTTGGGTGTTTGTAAAGCCAGGCCTCTCATTCTCTTTGGAATGGGACAGTGGTTGCTGTCGTGACGTCATGATACATACAGTAGACAGTAGTTGGAAAAACAAAGGGTGACGGCAGGAGGTCAGGAGTTTGTAACTGTGGTGGTGACGGAAGGTTGTGAGCGCTCTCAGATATGGTTTGTCGCTTGGGTTTGTAAGTCTTTCTCTTGTTTATTGAAGTCAAGAGCTGACTTAGGCAAACAATACAAGATGAGGTCAATAAATTAAATAATGATAATATACTGTATTAGTTAGGCTATGTGTTGATTCAGTTTCGGCATCTGCACGAGAGATGTGTGACTGTTGGTCTTGACCTGCATTCTCTGCATACAAAAAGGCTTTGGACAATTTAGTTACAATTAACTGATCTGTGATTAAAAACAACGTCAACTGTTATTCACAAGCCTGTTACTTTATCTTAAACAGGAGGATGCTGAGCTGCTGCACTGCCAACCAGGTGAAAGGATCATGAGAAAACCAAGGGAGCTCCCTGGAGGATAGTCAGGAATAGAGAAACTCAAGATTCCATTCCAAGGGCAAAAGGAGTCAGGAGCTGGACTGCCATTCTTCCAAAGCAAGCGGATAACTTCAGAAAGTGAGACAGATGGAAACCTCAGCAGATTGCCGATACAGAAACTTGCCTGTTGTAGCCACTGAGCTCAAGTAACTGAAGAAGCATCTCTACCGACAGATAATGCAACTCAGGGAATAGCCTGAGAAATGCGAAATGCACAAGTTGAAACTGAACAAGATTTTTTTACTTATCTAATCAGAACTGAGCATAAATAACAACTGTAACTTACTGAAATGCAGGATTTTTAACCAAATTTCAGAAAAGAGACCAAACCTAAAGTGAATCTTGCTAAAAAATATAAATGTATAAACAAACCAGTCTATTAAAATGGTTGAAGGGAGGCAGGAACTTGAAAAGTGTCTGAGAAGACAAAATCAGAAGTTGACCATGAAGTAACCTGGTAGCTGTGAAGTCTGGGGTCATAAAGCCTCCTACTAGCCACCTATGGAAAGAGTTCCACCTTAAAATCTGCGAAGCTGCTGCTAACCTAATATGACAAAGCAAACACTGATGTAAAAATGCTAACTGTGATGACCATCTATAACCTCAGAGGAAACTGCACACAGGCCACCTACTGCTGTTCTCCTTTTTGCTTCTAGTTGATTATAGTGTCTAAAACGTCACACGAAGAAGGCCAGGGTAATGTAATGGGCTTGTAACAGGCAAAAGCGAATAATAAACAAAGAAACATTTTAGAGAGAAGTTGATAACATTTGCTGCTGCTTCTCAAAGAAATAATCTTAAAACCAAAGTACAAATACTTGTACATACCTTGACCTATTCTTGAGAGTTAATAACAGTCTTCAAAAAACAATGATCATTGATGCATTACCACTCTTGAAAACTCAAATCTCAAAATGTACAGTATGAAATTATGTAAAAAAAAGAACACAAAAATGAGGTTTGTTATAGCTACAAAATTAAACATTAATATGTAAAAAATCAACTACAATTCTTCTGAACAGAGTGATCAATAGTCATGGCCACTATTTCTAATTGCAATGAAGTAATAAAAAATATACTATTCCATTAATTGTGTTCCTTTAACTAAAGAAGAGGCATAACAGAAGTGCCAAATTTTGCAACAAAATGATGCAAATGAAAATACTAAAATAAACATATACTGTTAAAACGAAATTACTTACAAATAACTGAAGAAATAAATTATTCCATCACTAAAATATAAGATCAGGCACTGTAACAATTCTGATGTCCATTATTTCAACAAACCACAAAGTCACCATGCTAGAACCCCCACATGGCTCGCCTGAGGAAGCTTTCTTAAATTCTTACAACCTGTGATAGATTATTATTACGAGGTAGACTACTACAAACTGAGGTTGATTATTATGAAATGAGGCAGATTAGACCAATTGCTGGAACAAAACACCTGACTCTCCTGGGGCTGAGTATTTTGACAACATTTCTGGACAGAAGGGCTACAACTCTCGAATTTTCAACTCAACATTATGATTTAACATCCTTAAAAAACATAATTAGCTTCACTTTTCTTCAATACAGAAGTAAAGGCCAACAGACAATGCCTACCCTAGCAATGGCAAGGCTACACAATCTTTGAGAATAATCAAAGAAGATTGTACTGTGTACAATAAATATCAAAAAAGAAAATTTAAAATCAAACAAGGATTAGTTGAAAAGTAAAAGGCAAACAGCAATGCACGTGAGGTCAAAGGGAGACTGAACTGAAGAGAACCTTTAGTACCATCTGCTGTATAGCAAGTGATGCACATTACAATTTAACTGGTGGACCCATACAGCACATGGGTGCCGCAGATAACAAACAAGAGTTACTGCTGTCATCTGAGAACCAGAGAGACAGCACAGGAGCTAATGACCTGAGCAACCTCCTCAATCATTCTTTGATAAAGGCCAAGGGTCAGGGGAACACAGAAATAAGTGGAGACTTTGAATTCTGGAGGGAATGAGGAGAAGGGGAGAGAGATAAAGAGGCAGGTGGCAAGGAAAAGACGATGCTGTGGTGGACACAGCATCAGAGACAGAGCCTGTTTGGAATAACACAGCAGTAAAGAAAACAGAAATAAGATGTGCAAGGGAAACAGTATGAGGAGGAGGAGGAGGCAAGGTAGCACAGTAACGGCAATGCTTCAAGATTCTTCTCAGACGATAAAGAATATGAACTGGAGAATACTGATACTGTATAATAAAGGGATCAGTACAGAATGCAACATCTGGAGAGTTTAGGAGAGTCCTGCACATGTCAATGAAGCAGCAAGAGAATTACATGGAACCAAATGCCTATTCACAACTGGCAGACATTATATGCATTCAGAACAAGTTTGAAAGGCCACTAACTATCAGGCAGAATATCCCATGTGGAACAGACGTAATGGAAATAAATAAATACCAATATATCCATCAGCAGATGCATATACAGTACACGAATGTAACCAACATTTTGGTCACAAAAAGGAAGGAGTGCAGGGTACTTTGAGGCAGCACTGCAGAGGAGATGGGGCCACAAGAATGAGAAGAAAGATCGTGCAAATTATATGTTAAGGTTAAAGCAACTCATGATAATAAGCAAAACACACAGGACAATGACTGCTGAAACACAGTGTGCTCAAGCGTGAGTGATGGAAGAAATGTTGAAAAATCTGTAAAAATGAATGACTACATAAGAAGAAACATGCACGAAAAGGGAGTTATATGTTGACATGTCTTGAGAAAGCACTGAACAGAATACCCAGAGAAGCAATTAGACTGGGGCTTACAAAGACAAAGGGCACAAGAAGGACTTACTGAGTAAGTGCTGGAACTTTATCATGGCATTAGAACTTGCGTGAATATAGTGGTAAAAACAGCCAAGAATTTGAGATAAGCATTGGTGTCCATCACAGATCAGCACAGGGCCCACCACCATTAATCACAGTCACAGAGGAAGTTACAGTGCAATTGTGTTAACACCTGTGTCAGAGAAAGAGGTCTTGTATAATGTTTGAAGAATGGAAGACTGGAAAGGAGAGCTGAAGACTGAAAATCAAAGCAAGCAAAACCAAGCTTACGATGGTGGGAGGAGGCGGCTAAGGGCAAGGCAAGGTCTGAAATTACATGGGAACTCTAACTGAAAATGCACTAGGTATAAGACAATGGAGAAAAGCCTTCAAACACCTAACCTCATGTGAGGAAAACCTGATGTAAGAATATCAATGAAGATGTGTAAGATGAGTACAATACACACTTGGAAATTATTCTGTTACCATTTATAGGAGAGAGAGGCTGGTGATCTTGGAACTGACTTTGAGTACATCCCAGCAGGAGGTAAAATCTGAGCCCCAGAAATAAACAGTATTAAAAATTCTGTACAGTATCCCTCCAGCCCCAGATGCATTGTTCTGTCTCTACTCTTCACCAATTCCCTTTGGTCTCTTCTCAGCCGTCTAATTTCTGCAACTGTTACCTCAGACCATTTGCAATTTTTAATCAAGACAAATCCCTAGGAGAAAGTCCACTGATTCTAGAAGAGACACTCAATGGTCATGTTCATGCACTTTTTTTACAATAATGATCATCTGATTTTCTGCAAAGCTTCGAATCTTTCAGAGAACGTTATGTTTGTGTAGACAACGACGAGATATGGTATGTCTCTTTGCCTCTTATTATTTCCATATTAAGATCCAAGGCCACTGATGATGAGACATCGTATAACCTGTAATGAAGAAAATGACAATTATATCATGTTCTGACTACCACCTTCTGTTTCCTGTTTAGTACAACTGTATTTGAATATGAACCCCCTATGGCCAGGGCTCTCCCTGCATATAAAATGATACAAAGACATCACCAACACCAGATGAGAAAAGGTCTGAAATACCTCCAATCATAGAATACACAGTCCTCTTGTTATACTTCTGTTTAATACTCAAAACAGAGCAGTTATTTGCTTCAAGGGAAGAGAGACCCATGTGAGTGATTATACTGTACCCATTCTTGGTTTGGTTTAAATTGCCTTTGTGGTTTGGGGGCCCAGTGTTTCATAGTAAGTATACTGTAATGTTGCTTTTTCTTCCCGAAAGGAAATGACCATGAATGACATCACATTCCTCACGGTTACAAGACAATGCAAAGACAATACCACACTATTTCACCTTAGTTTGATACAAAGCCTTGTGCTATTTTCAATTACCGTACAGATAAATTGTACAGTCTAGGCGGGGTCTATGGCCCAAAAAATTCAGTGCCTCTCATATAACAATAAAGAAGAATTTCCTTCTTGTTGGCACTGACAGAGAAACCTACAGGATATAAGGAACAGATATATGAAAGGAAATGCTTAAAGGTGTAATATGTCACCAAATTGTTGGTCATGTCTGAAGTTGCTGTCATTTCTCAAATTCTCTGAATTCTCTTAAGGGTAACTTCGAATTCTCTTTAAGGGTAACTTCAATGCTACACTGCATTATTTGATTGTCTTGTATGCAGCAGTTAGTTACCCAAGTCCCTCACATTATGCAAATTTTGAGGTACTGGTATCTGCAGCTTCTGCTCAGAACCAAAACTGGGCTCTGACTACAGTCTAAACTACCATTTCAGCAATTAGTTTCTCCATGTTATACTCAGAAAACATAAATTCATTATACAGAAAGCATGATCAGTGATCATTTTAGATCTGACAGGGCATTTCCTACAAAGCCACCAGAAGGTACTACAGTATACATATTACACAATTCTAGGCATCAAGAGTTTACTTCAACTCTTCTGCACAATAAAAAAAAATACACACTACTTAAATTTAACCACAGAAATTAGGTTATATACAGAAAAATGGTCTGTGAGGAGCAAAACCTCTCTGCTTCTGGGGTCACCTATTCCATACTTCAAGTATTTCCTCTACCCATCAAACATGTACCAATCAGAGGGGATGTGATGACAGTGCACTCATGATATACAAGTAATTTTTCAATTCCAATGAGCCTCTCTAAGACACCTTACAAATACAGCACCTGGACATAAAATGACAGAAACTTCAGTTTATGGTTGTGGAAGGCTATATCGTAATACACATACTGCACCAAACTCCAAGGTTTGAGAACATGGTTGCACAGTGACCAACCAACATGGGGGCACTAAATGCAAAAGCTGAATGAACGCGACCATCACAAAAACCAGCAGAGATAATTGCACACAAAATGCACCGAATAAGTGATGGTAAGGGTGCTGGCCACTCTTAACAACCCATGACACAAGTTCCTAACATATACAATGAAAATTCAGTGCCTTCCACAGAGCAATAAAGATACACTATAACAAAGATATGAACAACAGTTGTACAGTATAATGTATACAGCAAAGTGTGGTTTATTCTCAAGGCCAATAAACTTGGCCCTTATAAATATTATAAAGTAACAAGGTTTCAAAACATCATCCAGCAAGTCCCCTGGTATGAGAGGTCTAGACTTGCAATGCTAACAACTACTCTCTTCTATGGGTCACTTCTGGAATTTTGAATAAGCAAGAATACACAGCCTGCATCACCCTACACACCTTAGATATAACTGGAGTTACTCCTTAATATTTGCAAAAGTTAGGAGCACCTTCCTTTTTGAATCTGAAAAGTCACCAACAATTTAAGGTCCCCAAAGACTGGGGCATTCATCCAGCCTGTGCAGGCTAGCTTAGGCTACTAGACTACCAGCAACTAGTGGTTTGGCGCAGGAAACCTGAACTCAGATCAACTTGGCTTAAGTAACAAAAGTTATCATTCACTAATATATGAGGTCACAATACACTACAGAAGTCTCTTGAAACATGGTCAAAACCGCGAGACACGGACCCTTTAGTACCACCATCGACCACAAACACAGATTAGTTTCTCATGTCAGAGGTGGGGTCTTGGCAATGGCTCTCACTTCCAATATGTATACAAACTCTTACAAACACTTGTCTTGTGCCATTTTGTTATTTACAGTATTATGAATAGATATACAGTACACAGTTCATTCTCGGAGGAGGGTTGCTGTCTCTTTGAAATTTTATGAAATATGAGACTGGTACCGTGTCAGAAATGAATGCTAACACACACACACACTACATGACAATTATGTACCTTCATGCAGCTTACGACATACTTTTCATTATGATAGTACAGGAGGAGTTGTAAATACAAATTTCAACACTATAAAAGCCCCATCAGAGGTGAACACTATAACCCAGACAAAAGAAAGAAAAAAAGAAAAAAGAAGAAGCAGAGACAGATGCTCCGCAGTCAACTGAGTAAATGCCAGCAGCCCAAACAACAAGTTTTGAACAATGTAATCGAGGTGTCTGGTCTTTAAGTGTGAGAAGTCAACTTTCATGTACTATTCCACCAATATAACAATACTGCTGTTACAGATCTTTAATAGGATTAATATTACAGTACCAATAATATACAGTGTACACAAGAAAGAGATTGCACAAGTAAGGCAAGAAAGAAATGCTTATAAAATAGTGTTTTGAACTATCAAAATAGGCAATTATAAGCATTTTTAGAGAGGTTTTAAGTACTCACGGATTTGGCCTATTCGCAGGGAGGGGGTTAGTGGTCCCACAAATACCAGGGGTCAACTGTACTTTGTTTTTGCCTGCTGATTTGATCTGATTTATGAATCTTTGATCTGATGACCAGGCATTGAAACCATCAAGTTCTTCAGTACCTTGTCTTTTTCACTGCCAATCTTGTTTATTATAAATAAAACTGCCAATTTTGTTTTTTTATAAATATAACATTTCTCATATGCAAAGGTTGCTGAAGACAGCTTACAAAATGTATAGTATTGCTTTTTGTGAAACAGCCGACCAGACTGTACCTGATGTCTGAGACACAGTATGGAATCCCCATGACACAATTACACTTCACTCAGCCTCAAGTTCTACTAGCCATTTTGTCACTTCAACTCCATACGCCAATTTATCTGGGAATGAGTAATGGTCCCAAATCTTCAACATAATAGTCCATGGTCAGTAGTGTATCCACTTTGGCTTTTGAAAATCCATATTTAAAACATCTTTCTCTGTGACAAAAACTAGGCACCTTTGTCATGCTTTTACGGACGGGTTTTTCTTTTATCATAGGATTTGAATAAGGCCACTTCATTTCGAGATTTTCATAGGGGTTCATGAACAGCATCTACTTGTAAATGAGAAATGAAGACACGATGATACAGATGCTATTAAGTCTGAAAAAGCTGTTCTCCCAAACTTACAATAAAAACATCAAATACAGAAACTATGAGCTCAACTAATAACAAACTGCAGCCCTACCTAAGCTTTGAAAATATATTTTTTTTAAATTGTCAATAATTTCAAAAAATGTCTTTCCATTTCTCCTCCACACAAGAAATGAATGAGTACACAATTTTGTCTGCAACCTTGTAGCAACTCCATGAGGTTTCCTGGGTATAAAAATGTTTTAATCTAAAAGCACTGCCATCACCTTTCACTGTAGGAGTCCCCATTTCATACTCTGAAGAGGCACACTAACTCCACTGTGTCACATAACTCAACTAAATCCCATTAACCACTGACTTCCACATAAAAATTCATCCACATGCTAAAATATGCTAGTCATTACGATAGGAATTCATCCCCTTCAGTCCTGCTGCTGGAGGCTTTGACTGACTGGACCTTCCAAAGATGGGCCAAAGGAAAAGAGCTGAGAAAAATAAGGTCACTCAGCGCTGAAACAGAAACTGACAGTAAAACTGTTGTATAGGCGTAACAGGAGGAAGATCTTGCAGTTGAAGCACTGTGAATCAATTGTTAGGAGAGGGTGGAAAGTAAGATGGTGGAAAGTATATGAACGGAGGTACAATTAAAAGGAATGAAAGGGGTTGCAGCTAGGGGTCGAAGGGACACTGCAAAGAACCTAAGTAATCCCTACAGTGCACTGCATGAGGTTCACTGTAGACATTAACTCCCATGGGCCTTTCTGAATGCCAAGGACATGCAGTATGATTAAATTCTTGTTTCATTATTCTTCTAACCTTTACATGTTAATTCTTCAAAATCTAATTAATTTTCATTCTGTACAAATGAACACCTCCTTCAGATATAAAAACCTCCAGTAACTACATTACGAGGAGACCCTGTCTACACCTGCACTTCGTCAGACACTGATAGAAAAGACAAACTACTACAATAAGGAAAATCCACCAGCACCCTCCTTCAAATTTAACTGACAAAATATTGTCGAAGTTATTGGCAGTTCATCATCACTATCAGAGCAATCTGATACAAGATGTGGGGAAACATACCAAATAAGCAAAATATATTAGCAAGGCATCTACTATGGGAGTCAGAGCCGATGAAACACGGTTTTTCGGCAATACCTTTTTATCAAAGCACCGGATGAAAGCAAAAGTTGGCAAGAGTATATTTTATAACCCTACCTAATTTTTGCAGGTATTATTTAGTACCTGAGTTCAATAGTTCTGGTACTTATCAGAGTAAAAGTGTGTTTCCTATGCCAGAGCCATCAAAATCGCAGGTAAGGGTTTTGAACACAATAATGACGTTAACCTATGACGTCATGAGGCTCCACCCACAGTGAAGAGAAGTTTACATATGGGGAAAACGTCTCTTCACTGTGGTTCTGCCCACTTGCTGATGACATGTTCACTAATTAATATCAGTACTCATCCTAGGTTTCACCGATATCAATGATGGCGAGCATTCTCAATAATTTTATTATCTTTATTATTATTTTGTGAAGGTTTCATCGCAACTTCCACAGCAGTTGTTGGGACTACGTTGTTAGCTTTGTATTCTTCCATTTTCTTGATATTCATATTGTTTCTAAATTACAAATAATTCAATGTATGTAATTCATCCACATAACGAACCAGTCTATAGATCATTTGTTAGATCTACATCTATTCAGGGCGGGAATACAAAAAGACCATCCATTTTGTTTTACCTCATGTTTCGACACTATAGCCTTCTGATTGCAGCAAGTCAGGAGAGGTCACTGGAAGTAGAATTCAAATGGAAAGCAATGAGACCTCATTTCCCGCAAATGTTAGAGGTGTAAAGGTCAACGCCATTGTTTTATTTCATTTAATGTAACCCACTGCAATTTTTCTTTGTTTTTTTTATTTATATCATACAGCACCCTAAACAGCGCCCGTATGGCCTACTCGCTGCAAATAAAAGATAATGGTAGGAGTCAAGATTCTGAGGGCAAGCTATTAATTACCTACTTAATATCAATCAAATGTAACACGATTTATATTGATATGCATGGAAAGGAAAATATATTGGAATCAGTTTGGGTGAGGAAGATATTGTCGTAATCATTGTGTTTTAATGTTCTAGATATACAAATAAAACGTCTGACACTATACATAATTTATTTACAACTTGTTTTCATCGTCAATCTCGAGGAAGAGGTCGGGATTGTCTAACAACAGCTCATGCCCACGTTTCTGGGGTGGCCAAGTAACTATTGCCCACTATAGAAATAATTATGTATTCACGCTATTGTAAATCTTGCCACGGGTCTTCTCGCTTGTATACAAAGTGGCAAGCTGTAGCACAAATGCAGTCTTGCAACCACGGGGACAATTCCATATCTTGCTGGCCATTATCGAATTTGTTGAAGCCTAGACTGTAAGCATATCCATTCACCGCCTACCTGGTGGATGGGCGGAGCCTCATGACGTCATATTACGTTTACGTAACGAATTGTTTTAGGATCCTTGTCTGTGATTTTCTCGGTTCCGGCATCGGCGACTTCATTTTGCTCTATAAATATCAAAACTATCGAACTTTGGTACTAAATAACGCTTGCAAAAATTAGGTAGGGTTACAAAATATACACTTGCCAACTTTCACCTTTATCCGGTGCTTTGGTAAAAAGTTGTTGCCGAAAAACCGTGTTTCATCGGATCTGAACCCCTTAGTAGTGAATGAAACAACTGCAATTAACTTCATAAAATCTAAACAATACAATACAAGGTCTGAACGGTCAATCATAAGAACCACTGTCTACCTTCATTATAAAGTACCTCATACAGATGGTAGTGGTTTGGACATTGGTGGCATTCCCATGAAAACGTGTCACAAATCTTCAAACCATAAAAGCCAGGAGTTCCTAAGATCAGCCCTTGAAAACCAGGAACCCCAGATTTCAACTCTCTATACCAGAGTCTGAACCCTGACCAGCCTCTGACCATGGCACCTACCATGGCCAAGTACCTGAGCTCAACATACTCCAACCAAAGGACAAACCAGAACCACAAATATAAAAGGTACTATCAACCTACCAATTCCCTTCCGGGCCATCAACTTTCCTAGCAATGGTGATTTCTCTTAGGTCCAGTTCTCTACAAAACATGGAGCACACCTAAAAATGTTAAAATGTTTTCACTTAATATCCGGAATAAAAAAAAAAAAAAAAAAAAAACACACATTCCCTGAAATGCGAGTATATCTCGAGCCAGAGCTCTGTCTGATATAGAAAAGTATCATACTATACAATCATTTATCATATGTATAAGATTGTGATACCATGCTGCATCCTGAATTCTCCTCTAAGCCCTAAGGTATTAAAATTATATGGCAGTACCTGTAATACAGTACTGTATTTAGCTTTATGTATTGTACTGTACTTAGTCTTTTTCCCATTCCTTTTAGAGGCTTTCCCTAGGAAACACACGAATGTAATCTCTAAGCTGGTACAGTTAGCATACACAAAAATTGCTGTAGAATCCAAAACCTGATTTTGGAAACCACCCATTCATGGGCTAACCCCACCAGTAAGCTCTGAGGTAAATATCCACATGGCAGACAGACCTCATGGCTATGAACATAGATACAACCCAGCAATAGTTTTAAACACATGAATGTAATCTCTGAGCCAGCACAGTTAGCATACACAAAAAATGCTGTAAAATTCAAAACCAGATTTTAGAAAGCAACCATTCATGGGCTAACTAAAATTTTTTTGGGTAAAACTGAAGAGTACTGCCGCACCCCTCTGGTTCTGTAACTACTGTACCAGTTTACGTGGAAAGTGTGCAGCGTGTTTAGTGCCAGCCCCTTGAAATAAGCAAAAGATGGTATACAAAAGCAGAGGACATAAACAAAAGGCAGTAAATATTTTGGTAACACAAACATACATTTACCTGTGTTTGGAATAGAAATCATTTCAAGGAAAACACTTACCCCTTGGATCTGCAAATAAGGTTGAAATCTAAGAGAGCTTCTTGAAAGCTCTGTCTGGAAAGAAACAGAGCTCCATCAACCCCTACAAGGGCAAGCATGCTGGACTCAACTCCACATTCAGTGTGATGGCTTGTGGGAAGACCTGAAATAAACAAATAAGTAGAAACTTTCTGTAACCTTGAAATGCAATGCAGACCAGAATACCTCAGGGAATAGTTTAGTTCAGTTTGTTATCTAAAACTTAATGTTTTGGATGATTATGATCACCATATATGAATCTTAGGCTGTGAAGCCAAGCACTGAAGCACTTCCAAAGATGGACAATGGGGTCAATACATACCTTGGCAATGAACATTATGACACAGAAAATTTATTCTTGGGCAACATCTTGTCATAGCAAAATCAAAAAGGTAACCCACCATATCCTTTTCTTTATTTCTGACAAACCTCCAGGGTGTTTAAGGGACTGATAATACAATTAAAACCTTTGGGTATATAAAGGACAGTGGATTAAATTACCATTTAATCATTCTTCTAACTTTTGAATTTTAATTCCTTCAAATCTAACTCACTCTTCTGGAAAAACTGAACAGCTCCTTCAAAATACCTTCTGGCACGAGTAAAATGTTCCTGGAGTCTGTCATCAAAACCCCTTTAAATTTTGTCATTCTTCACTTCGTTTTAGACCTTTTACACTCATACTTCCCTTCCCCCCAAAACAAAGAGTAACAGTCTACCTAAAGCATAAGTTCTATGCTACAGTACTGTCCCCAACAGAAAAATCAAGAAATTGCTGAAAAAGCTGGTTTAAATATGTCTGGCTAAGCTTCTTCAATGTTCGAAATGTCATTTTTCCTCTCTTCATCTGAGGCCCTCTCCTCCATCCACAATCTAACTGGGTCAGCTCAAGAGAAAGTCAAGTTACTGTGCACTACAAGAGCCCTTCTCTACACCTGGTCTCGAGGCATAAACACTGATAGGAAAAAAATACTGTAATACAATAAAAAGAACTCTGTGAATATTTGCATTCCCCTCCATGTCACATTGGTTCTAGTCCACTGAGATGAAACCTAGTATGGAGGCCCATGTAAGGCACTCCACCTCTAAGGGTGAAGAGGCAAGGAATCACCTTCAAATCTAACTGACTCAACATTGTTCAAGTCCTTGGCAGTTAATGATTGAGAGAACAATATCTGAGACACTACATGGGGGAAAACATACCAGACATGTATACTAATTAGCAAGACATCCAGCAGACAAAGCAACACAATTTCACAAACAGAAGCAATGCAATAAAAGATCTGAAAAGTCAGTCTGGGAGACTGTCATTACTTAATGAGGAACTAATGATTCTTGGAGATGACAACTATCCAAAGAAGCAGCATTGCATCTCTTACATATTCTAACAAAAGGCCTCAACAAGGAAGGCAAATACAGTACAGTAATATTCTCTAAGCCAGTGATTCTTAAACTGGGGGTGTGCTCCCCTAAGGGGGCGCCAGAAGCTTCCAAGGGGGGCGGAAGCAGGGTTGCAAGATGGTGCCTGTTATTTTTTTTAATTTGTGATATTAATTGCAAAATTGCCAAAAACATTATCACTGCTTCCATATGTTTTCTAATTATTGTCTCAAAAGATGCCAAAAATTCAAAATATAATCGATATCCATTTCAAGTCTTATTTATGAACTGAAATATAGTACAGTGCATACTTATAAAAAATTTAACAGCAATGAAACAAAAATCTATCATTCATCCACATATTCATTAAGCAATAGGCAACATGTTGTTTATAGTTGACAAAAATTTCAGGGGTAAGGGGGGGGGGCGTGGGATCTATACATAATGCAGAAGGGGGCGCAAGGCAAAAAAGTTTCAGAACCACTGCTCTAAGCACACAGCCTAAAATGGTTGAGCGCTTTCTAGAACCTCTTAGCTTCAGCTTCTAGTAAATTCTGAAAACAACAAGATACTCTACACATCACCATTGTGAAAACACCTACATTTCCTTCTGTGTACTGAGTCCCCCAATACAGGCATAAAAGTAAACTCCATTTGACCTGTTGATCAGAGCATTAATATCCAACTTCAAGTAAACAGTGGCACAAATACCAGATGTATAATATTGTATGGTTAGCTCTTCCAATAGCACGCAGTCACCACAGAGAGAGAGAGAGAGAGAGAGAGAGAGAGAGAGAGAGAGAGAGAGAGAGAGAGAGAGAATCATTTCCCATTCAATCCCTTGAAGGGGAAATCTGATGCAATCATATGAACAGGAATAACTGCTTCAGAAAGCAAATCTTTCAATTCCATTCATAATGCAGTGTTCCATACCTAATTAACAGTTAGCAGGTCAATAACTCAATATGCTCAATAATATAGCAGAGTGTGACAGGGAAAAACTACTGTACTATGAGGGAAGGAGAAGGTCTATGTAAGGTTATGAGTACATTTCCTTTCCCTTTTTCTCCCATAACATGTTCAGGCAAATACTTGTGGAGCCCTGTCCCTGTCACTCATAACACCACCAGAGTACATCTACAGTAGAATGTGTGAGAGCAAAATTCGATCCTCTTGAAGGCATACAACTGGATTTTAGAGCAAGCTCATGGGAACCATTCCTGAGTTCCCTTACAGCTGACACACTTAACAAACAAAAATGCCGAGATGAAGTGCTCATACAAATGTAAGAGTTCTGACGGCCTGCATTAAATGTGTAGGTAATAACTGCACTTTGATTTGCCAACAAATACAAATGGCATTGCAGAGGCTGTCACATAAGTGTCAATCTTTGTAAGCCATGAAGCTTGATGATCAGTCCTTAAAAACCAAGAGGCCCTGAGATCAAGTGTCTAATACAAGAGGTGGAAGGAACTCAGCAGTCTCTGGTCAAGGCATCTTCCTAGGCCATGTGTCTACATTCAGATGAGTAGGCACATAGGACTGAACAGTGTACCAGTCTTCATATACAATGGGGTAATTACAGTACCTTAAACACAGCCATAACTAAACAATAACACAGCACAGCAGAAAACTTGATGGAAACAATCACAAAACCTCCAGCACCAACTATCAGGGAATACCACAACTCTCAACTTGCTGTACGATCTTCACAGAGCTTTAAAGCTTTCAGGGACAAACAAGATCTAAACATTGATATAAAATAAAGCAAGAGGTTACCAACTCCAATAAAAGGCATAACTATATCAGCAAAGATCACATTTTTCTTAGTTCCATTTTCCACAAAGCATGGAGGGTGTTCTCCTCAAACTGTTAATATCCTTTCACCTAATGTGTAGAATCCCCCAGAAATAACATCTGCCATGCTATTAACTCATCTCCAGCCAGAGCTCCATCTGATAAATCAATACACCATACCACATTATAGTCTCCATATATCATTTGTGAAAGAATGTGCCACTATTGCATCCAGATGTCCTCTCTGAGAAAAGTGCTCACGATTCGAATAATTTCACAACAACAACAAAGCCGGATCAAAACTGCGTAACAGTCATACAGCTTCGTGTATTGTACCGTACTTATCATTACAGTAATTCCCTTCCTAGTTCTCAAATTTCCTTCAACGAGCCTTTTTCTCAGGTACTCTTTACCACAAACATACATCTATCTAGACTACAAATACCAAGTTGAAATAACCTTACCAGGTGGCTTTGGCCAATACAGTCGAAATTCATTTTGCATCACATCATATGCTCCTTAATTCCCTTCTTTGTGTGACCTGAAACCCGTCTTCCTATGGGGTTGGCCACTCGAGTTTATCATCCATCCCTACATTAATTCTGTCTTGAGCATTGGCATGTTCTCATCTGATGGTCTCTCACACCTTCTTCTACCCTCCATGGCCACGTCATACTAAAGTGTCCTGACAAAAAGAAAAAATACCATTTTAGAAACATCAGAAACTGAATATACCTGCTTTACAGATGCCCAATTGCCCATGCCAGACCTGGCCACCACTAAATCTAGAAACTAAAGTATAAGCCAGGAAATAGGGGTATATATAAGTTTTGACCAATTTCACATTTCTATATTAATACACAGGAGGTTTCACCTTCTATGAAAGATTCTGTCAGTTGCTCTTATATCAAATAAATATCAGAAGTAATGCAAAAATGATGTAGGGCTTATATATTAACAAAGTAAAGCAATTGTCATCTGATAATGAAATATTAGAAAATTATTTGTTAGAAAATACCGACTTGGTTTCCAGCCAGTATCAGGAAACTAAATGCAGTATATCACTGGTCTTGACCCATCTGTCACAAACAGTGTAAAGGCGAGTTCACACTGCAATAAAACATCGTATGCGATAAGTTTCCGACACGTGTTTTATGACGTTTTACTGGAACGTGGCAACGCACCCTTACCCAACCAGTTACACAAGATACAACATTGATATCATATTACCCCAAAGGAAGCTGCTAAAACTTCAGTAAGATAAAAGTACTTCAACTTTTAATAATACAATTTCTATGATGAAATGTTACTTGACTACATACAAACTGCTGGGGACATTTATAAACACACAGTCAGTCAGGCAAAGAATGTCGGTACCTTTAAGTTTAAAAAGATGAAGACTTGTATTCAAGGCTTATTCCACCGCACAAAGCTGAAAAAGGCTCCACCATCACACCACTGACATGACCAAGTAAATAGGTGAATAGCATTTATACTACTAAGCTAACCCCACCAGTAAGCTCTGAGGTAAATATCCACGTGGCAGACAGACCTCATGGCTATGAACAAAGGATACAACCCAGCAGTAGTTTTAAACATATGAATGTAATCTCTGAGCCGGTACAGTTAGCATACACAAAAATTGCAGCAAAATTCAAAACCTGATTTTGGAAAGCAACCATTCATGGGCTAACTAAAATTTTTTTGTGTAAAACTGAAGAGTACTATGTACCCCTCTGGTTCTGTAACTACTGTACCAGTTTACGTGGAAAATGTGTTTAGTGCCCGCCCCTCGAGGATGAATGTAAAAACGTAAGCAAAAGATGTTATACAAATGCAGAAGACATAAACAAAAGGCAGTAAATATTACGGCCGTTGACTGTCAAGAACCTGGTTGTCGTAGAAGCCCAGTCTTCATTAAGTTTTACCTTTTTTTTTTGGGTGTGGGCTGAGTGGATGCAAATTAACATTAGACAGAATTTTGGTTGACTTGCATTCCAATATTTCAAACCATTCAAGGTAAAGGATCGTTTCTGGTCCAAACTCCAATTCCACATGAGGGCTAGTACTAAACACAGGGAAACAGTGATTCGTCTACAGTACACTGTTTCACCGTGTTTAGTACTAGGCCCTGGGGGGGGGGGGGTCAAATGTCCCTCAGTGCATTTCGCAAAATTGAAACTTAGAAAAAATGGTCTGTCTTGTTGGAGGAACTTCGGGTTAATTAGACTCGAGCTCCAAAAACGAAAGGTAAAGTCATAATTATCAACCAAACAACTGTATAAAAAGTAAAGTTCTAGTGCCGTCAGTGACGCAGAGTTACCCTATAGTTCTACCAAAGATTTACCCTAAAAACATGAGAAGAACCAGCTTACCCTGTCCTTATTTTGTATTTCTTGAGCACCTGTATGTAACATCTACGACTCATCACGTCTAAACCTACACTGAGCCTTTGCCTGTCAGTGTCAGGCATTTGTTTACTTCCAGCAGGGGAGGAAGGAGAGCAAAGTCACGTGACCAGAGTTCCAGCAATGGGCCCGCCGGTGGATTTCGACGCCATTTCCGGGTCATTTCGCCGCATCCTGGCCCACTTCGAAAATTGCCCCGAATAATTTGAATGTGTGGGAGTCTCCAGAGGTATAATTCCTGTTATTTAACGTCATTCCTAAGGTGTTTTTTTCTGCAGGATGAGCGGAACCTCGAAGAAGGAAAGTGACTTTAACTGAAAATCCCGACGACATGATCATTCAGACGAAGACATCTCGAGGGGATTTGCAGATGTCTTTGGAAATATTCCCGTCATTCGGCCCCATGAAGTTTAATGCATTGGTTCTTGGCTTTCCTTTATCACTAACGAGTCATTCTGGATCATTATCATTCGTTGAAGGAGTCATCTCACTGTCAAAGACAAAACAGCTTATTTGCTTGATAAGATGTCTTCTACACTTGTAGTCTGTCCCTTTGATCATTCTTGCTTCTGATGACTATTACGTAACAACGGTTAATTTCCCAGCTGTGTTCTGATTATAATACACGCACATATTAGTACATCCATTCCATACACAGTATAACATGCACGCACAGTTACATACAGATATTCTAGTGCTGTTATTTTTTTTTTGTATTCTATCCAAAGCTTCAAAAACTATGCATGGTATGCTGGCGTACATTATGTGCCTGAGAAATATCCCAAGCATTGGCCTTCCCATGCAATAGTTTACTGGTTATTCGTAGTCACTGGTACATTGACCAGGAACATGATGAGCCAAGTAACCCAAAATCAACCCCAAAATAAACCCAAGTTAACCACGTTGGTAGTTTATCGGCGGTTAACCATTATTGATGTAGGGGAGTCGAGAATTAACTTAGGTTTGTTTAACCAGAACTGGGTTCGTAATCTTTGAGGATACCAAACGGAGTCACCAAGGTCTCTCTCTCTCTCTCTCTTTGTCTATATATATATATATATATATATATATATATATATATATATATATATATATATATATATATATATATATATATATATATATATATATGTATATATATATATATATATATAAATATATATATATATAATTATATATATATATTATATATATATATATATATATATATATATATATATATTAATTAGTGTAACCAAAGTCTGCCTTTCCTTGTGTCTGAGAAGAAAAAGGCTGTGATTTTACTAACCCTGTGAGGAGGATGAAAGGCCTCTTCATCTATCTACTAATAATTTCAGACCAAAAGACGAAGAACAAGACATCAAGTAATGTTTTCAAAAAAGATGGCCAGGCGGCAGGAAGAGTCGGCTGACGTCATCACATGAATTTTGCGTCAAAACCGATTTAAAGATTTTGATGTTCTTCAGCTCATGAGGTGTTTATTACAGGGTTGTGTGAGAGTGGGCGTTGTTGTCACCTCATACAAGCTTTGCTCAAAGGAAATTACTCACACACAGACACACCAGAGAGAGAGAGAGAGAGAGAGAGAGAGAGAGAGAGAGAGAGAGCTTCCTCGCAGTCAGAACTAGACCTATGCTATGTTTGTAGTCTGGGAGTACTACTCAACAACAGCTTCCTAGCAACAGTTTGTCAGGAAACCAAGACAAACCCCCTCCCCCTCCTAACGGGGAGGGGACAGAGGCTCCCTTTCCCCTTCCTCCCTCGATCTGGAAAGAAAGAGGTCAATAAAACAAACGCCATAGAATGATTGATGGCAGGCAATGGATGGATTTCGCCAAAGAAGACTCTGGCTTCTTTTCTCTCCATGATGCTTTTTTTCCGATTTCCAACCCCCCCCCCCCACCCCCCAACAACGTTCTTCCTCTCAAGGCCGAATCTCTCAACCCTGCCCCCCCCCCCCCCCCACGTCTTCTTCTTCTACTTGATCACTTGTCACCACTCTCGCAACTACTTCTGTTCAAGGCCGCCATAACGTTCAGGTATGCCTGCACAGCCGGCCTGTCTGTGCAGGCAAACCTGTTTCACCACTGACAAAACAGTCCTTTACCCCAGCAGCCATGGCGTCGACATAAGATTTATGCTCTGGCTGTCGTCACTGACTTCCTGACATCATGCAAAAAGAATTCCTAGAGTAGGACGTTCAATGAAGGGGCGGTTGAAAAAAAAAATTTTCAGTACTCCACCGAATTCGTTAAAAGAGTTTAAATTTCGCCCCTAGGATTTCCATCCTGTTTATTGAATATTTTATGAAAGAAGAAAGGGTTCCATAGCAAGATAATTAAGTCAACGAAGTCAGTCATTGCTTTTCATTTCAAAGTCGACATATTACTATACTATAGGCCTAATATTGTTTTTCTGTTTCATTAAAAAGCTGAACACTGATTTGTTTTCATTTAAGGAATGACTTTCTCCTGATGTGTTACAACGAGTGAAGGTCCTTAGTCTTAGTTTGCTGCTGTTCCTTTGTTTCATTGTGGGCTGATCAGTCTCATTTCATTTCAGAGGTGGCTTCCATGGGATGGGAGCAATGAATAAACATACGTGCATATATAGTCTAATCTTGTTCTTTTATGTCATCAGAATGTTGAATATTATGTTGTTCTCATTCTGAAAGTGAATTACATATTTGATGCATAATCATGAATAGAAGCATGTAGGCCTAGTCTCATTTTATATTTCGCCCTAATGAAGATTTATTTAAAGACTGACTTCACTGTGTGCTTAATAACCACGAATAAATATACAAAGGCTTACTCTGTGACGACAGCCTTTGGATTGTGCTTGTCCAAGCAAAGTCTCATTCACAGAGATTCCAATGAAATCTGCTACGAGACATTCGGGAATGATGCTGCTGCTGTGGCCACTTCCACCCTTCATTATGCGCAATTATTTTTCCTGTGGAAAAAAGGCAAAATTATAATTATATATTATTCTCACATCCGTTTCAATTATTAAAAAAAAAAAAAAAAAGTAAATCCGACAAGTCATTAATTTAGGCATAAACGCTTTTAAATTCAACAAAACCCAATGCTCGGTTCCTCCTGACTGGTACAACATGCTATCTAGCTATCTATCTATCAATCTATCTATCTATCTGGGGAGAGGTTACAGTGCGCATGCGCAGCCCTTTGGCCGGAGGCTCATCTAGTCATCGACTGGGATGAGCAGCATGAGCTACTTGCTCAGGCTGCCTGTGCAGGCTGGAAATACTGTGCAGGTTGTGCACATTAACGTTCAGTTTTGCCTGCACTGTGGAGGCATAACTGAACGTTTAGTGGCGGCCTCAACTCCCCCCCCCCCACCCCACATCCCCTTAGACCTTCTGGTTCCCGATGCTCGACTGGCGTTGACTTCCGCTTCTGTTACAGTCAATAGACCATATCAGAAGGTGGTCTTCATTTAGTGACGTCATTCCCGTGAACACTTTAGTATGAGTCACTTTATTCTCGGCTAACTGTGCCGAAGAATGTGCTTTGGTAAGTGCTCGTTTCAAGCCTAAGTCAGGATCGGGGTGCTGCACACGAACGCCGCATTTGCATATTCTTTTTGAGCCACCCTGTCTTTGTAGCCTTGCACAGGAACCCTATCAACCTTTGGTTTGGGACTTCTAGCCTCGAACAGGCCTCAGTGAGCCCAGAGCTGATTTGAATTAAAGGGAAGAAAAAAGCCTGAGAAGAAGACGTCACCTCTAGGGGCAGGAGCGAGGCTAGGAAGCAGATCTCACTGAGACTTCCGTCTTCTGTTGTCTCTCTCTCTCTCACATTGTCTCTCTCTCTGTTCCAGTTCCCCGGAAGAGAGGCAACAGGAATTCCTCCTCCTCCTCCTTCTTCTTCTTCTTCTTTTTCTTCTCCTCCTTGAAGGACTCTTATCCATGGAATGAAGATGGACGGGGGAGGGATTTAGGGGTGATGACGTCATCAAAGGAGAGTGATTATTAATAAGAGAAAGAGACTATGATGAAGAGTGATGACCCCAGAGAGGGCAGATGGAAAGAAGACCCCACAGAGGACACACTCTCTCTCTCTCTCTCTCTCTCTCTCTCTCTCTCTCTCTCTCTCTCTCTCTCTTCTGCTGTTGCTGCTGCTCTTCTCTTCCACCAGGGCATTGCTGCATGCCCCAGAATTCCACTACTGAATACCCAGAACACCACTGGATACCTCACTGTAACACTGAATACCCCATAATACCACTACTGAATACCCACAATAACCCAGAATATCACTGAATACCCAGAACGCCCAGAATACCACTGTATACCCAGAACACCCTTGGCAATGTGTGTATTTGTATATTGTTCTTTGTGGACTTTTCATAAAGAAAATTTTTTTTTTTCAAAAAGGTGGACCATAGGAGGGACTAGCAGGGGAACTTTAGGTGGGAGCTTGAAGGGGGAAGATAAGAGGAACATTTGGTGGAACTTAAGGTGAACGTTAGTGGAAACTTGAAGGGGGAAGATAAGGGAAACATTTGGTGGAACTTAAGGTGAACGTTAGTGGAAACTTGAAGGGGGAAGATAAGGGAAACATTTGGTGGAACTTAAGGTGAACGTTAGTGGAAACTTGAAGGGGGAAGATAAGGGAAACATTTGGTGGAACTTAAGGTGAACGTTAGTGGAAACTTGAAGGGGGAAGATAAGGGAAACATTTGGTGGAACTTAAGGTGAACGTTAGTGGAAACTTGAAGGGGGAAGATAAGGGAAACATTTGGTGGAACTTAAGGTGAACGTTAGTGGTAAGTAAAAGGAGAACTTAAGGGGAACATTAGTGGGAACTTGAAGGGGGAAGATAAGGGGAATATTTGGTGGACTTGAGGGGAACATTAGTGGGAACTAAAAGGAGAACTTAAGGGGAACATTAGTGAGAACTAAAAGGGGAACATTAGGGAGAAATAGAAGGGGAATTTAAGGGGAACATTTGAGGGAACTAGAGGAAACTTAAGTGGGAACACTTGGGGAAACTAGAAGTGAGAACATCACCATATCAGAGGAAATGTTAGTAACATCATAACATTGGGGGAATGTTAATAACATCACAATCTTGGGGGAATGTTCATAACATCACAATATCGGGTGGTATTAATAACATCACCATACTGGGGGATGTTAATAACATCACAATATTGGGGAATCTTAATAACATCACAATACTGGGGTAATGTTAATAACATCACAATACTGGGGTAATGTTAATA